>CM060707.1:84948134-85400134 GCA_030686995.1 Artemisia argyi
ATAGCGTGCTCGTGCAGCTCATGTTCACGAAGATCAACAGAAGGTGCATCACTTGGTACAACTGGCAATCCATTGACATTCAAATACCTTTCATATGGGATAATATTGGTATTTCCCATATCAATGGTATCTGTGTTGTCAATATCCTTGAGTTGTACAAATTCACACACCCTCTGTGGATTGGTAGAGTCATTTTGGTTAAGTGAAGTTGGTACCTCAGAGATGGCAGATGTGATGGAAGATCCAGACTGTTGTGGAGAGGAAACAGCTGCAGATAGATTAGCCATGAAGATGGTTTGAGCAGTAGGTTCGTCATCAACATCAGAGTCAAATGCATCATAGTCTTCAACTTGGAAGATATTCGGGTCATCGAGTGCTAAGTCTTGAACCGGTTGATCATCTACATCAGCATCAAATGTATTCCCATCATCACCAGCCAGAAAGAGTAAGGCTTCCTCATCCAAAACAGTCCCATTTTCTTGTGCCTGCATTAGCAGAATCTTGTCTTTGAAGTATTCTGAGTTTTGTGGACGCTTTGGTTGAGTGCAATTCCTAGCTATGTGACCCATTCCTCCACAGTTGTAGCATTTAGGTTGCCTGGCTT
Organism: Artemisia argyi; assembly: GCA_030686995.1. Lineage (NCBI taxonomy): Eukaryota > Viridiplantae > Streptophyta > Magnoliopsida > Asterales > Asteraceae > Artemisia > Artemisia argyi. Next base: position 84,948,739 of record CM060707.1, read on the forward strand.
GACCTTGAAGAGCATTACCGACTCTATAGTTCCCATTCCCACTACCAGCATTTCTTTGATTCAAATTCTGTCTTCCTTGCACATTTTGCACCACAACTCTTCCATCCTCTATGACTACCTGATTACGAGGATTGGATGAGGTTCGAAGTTGGTTATTAGTAGATGGAAGAGCTGCCCTGAACTGTTGAACCAGCAATGAAACTTGGTTGGAAAGATTATCAATCATCATGTCAGTGTGGGAATACCCAAAGTCCAGATGGGTGTTTAAGGCAGATGGTGAAGGAGTTGATGCTTGATTAATGGACCTGGACGAAGGATGTTGTGGTTGAGGTGGATCAATTGATGATTGATTAAGCTGCTGAACATTTGAGACGAAAGCAAGAGAGTCATTTGTAGTTGAAGGATTGAGTTTTTCTCGCATTAACTGATCATAAGTAGCATGCTTCTCATGTTGTTGCAGATATGCATAGAGTTGTTCATGATTGGTGTCCCTAAGACCTTTGTTGAGTTTAACAGCTGTAACAAACCTATCCCATTCAGGTGCCATGTTGTTCACGAATTTGGAGTTAAGCTGAATGTTGGGCATTGTCATCTTGATTATTCTCATATCATTGACCAGCTTGTGAAATCTGACATAATAGTCTGTGATGCTTTCACCTGGATTCATTTTGAAGTGCTCAAATTCATCATATAGCTGAGACTCACGATCTTCTTTGGTTAACTCAGACCCTGCAAGAAGCATTTTTACATTATCCCAAACTGCTTTGGCTTCTGTGTTGTAGTTGATAAGTTTGTAGACATCTTTAGGAAGCCCTTGAATGGCAATGTTCGATGCTCTGATGTCGGCATCATAGCGTTTCTTTTCTTCCTCAGATAACTCATCGTAGGTGCGAGGTTTGTTAGGGCCAACTATAGCAGGTTGGTCGTCAGTAGCAGCAATCGTGTCTCTAGTGACTCCCATTTGAAAGGGTCCTTCATCGATGGATTTCAAAATGTTAACCCCGTTTTCCTTTCCTAAACAGTAAAGACAAATCCTTTATGCCCATGATTCATAGTCAGTCCTGTCCAACATTGAAGGACGAGTATCCGACCCTGCAGCCTGAATGTCATCAGAGGAAGTGCTTGCCATGCTGTGAAAAGTGAGTAAGTCCTAGTACCAAGTTGTAAACACAACTGTATTTCGTGTTTTGTTGCAACAAGTCGAATTACAACCGCTCCACAGAAAACAAGTCAAATCGTAAGATTAGTCTCACAACGTCAAGTTACTATTAAAATAACAAGTCAAGTCGTAAGATTAGCCTCACAACGTCAAGTTACTGTAGAAATAGTGGTAACAACTTAAGTCGCAACAGCGCACAAGTTTCACTAATGTAACAGAACCAATTCACTAAGAATACCACAACTCGCTAAGCCCTCAACTCGCTAGACACACCAAGTCTCTGAAATAGATCAACTCACCACAAAAGAGTTCAACTCGCTACAAGTGCACTAACTCGCTAGAAGAGATCAACACGCTAAAACATATCAACCCTCTGACAACACCAACTCGCTGAACAAAACAACTCGCTAGTCTGCTCAAACCGATGACACTGTCAACCCTCTGAATCTGATTAACTCGCTACACACTGGAACAACTCGCTAGTATAGTCAACTCGCTGGAAATAACTCAACACGCTGGATGGGATCAACTCGCTATGTAGGATCAAATCGCTAGTTCTGTCAACTCTCTGAACTTGGTCAACTCGCTACACACCAAAACAACTCGCTAGTGTAGTCAACTCTCTAAGATTAATCAACTCGCTGGAAAGATAAGACAGAAATGTCACTTTCCAGCGTTTTGGCTTTATGTCCCAAAATAGCAAAACGCCAGCACGCTACCCCAACTCGCTAGAAAATCCTGCCAACCCTCTACCAAGAATGATCAACTCGCTAGAATGAAACACTACACGAATTTAACTTTTCTCCTAACAAATGAATGAATCAACCTTTCCAAAGTCAAACCAAAGAACATATAACTCAACTAATCAAGAAAGTACAAGAAAAATGTCAAGAATAACATCTAACGAGATCAAACTATGAGGAGAACCACAAAACCATTCGAACCAAACTAAAACCATGAAACCATACAACAAATCCGTGAGTATACAATCCCTAGGATGAAACCATGGCTCTGATACCAATTGTAGCATACTCTAATGAAAGAACATGTATGGAATGATGTTTAGGATGATTAAATGAGTAGTTTTCTAGTGAGAAGTTAGAGAGAGAAAGAGATGAAGTTGGGAGCCTTTGAGAGAAACTTGTAATAGGTTAGATTAGAATGAAAGGTCCAACCCCTTCCAAGCTAGGGAAAGGGTATTTATACTTACAAATAAATGCCCCCTGAAACGGGCTATGGAGCGAGCTGATAGTGGGTAAAGACCCGACCCGAATTCACAAATACTAACTAATACTAAACTATGTTCTAACTAATATGATAAATACTACGAGCTACAATATGCTAAACTACACTCGGGGTGACCGAGTCTTCATATGAATAAACGTATTCCTAACAGAGCTAAAATTATAAAGAAGTGTCAAAAGTGGATTTAGGATTGACAATACAAGCGGATCAGGGATTTAACATTTTAACGTTACACAAGTCATATGTTATTCGTTTACGTTAGGTCACAAATAGCATCAATTCACACATATTATAATCTAGTCGCAAATAACATCAATTCACACATATTATAATCTATGAAAGCCAGGTTTTAGAGAGAGAAAGAGTTAGAAAAAAAGTGAGTGGTGTGTAGAGAGATGTAAGACTAATGCTAGTAGTGACCAATTTCTCATCCAAGCAACCCCGCCATGTCAGCGCCACCTCAGCTTTCTCTCTCCACAACTTCACCCGAACCACAATTAGCTAGGGCTGAGCATCGGGCTGGATCCCGACCCGACCCGATACCGACATAATCCAAAAACCCATCCCGATACCGATACCGACAGAAGTCGGGTCGGTTCGGTTTTAGGCGGGCTAACTCGGTCGGTTGTCGGATACAACAAATCTAGCCCGACAATGAAAAGATCCAGTCCAAGATGGCATCCCAGTAGCAATGTAGCATAGTCCAAATGTCCAGTCCAAATACAAAATTACAAATGGCAGCCCAGTAGGCACTAGAATTATAGAAATACAAAGTTCCCACAGTAGCATACTAAATTCCAACAGTAGCACTAGCACAAGTTCATGAAATATAGAAATACAATCCAGTACTCCAGTAGCATACTAGTAAGTAGTAACTAGCATATAATATAGAAATACAAAGTTCCAACAGTAACCAAAATACGAAATTCCAACAGTAGCACAATTCCAATCTTCCAACAGTAGCACAAGTTCAAGTCTTTTCTTTTCCATGTTCGCCTTTTTGCTTGTCCAACGCGTCTTGAATTTCTAGAAAAAACATTACAACATAAGTCAAACATAGCATTTCACAATTCACATTACACTTACTAAAATAACGAATAAACTTATATATAAATAGTTTACCTTTCGCAAGCTCGTCGTCTTTCATTAAATCCTCAAACGTATCCAAAGTGATGTTTTTACTTGATCTACAATGATAGGTGATAAAGAATTCCTATAAAGGTCCAAAACGCAATCACTCGCACTAAAGGCGGATTCTGAAGCAACGGTGGATACTTGGATGCCCAAGATATCTAAAACAAAGTTAATAAAAAACATAACTTAATAAAAAATATAACTTAATAAAAAACAAAGCACAAAAGATATCTAAAATTTAATAAAAAAACATAAGTGATTACCTTTCGCCATCTTTGATACGATTGGAAATCTTGGACTATTTACCTTCCACCAATTAAGTAGGTGGAAGTCTTCCTTATCCTCTAGCTCAAGACATGGTTCTTTAAGATATTTTGTCAACTCATCTTCAACCCCGCTCAACTTACTTCCAACTTTTTCTTTAAAGAAAGAATTACAACGACGACGACTTGTGCTAGTACTTTGACTTGACGTTGCTTTTGGTAAATCACTTCCCTCCTTGGTGCCATATTTTTCTTTGTACATGGCAAACAAGAGTCTCATATCTTTCTCAACCTTCGTAACCATTTTCTCACATACTTCATCGTCGTTTAAAAATGTCTCACTTTCGTTATCCACCTCCATGGGTACACAACCATTTTCTATCAAATGTCTAAACCTAATTTCAATCATATTCGACTTCATTGTGGGATCTAAGATAACGGCAAAGTACATATAATGGTTGATTTTTTTGTAATCACCCCAATATTTGTCATATTTTTTTTCTCATTTCATCAATCATTACACAAAAAGAAGCATTCTCATGTTCCCACTCACGAAGATGCTTATCAATATCAAGTATCTCTCCAAACCACAAATGAGCTATGAGACATGATACGTTTGACACAAGTTCAGTTGTTTCCTTAAATTTTTCCAAAAATGAAACTATCTTTCTACAAACCTCAAAATCAACCCGCTTAGGTATTTCCTCAAGGTCTCGAGCAAAAGAAGAGTTATTAAAATCATAATCAAAAAAAGCTTCTTTTAACTCAATAGCGGTTTTCAACATATCATGTGTGGAATTCCATCTTGTAGGGCATTCGGAAACCAAAAACTTCTTTGAATTACAAGCCTTTTCAACACTTTCTTTAAAGTTAGTAACTCTTTGGCTTGAATGTTTTATGTATTTCACGGCCATGGCTATGTTATTCACTTCCTTGTTGAATGTTTTTAGACCATCTTTCACAATTAGGTTTAAAATATGAGCCATACATCTTATGTGAAAATGTTTACCACCATCATACTTATTTGGTAAATTTCCCACCAAGTATTCAAGAGCCTTTTCATTTGAAGTAATGTTATCAACCGTAATGGTCATAACATTCTTTATACCCCATCCGTTTATACACTCCAAAAGTGCCCTACCAATATCCACCCCTCTATGGCTATGAATTGGTCTAAAATTAATAATTCTTTTATGCATCACCCAATCATCATCTATAAAGTGGGCCGTTACAACCATAAAGTTCATTCTTTAACAACTAGAAGTCCACGTATCGGTGGTTAAATGAACGGTTGTGGCCTTGTTGCTTAAGAAATTCAATAGGCTCTTACTCTTCTCAAGATAAAACTTAGAAACATCCCTAGCAATAGTAAAACGGGAGGGCATATTAAATCTAGGTTGCATGTTCTTTCCAAATTTAATGAATGTCGGGTGTTCTACAAACTTAAACGGAAGCTCGGCAAGAACAACTAACTCAATCAACGACTTTTTAATCACCTTTTCATCATACTTCCATGTTTCTAAAGTCCCCATGCTACTACCACCCTCATCATTCGATTCCCCAATATTTTTCTTAAATGCTAGTTTTTTTTGTTTCCTAATTTTCTCAATATCGGGGTTCTTATCACAATTCATATAATGAGTATTCAAGTGTCGCGTACCATGCATTTTTGAATCGGCTTTGAAAACCGCTTCACACCATTTGCAATAGGCCATCTTAATGATTGTCCCGTCTTCATCCGGTTCAAACCTTGGATCAAAGTATTTCCAACACTCGGCCTTCGTTTTCCTTGGTTTGAATGGTAGTTTCCTTTTGTGTTTATTATCATTCTCTTCAACGGCCTCAACGTCTATAGGTTGATCCTAAACAAACACAATAAATATACTCAATGTCAATAACATTCAATAACAAACACAATAATAAATACACTCACTGTTAAGTTAACATTCAATATTCAACAATAAATACACTCACTGTGACACTGTGTTCATAGTCAATTAGTCACTGTTACACATTCAAATATTCAATACAATCAGTCAATCACTGTCGAATCAATCAATTAATCAAACATATTATTTACAATCATTATCAACTCACTGTGACAGTGTCGATATTCAAACATATTGTTTTAACTTTTAACCAACAATATTACAATCATTATCAACTTATGACCCAATTAATCAAACATATTGTTTACATGTTACTGAGATTTAACCAACGACAACAATAAGTTTTTATTTCTTTCTATCTTTCTGACCCAATCAATTAATCAATCGTCACTCAATATTCATACAAATTTACAAACAATATATAACCAACGACAACAATAATATTTACATGTTACTGAGATGAGAATGAAGACTAAATACTTACTTCCATTATGTTGTTGTGTTGAGATGAGAATGATTCGTATGTAGGTATAGAAGATGAGATTGATTCACCCCTCTTGTGATGACATTGATCCCATTCAATTGTCAAGAAAATGAGTTTTTATTATTCAGGTAATGATTCGTACTTGGTGTGGTGTTTCTAAGTTAGACAGAAGGTCAGAGAAAGACAAAAAGAGATAAAAACCAAAGGGGCGCTTATTTTCTAATAACCCTATTTTATTCACGGGTTGTCGGGCTAACTTCGGGCTAAAGTCGGTTTTGTCCCGATCCCCCGATACCGAGATATATAATTTTGTGTAACCGAATACCGACCCGATATTAATCGGTTCGGTTTCGGGCCTTATCGATTCAGTCGGTTTGTCGGGCCTTGTCGGTTTCGGTCGGTTTTGCTTAGCCCTACAATTAGCTAATGGTGACCACAAAGCAACAACAATTTTTTTTCTTTTTTTTTCTAAATTAAAATTTCATTACGTGAAGTCCAACGTGTCATGCCAAGATTTCACCTGTATATACTTGTTATCATCATATGAACTTTAAACATGCATGTTGACTACACAAGTAAACCAAATTTGCAAAGTTTCTCAACTCGTTATACAACTTCTTGTGCCAAGCTTGCTATATCAACCCACGACCCAAACCATGCATACGTACAACAAACACAACAAAATTTTCACCTCTTTGCCTCTCTGTCTCTTGGCGTCAGACACACACAAACACCACTCATACACATGCTCAAGACCCAAACCACTGCAACAGTCACATTTGGCCTTCATTTTGCTCCCCAACGTTCGAAAATTAAAGCCTTGATTATTCAATTGTTTCGGTTGGTGATGCAACCGAGTTTTGGAAAAAGTTGGAGGGCGACGCGTTGGTTTGGGGTGAGCTAGGGGAGGGGGCGCGTTGCTTTGTGGGGTTGTGGTTGCCAAGCAACGCCCACTAGCATCAGTCTAAGAGAGGAGAATGGAATGTTAGATTGAGAAATAAAGACACACACCTTGGACGTGTGTATATATAGTGTAAATACAAACTAGTCTCTCCATCTCAAAATTATTGTCAGGAGACAAAAATCGCACAGTTTAATAAAAGTGTGACAACTACAATTCTCAACCACTCAATTAGAATATTCCCTAACTAAATTATATTTTATTACTTAAAATATAAAGTGGACAATTATTTTGAGACATCTCGAAAAAGAAATATGGACTATAATTTTGAGACGAATGGAGTAGTTGTTTTGAATGGGCTTTGGATAGGTTTGGGTATGGACTAAGGTACGTGGACTTAACTTAATACAATATTAGATTGTCCAAGCCCGTTAACCCTTAACTAGTCTAATACAAAGTACAAATTTTTATATAATTATAAGGTTCCTTAAACTATAAGAAGAGAGTTATTTTAGGGTAAAGACCATAAAATAACAACTTACTTTCTCCATTTTACCGAGATGAAACACGTACTTTTTTTTATCAACATTTAAGTCAACGAAACTTGCAAATATTGTTCTAAGGTCAACAAAAAGACTGATTATATTAAAAATAATAATTGAAATGATTATATTACCCTTGTCTTCTTAAACTATACCCCTCATCTTCTTCCAGCTTTTCATTCCCACACCACAATTGAAAAATGAAGCAGGGAGGAAGAACATCATTGCATTTACATAAGATCCCACACCACAATTAACAACCATCGACCTAAGTTGACAAGTGGTACATACCAACTGTAACAACCACCATCCACCCCCATCACCACCACCACCATCACCATCATTCCAGTAACGAACCTCCCGTCGCCGCCACCCCATCTCAGATTTTTGAGGTTGTGAGATTCGGTTTGTAGCATAAAAAGAACAAAGGGATTGATGTTTTGTTTTTATGTATGAGTGTGTGAATTGAAGATGACGATTGAAAGATAAGATAAAGTTGTGTTTGTAAGTTGGGATTGCACCGTGGGGACTGATGATGGCGGGGTTGGGGGTTTGGTGGGGACTGATAGTGGCGTTGTTGGAGGTTTGATGGCGGACTGATGATGGCGAGGGTGGGGTTTGGTGGTAGATTGATGATGGTGAAGGTGGCGATTTGGTGGTGGTGTTATAAAGCTGGTATTGTGGTATTATTGATGGCGAGGGTGGGGTTTGGTAGTGGAATGAAAAGCTGGAAGAAGATGATGGGTATAGTTTAATAAGACAAGGGTAATATAGTCATTTCAATTATTATTTTTAATATAATCAGCCTTTTTGTTGGCCTTAGAACAATATTTGCAAGTTTCGTTGGCTTAAATGTTGATAAAAAAAAAGTACGTGTTTCATCTTGGTAAAATGGAGAAAGTAAGTTGTTATTTTATGGTCTTTACCCATTATTTTACATACAAAATTCATCTTACATATCAATGGACTCTTCCCTACCATCCATTTAAAATGAAATCAATGGTTAAGATTAAAATTATTTTAATATTTCATCTATTTTTTATAATTTAATATCTCTTTAAACCGTTAATCGTTAAGCGAAAATAATTACACCATCATGATGAGCATTTAATTATCTTTCTATAAACGGGCACTTTGATATACTTTCGATAAAAAAAAAAACAAAAACACAAAAAAAAAACTTTTTTTCGGTTTTTTTCACGTTTTTTTCATCTTTTTTCATTTTTGAAATTTGTATGAAAAATCACATGTGATATTAGTGCTAAATCACATATGATATGTAATATCACATGTGATATTGGTGTGTTAAATCAGATATGATTTTTTCATGTAAATTTCACTAACGAGAAAAAAATGTGAAAAGCACGAAAAAAATAATTTTGTCGAAACAATATATATATATATATATATATATATATATATATATATATATATATATATATATATATATATATATATATATATATATATATATATATATATATATATATATATATTGTTTAATCATTAACAGTTTGAAAGATATTAAATTTTGAAAAAAAAAATGATGAAAGTTGGTTTTTTAAATTGTTGAGATTAATCTCAATCAAATAAAGATGAAGGGTCGGTCCTGTTAAAAAAAGTTTGGTCCAAATGATCTTAAATCAAACTATAATGACCATCACTTTATATGTGAACACAAGAAATCTCACTACATTAAGATGCAAGTATAGGTATCATTGTTTTGGTAAACTTTAATGTAATTTACTAATTTACGGAGTACAATGTTAACTTTCAATGTGTCAATGAGTCCGATTTTTGATTATGATGTTGTTAAAACGAGATCTCTGGCTCCTGTCAGCGAATGTATGCAAAGTTGCAAACCATCGTTATTAATCTGCATATTGCATGATAATCGAAGATTTCACCTTGGCTAAAGGCCGATTCAAGAACTTTGAATTTCAAGTATCTATAACTGATTTCTTGTATGTTTTTTCTCTTTTTGTTTGCTTTTGGTTTTTGGTTGTGGTCAAGTGGGAAATTTGAAGTTAAAGCTAACTTGATTTTTGTTTATTAACTCACCTGCCTTCAAGTTTGAGTGGTGATATTTAGGCCTAACAATGAGACCTAATATTAGACCTACACCATTAATTTTTTGACATGTGTAATTCACTTTTTTACTTTCATCATTTCCCACCAATCAAATATTCAAATCAACCAATCACATCTTTAGGTCTAATTTTAAGTGTAGGTTTTAGGCATCCAAATCATTTTTCTTCAAGTTTAGCGAAAAGATATCTTAGTTATGTCAGTTACATAAATTTCTCTTATTTAAGTAGTAACTCTTTTATAGTTATATCTAATTATCTAATAAAACATTTAGTCCTACTAAATATAGAAATGCTTAAAATTAAACATTATATATTTTAATGCTAAAAGTACAAGTAATATCAACACAATTAGACATTTAATACGTTAAAATCAATACAATTAGACATTTACAACTTTTTGTAGCTACATGTACATGCCACTTTCGGCCATTAATGACCAAAAAATTAATGCAAACCTTAAAATTCAACATTACACATTTTAATGATAAAGGTACAAGTAATATCAATACAATTATATATTTAATACCTTAAAATTCAGCATTACAACATTATATTAAAATATAAATACTCTTATTAAAATACTATTTACTTAAAAATACAATGAGAGAAACGGTTGGTGAAATTTAAATCAAGGGTTTAAAAATTATGTGGGTTTTTATATTTTGTGAGATTAAAAAATGGGGATTTTTAACTTTAATTTTGTGTTTGGTTGTTCAAGGAACTAGAATGTAATTTAAGTAAATTACTTAAACACACTTTGAAAAAGTCAATCATTAATTAATAACTTTTAGAAAACTAATGTGTACATTGATTTATTTAAGCGGGTTTTTTGGTATTTTACTCTAATATAATTATTAAAGGAAATTGGCAAAAAAGGCATTATACTTGCCACTTTTTGTCATTGTATGTAGCGTACTTTTTTTTTTATTATAGCACTAACTTTTCAAATCCGTGTCATTGTATGTACTGGTGACCTGTTTGACCTGTGGAGCAGGTTGAGTTAACGATCGTTTGTTTTATTATTGCAGCGTTAGTCCTTTATTATTGCAACGTTAGTCCTTTACACGTTTTCGTCCGTTTTCGCACGCTTTCGTCCGTTTTTGTCCGTATGTACACGTTTTCGTTCGTTTTTACACGTTTTCGCCTGTTTTCGCACGTTTTTGTCCGTATTTGCACGTTTTCGTCCGGTTTTTCACGTTTTCATTCGTTTTCGACCGTTTTTACACGTTTTTGTCCGTTTTTTTACGTTTTCGTCCGTCTTCGCACGTTTTTGTCTGTATTTACACGTTTTCTTTCCTTTTCGACCGTTTTTACACGTTTTCGTCCGTTTTTTCACGTTTTCGTTCGTTTTTGTCCGTATATACACATTTTCATTCGTTTTCAACCGTTTTTACACGTTATCGTCCGTTTTTTCCAAAAAAATTCAAAATTTTTTTAAGACATTTTAAAAAAATGTAAAAAATATTTTTTCGAAAAACAAAAATTAAAAAATAAAAAAATTTTGAAAAAAAATTATTTTTTATTTTTCGAAAAAAAATTAATTTTTTATTTCTCGTAATTAAAAAAAGGATTAATTTCATATATCACCCTACTTTCAAGATTAATTTCATATATACCCAAAGTGCAAGTATTGAATGCATAATGTATAATGGCTTTAATGCATGTTTGGGTATATATGAAATTTCCATGTAAATGAAGGGGAGATATGAAATTACCCCTTAAAAAAATTTGTAAAAAAAATTTTTGAAAAAAAATTAAAATAATTTTTTATTTTTCGAAAAAAAAATTGTTTTTTATTTTTCGAAAAAAAATTAAAAAAAATTTGAAAAAAAAATTAAAATAATTTTTTATTTTTCGAAAAAAAAATTATGTTTATTTTTGAAAAAAAAATTAAAATAATTTTTTAATTTTCAAAAAAAAATTATTTTTCGAAAAAAATATATTTTTTTTTATTTTTCGAAAAAAAAATTAAAAAAATTTTGAAAAAAAAATAATTTTTTTTTCGAAAAATAAAAAATTATTTTAATTTTTTTTTCAAAATTTTTTTAATTTTTTTTTCAAAATAAAATAATTTTTTTTTTTGAAAAATAATTTTTTTTTTCGAAAAATAAAAATTTATTTTCAAAATTTTTTTAATTTCGAGAAATAAAGAATTAATTTTTTTCGAAAAATAAAAAAATTAATTTTTTTCAAAATATTTTTATTTTTTAATTTTTGTTTTTCGAAAAAATATTTTTTATATTTTTTTAAAATGTCTTAAAAAAAATTGAATTTTTTTGATTTTTTTTTTATTTTCTTATTTTTTTTTTTTTAAAAACGGGCGAAAACGTGTAGAAACGGTCAAAAACGAATGAAAATATGTAAATACGGACAAAAACGTGCGAAAACGTGAAAAAAACGGACGAAAACGTGTAAAAACGGTCGAAAACGAACGAAAACGTGTAAATACAGACAAAAACGTGCGAAGACGGACGAAAACGTGAAAAAACAGACAAAAACGTGTAAAAACGGTCGAAAACGAATGAAAACGTGTAAATACGGACAAAAACGTGTGAAAACGGGCGAAAACGTGTAAAAACGAACGAAAACGTGTGAATACGAACAAAAACGGACGAAAACGTGCGAAAACGGACGAAAACGTTTAAAGGACTAACGTTGCAATAATAAAGGACTAACGCTGCAATAATAAAACAAACGATCATTAACTCAACCTGCTGCAACAGGTCAAGCAAGTCACCGGTACACACAATGACACGGATTTGAAAAGTTAGTGCTATAATCAAAAAAAAAAGTACACTACATACAATGACAAAAAGTGGTAAGTATAATGCCTTTTTTTGCCAATTTCCCTATAATTAATATGGCCTCGCTGGTTTTTTAATGCATCACTCAATTGATAAGTTAATAAACCATCACTTTTCTGGGTTCTATCACATTTAAACCCTCTCTTTTTGACATACCAAACATGATTATTATTAGATTTTGTATTCAAACTCATCAAAATATACCCAAATTAGCCCAACCAAACACCTCCTGAGTTATTCAAATTGTACAACCAGTTAAAAGCATAGCAATCAAATTAAATACAACCAATTAAAACACCCATTTTCTAAAAAGTACAATAAAATTTTCACACTGTACAATCTAAACAAGCTACAACATAATTCAAAATATAAAATAATTAAATACACTAATTAATGTTATTTTTAAAACACCCCTAAAATGAAAAGTACATGTTATTATACATATTGTACAAACTAATAAAACACACAAAAGTTTATACAATCTAACAAGTTGATGGTACATATAGTTTTGAAAATCAGATCGGACCACGAGTTCAACCGGGAACCAGTGTCACCACTGGTTCGGCTAGCCAATAAAAGCCATCCGAAAAAGAATCAAAGAGGACCCGTTGGAACCGATACAAACTTGTGAGTCATGCCTCATCGGGATCTATTTCTCCAGTTAATTTTCAGAGTACCCGCCGCTGCAACGCGCGGATACTGCTAGTATTACAGTAATTAGTATCCACATAAAGGAGGAATTAGTAAAGATAATATTTTGTACCGTCATTTATGTTCTAAGATAAATATTGAATTCATGTACTTGTTAGAAAGTAATTACTAGATTGCGTACCGGTACCTATATATAAAACCATGAGTAGAAAATTTGCAGTCGTCCTTGTAATGCAAAAGAGCAATGACAAAAAAACGTTTGTAGTCAAAATAAGTTAGACGTAAAAGTTAAGAATTGATACCAGTTTTCAATTAATGAAACTTCCACAATGATGTCTTATAATTTCCTTGCGGTTGCTCCAGCAATAGAAAACATAGTACTAATTCAATCACATGTGATGTTGTATACTGTGGTATATTAACTAGCCCCATTTCATTTCTAACTTTCTTCTATGTGAGATTAATGTTGAAATGGTCAATCATAAAGAAAAAAAGTTAACAAGATGTCTAAATTGATATTTACACATGACTCATTCTTTGTTGCAATTTTAATTCTACTATTATACCTTACAAATATTCTACTGGTTTCAATTTAAATTCGGATCCCATTCACAAGGGCCTGACAACCAAGCTTCTTTGGTTGAGGATCCACTGGTTTCAATTTAAATTCGGGCTGAGCAACGCCTGCCAATCCAAAGGGGCAGGAGCCGTTGAATAGATGGAAATAAAAGTTCCGAACGAACTACCACAACCGAATCAATAGGAGTGTTAACAATCTTGTTCCTCCAACTCCGAATGAACCAAATGACACAAAGATAGACTCCTTACAAGATTTTATTAAGAACCGAGTCACCTAGGTCCCGCACGTTCCCAGATAACTAATCAAGATTAAAAATGCTCTTTTACTTGGTAATTCTAGTATAAAAAAAGATTTTAAAACTAATTATTTGATCTTTGATGTGACAATGGCTAAAACAAAGTAATTAGTTCGAATTACACTAGCAATTTTTAGAACATAAGAATTTTATCAAATTCACTTATGTAGACGAATTACGGCATTACGCTGTGTATCAGTTCAAGTCGAAAGATGGTGATATTTAAGCACATGGTTCTTTATTTCTTCAAAATCTGTGTTTAGCAAAGATGGAGGATGTTAGATTGGTGTAGGAACCATAGCTTTTGAAGTGGTTATGTATAAAGCATAATTTGGGTAAATAGGAAATTTTCATGTTTTCAGGGGAGATATGAAATTGCCCCTTCATCCAAAATAAATTAACCGGAAATGGGGATATAATCAAGTGTACAAATTAACCATGATAGGTTCAAAAGTTGCGCTGACAATGAGACAGGATCAACAATTCACTCAAAACCCTGTCTGACTGTCTCGACTAACCAATTAATCAATCTATCAAAACAGTAGCTAGCTAGGACGGATGCTCAGCAGTTGTAGAAAAATAACAAGGCATCAAGGACCGCACGCACAGGTGGGGTCAAGGGGTGATACAGTACACCCGGGATCCCAAATGCCTTACTTGAAGACCAGCAGTTTCACATCCACCGAAGAATAATGACTCATCTTCTTTCCCGATTCTGCGTCTCCAACTCATCAAGAAAGCTGGTCGAGGCACCAGCAACTCTTCCTCTGATGAATCACTATCTGAAAACAACCACCAAGTTAGTTAAACAACAGAATAATCATCTCATTTACAAGTTACAGAGTACAGACATTTACCTGCACAAGTTTCTCGTGGCTTGTAACACTTTAGGAGGAAGCAAAGAGTCTTTATTAAGTTCGGATATTGTTTCACATCTGTTAGAAAACGAACTTGTTTAATATAACTACAATTTCCAAAGAAGGGAGAAAGTTGATCAAATAAGTAGTCTGTGCAAATAACAAAGTAATTAGCAAGTGAAAACAAAAACAAATCTGACATTCTGATGTACCATCCGAACCAATTACTATTGATTATTACATGCATGATTAACAAAAACCTCAGATTTCAAAAAATAATTGAAACACACACGGAACAACACTTGCTTCTTGATAACATTGTGTTGTTTTGCATACAAATGGTAGTGCATTCAAGCCATATTACAAACACAATGGGTTTTTGTATTGTACAACTATGTATGCAACTTGTGTGTTGAATTAAGATAAAAAAAAGAATGAAATTTTGTACTTTATGAATTAAAAAAAATTGCTTTCGAGGAAGCTATATGAAGTTTTCCCATTGAACACTGACAGTGACCATATAAAAGTCAAATACAGTATTACTAAGTGAATTTTTTTGTTAGTACAACTCTAACCAAAGAAGAAACCAAGTCATTGCCGTATTCTTGCCCCATGTTTGAACTTTTTATTTTGTGTAGTTGATTGGCAGCAATCTTAATATACAAAAAAACAATCATCCAACGATAAGAAAACATAACAATAAACGGAAATTGCAAAACGGACAGCATGTACGAGACTATGTAAAGTGCACATTTCATCAAATATGCTATTGAACATAGAGGACATGATTACCCCTAAAAAACAAATTTCCTGAATGATATCATTAACTCACTAATGGCGAATCCAAACATGTAACAATTAACACAGTTTAGATAGCACTTGATAGAACTAAAATAGAATAAAGAGAGCTTACACAGTAAGATGTCGCTAGCAATAATGAGGTCCCATTCTGGACTAGGGTTTGGGAAGGGATCACCCCATGAATCTGGTAGAGTACAGAGCATATATGGTATATACAGATGTGAGGGTATTGACTAGAGATATATAGATATTAGTAAGTAACACTACATCAAATATATGTCATGTGCATAACTCAAATATTGTTATTGTTATTCTAACATTATTTAACAAACAATAAAAAAGTTATAAAACTTTTCCTGTCCACAATCTATTTTCAGAGTTGGAATATTATCGCTAGTTAAAAATCCAAAAAAGTTTTTAGAAAATTGTTTAAGCATGAAAATTTTGAAGTCTACTACACAGGAAATTTGTTAGTTATTACTTGTGTGAACAATAATGTCATAAACGGAAAAGAGAACTAACGCTTTATATGAGGAAGCACGGGAGAAACTCCGTTGATTGTGCAGTTATGAGCTATGTTATCTTCAATCTCCTGATCATCATAGTCTGAAGTCGTAATGTCTACCCTATACAACTTGTTCAAAAAGATGGCCAACGCCCCTGTTCCACTGCCATCACATAAGCAAAAGTATATAATTATCAGAAACAAAATTCGTTGAATAATGATAATTTTTTTTATTGCAGGTGCAAAAGGAACCAGTAATAAGTATAGAGGACTGAGGACTTGCCTCCCCAACTCAATGATACGACGTCCTTGTAAGTTTAACCTTTGTTGAACTAACCACTCTACAAATGCAAATGTTCCTGGCCATAGCAGGTTCGCATTGACCTGGTGAAAGGAAAATTCTCTAATGACCAATTCCTGCAATCAATTGATAAGTATATACGATGAAAGATATTATTACTTGGTGAAACACTCCAATAATTAAAGTTTTCTACCGTACAAGGTTTAGTCAGATAATTTTATTGCAATAACCTAAAACGGAAAGGAAAGATGTTAATTATGTTTATTATAAGCACACTATAAAAATATAAGGTTTGGCATCTTTGACATTGAGATTTAAGTTATCGGGTGTTAGGAGGGTTTTAAGTGCGCTAGTGCCAAAGAACTAATTAGAAGGTTTTCACATAAGTTACAACACCTTTGTATCATCAATTACTATATTATTATTGTTTTTGTGGTCATATTTGTTAGATAAGAGATGACTTATATTCGTGTATATATCAATTGGTGGAGATGGATGGATTATCGTTGGTGTAATGTAAAAGTGATTGTTGATAAAAGCATAAAAACAACAATGCTAACCATTCCGGGGAACTGGTGACTTCTTTGAACATAAGAAGAAGAAGAAGACTTGTCATCATCATCTTGTGTTTGCTCATCATCTGTTCAAATCCAACAAACAAACAAACACTTTATGTGATGTCATCTGTGAGAGAGAAAGAAAAGAAGGGGAATATACATACCAGAGGAGTCGTCGTCTTGATGGAAAAGAGAAGACGCTGAAAATAAAGCAATCTCCATCCTTTCTTTCTTTCTTTCGCTTTTACAATTACAATGATGATGATGCCCTAGTTACCAAATGCCTTTTTTTAGTTTGTAGGGATTCAGGATTATGATTTAGGGGGTGCTTGGTGCAGGGACTAAGGGGAGTGGGGCATATCACTCGAGACGTGCTTGGTTATGGAGTGCAAAGGTATTGATTACCCCGTAATCGGTAATCAACCATTATAAAGTAAATTAAGGTGTAAGGTATTGATTACTCACCTCACTCATTCCTTTGCATTCTCATTCTCTTTCCCTTTTCTCACTTTTAACCAAACGGACCCTTAGATTTGGCGTCAGTTTGGTGGGTTAAGGATTAGGATTTAGGATGCGTTTGGTTAATAGAGGTGTCGATTTCTGACCCGACACGAAACCCGACCTGAAATCGACACGAAAATTAACAGGTTCGGGTTGAGCTAAATATATTGTGAGTCAGGTTTGGGTCGACATATCTAACCCGTTTATTAAACAGGTCAAGTTCGGGTTAGGAATAAAATAAACGGGTCGACCCGCCAACCCGTTTAAGTTCTTTTTCTTAATTAAAAATTATTTATATTTAATTATACGGGTTAAACAGGTCGACCCACTACCACATTTAACCCATTTAACTCGTGTAATGTGCTAACTTTTATATATAAAACGGATTAAATGGGTCAACTCGAAACCCGTTTAACGTATTCAACCCATGTAACCTATTTAACCTGTCAGCCTAAGTATATATACGGGTTAAATGGGTCAGGTTCGGGTTACGTGTAAACAGGTTAGGGTTGACATAGCTGACCCGATGATTTAAATGGGTCAGGTTCAGGTTGGGGTTTTCTGACTCGACAACCCGAACCCGACCCGAATTGCCACCCCTAATTTGGTATGAGGTAACAGGAATGGGGAATGATTAATGAAATAATAGGTGATGTTTTGCTTGCGAAGCTAATCTTAGAATGATATTCGAATATGTTCTATACTTGATAGTTATCGAATTGATAAGATATGATAGTTTCATTCCCGAGCCTACATTTTTCCTCACATTATTAATAAGATTATCAAATATGATAAACAAACCAAACAACAATTTTGGATTTGATTACTTAACTCAAATCTATTCTCATTCCACTTTATATCGAAACTCATACCGATTGTGATTCATGAGAGCAAAATAAACGGACCGGTTTAAATTTGGATTAAGATTTAGATTTGGATTTAATTTTAAAAAAGTAAAATGTATTAGTTTATAAATAAATAATTTTTTATAACTTCAAAATACTAATTCAAATTTAGAATAACTATTTTTAAATATTAAAAAAATGGAGAGATTGAGAAAGGAATATGAGTTGGGAACAAGGTTTTGAAACCTGGGTCGATCCGGCCGGGTTAACCGGTTCGACCGGTTTCGGCCGAAAAAACGGGTCAAAACAACCCGGGTTTCTAAAACCGGGTTAATCGGTGTGACCCGCCGGATTTTGAGTGACCCGGGTCAACCCAGTTCTTGAAACCCGGCCGGGTATCATTTTTTCAAAAAAATTTAATAAAAACCCGGGTTGACCCGGTGGTCGAACCGGTTGACCCGGTCAAAAAAATAAAATAATAATAAATTGAAAACCGGGTTGACCCGGCGGTCGAACCGGTTGACCCGGTGCCCGGTGACTCGACCGGGTCGATTTCGAACCCGGTTTTCAAAACATTGGTTGGGAACATATATACTCCAAATCCAGGCAAACTAGTTTCTTTATGAAATAGTGCTTGCCCAAATGTGTGATCCTCGAATTTCAATCCGAATTTTCTAAACATACATTAGTTTCTTCTTTGAATTCTTAAGCCTAAAGTAATTCTCATAACTAGGGGTGTCATAAAAATCGACTCGACCGAACCCGAATCTGAATATGGCTTTTTAGGTCAGGCTAGTCGGGTCCAAAATTATATTCGGATCAACCTGTATTGGCCCGAGTTTTAAACAAGGTCGGGTTCGGGTATAATATATGTCTCTTACTCGAGTTCATGTCAACCCAAGTGACCCGAGTATCATTGTTTTCTTTCTAAAATGAACTGATATATAAATGTATTAGTAATTGAGTTAAAAAACAAAAATAGGTCGCACTTGTAAGTAATCAACAAAAGTATTGCAAGTGTGATATACCCACATGAATGTTTGATCAAGTTCTTCTATTTCAAATGCTATAAAAGTTTCCTATAGATTATTATTTTTATTTAATTTTTTTTATTTTTTTTGTTACTAATACAATTTTCTTTGACTGTTTATAGAAATTTATTATTATTATTATTATTATTATTATTATTATTATTATTATTATTATTATTGTTATTAATCATTTAGGTAGTTATGTGCATCTAACATACATTTATATTTTTCTATTTTCATTTCCAGAGACAATGACATAAACTATAAAAATTGCAGTCACTAATGAACCACTTGTCTACATTGTACATCATAGTTGGGTTTTTTAATTCTGTTTTGTTAGAATATATTTGTTGGGGATAGATTAGCATTTAATATGTAGGTCTCCAGCAGGGACGGAACTTGAACTCAATTATCGGAGGGGCCAAAGTATGAAACACATATTTTAGGAGGCCCAAACTATAAAATGTTAATATTTTTCATAGTTAATGACTAACATTATATAATAAATGATACTTGAGAGGAAACTTTTTTTTAAAAGGGGGACCACAGCCCCTTTTGGTCTTGATGATGTTCCGTCCATGGTCTCTGGTGTAAGCAAAAAAAATGTACGTTTTTGCATAGATAGTTGTATGTTGTAAGTGAAGCAAGAAATAATTGAGGGCCATATGTTACGACAAACATGATAACTATACAAATTACAAACAACGTAGTATACAAGGATATGCTCCATGTAATATAAAAATATTAATTGGTCACATGTCTTATGTACATTGATATTTATTTCACATGCTTTCAGGATGGAGCCAGGGGTTTTCGCGGGTGCTTGGAAACCTCGTGGATTTTTCGATATAGTGTTAATTTCTGAAAAAACATCGAGTTTTTCTAAATGCACCCGGTTATTCGAAATGTGTTTCTAGTATTATGGTTCAAAAGATTTTGTGCACCCAGTCATATTTGGTTCTGGCTCAATCCCTACTGATGATTTGTACTTTATTTCATTTACTTAGAAATATATAATCAAGAATCATATCAGTTGGTAAAGTTGGAAAATTTGTGATATACGACACATGATTATGAGTCCACCTAACAAGAAAATGTCTTTTAATCTAAACAGGAGGCGATATCCAGTTTTGGTTTGCTTTGAATATAATGACCATAACAAAAGCTAAGGGCAGGTTGGTTTGTTTTATAACGCCTAATTTTCTAGCATGACCAGTTATATTTAGTTGTGTCCAAAGTAAAGAGCAAACATGAACTTTAATTACTTTGTTGTGACAAGAACGGTAATTGCACCGACAAACCACCAATGTGTACAAGGAAGTATTGCATAAACTTTTGGACGTTTTTTAGCTTAATGGATGTGTGTGTCAGTTCACACAAAATTTCTTTTACATATACATACGAATTGATATGGCATATGCGATAGATCTTTTTGTCACTTTGTTTTGTAAGTTTAAGCATTATAAACAACCACATTTATATCTAATCTTTTAATAACGCATCGTGCTACTGTTTATATAGAATAACATGTTGATCATATATGCTTATACACACATTTTTATATGTTTTAAACTATTTCAATACCATACATACGCGTCATCATTATATGGGAGACGTAGAGAATAGCATTAAGTAATATATAATACGAAGAAGTAATATATTAACTTTTAAAAGGAAGAGAATAATTAGTTCAGTATTCTCATGTGCATATCCTTTTGGAGGTATTCATTGAAGTATAATCCTAATTTTGCTACTGTTTATATATAATAACATGTTGATCATATATGCTTATACACACACTTTTATATCTATACTATATAAAAGTTAAACCCCTTAATTTAATGTGTAAGAGTATTGTGCACAAATGGGTTGTACGGTACAATCTCGTTTAAGCAACATCCATGGTTTATCAATTACATGAATTAAGATCCTTAATTTAATGTGCAAGAGTATTGTGCACAAATGGGTGATACGGTACAATGTAGTTTATGCAACATCCATCTATACTATCTAAATTTTGTAACCCTTAATTTAATATGCAAGTGTAATGTGCACAAAAGTGTAGTACGGTACAATGTAACCTCAAAGAATACAAAGCAAATTGCATAAATATGTGTATTGAATGTCCACAAAGATGGAGTTACAGCACACAAAAGGTTGTAGATAGTCTTTTCGTATTCGTAACTAACATGAATAATTCAACTATAAATAAAGCCTTTCCCTGAACATCGACATCCACATGGTTGTGTTCTCGACTCACAGTTAGATCAATTTTCATATTACGAATATACAAAGCAAATCCATCCTCCTCAATAAACAACAACCAAAATCTATCCAACTCACAACAACAATACTCGAATACGAAACGAAATGAATATGATCTCAGTTTCGTTTCCTTTTCGTGTTGTATAAGAACCCACAGATCTTTAAAGATCATAACACGAAAGAAAACACCATCATTGATCTTTGTTCTTAATATCCGAATATTACAAAATTGATCTTTGTTCTTAATATCCGAATATTACAAAAGAAGAAACGATAACAACTTTGTTTCATTTTTCTTTCATTTGGTTAAATGAAAAACAAAACGAAGACAATTACAACACAAGATGAACCTACCCGAGACCCTCAAAAGGATCTTGAAGCGTTAAAAATGTCTTCTTGATTCTGATTGATGATGATGATGACGATGGAGATGCGTGTTTTTTAATGGTTAGATAAGGTGGGATCGGCGTAGTGTTTAATCGGTGTGTGTGTTAGTTTAGAGAGAGGAGATGAGGGCGGAGTAAACATAGTGTAGGGTTATGATTAACAAAATGAAAGTGACAGGAATTATGAGTGTGTTTTTGGTTGTCGTATGAAGAGAAAAGGGGGAGGAAACGTACTATAGTAAAAGGGATAAGGGGAGCGTATGTTAGGTTTTTAGGAAGGTAGTAATTGCAATTTAATTTGCATTGATTTGGTGTTTTGATTTTTTTAGACTAATGCTAGTGGTTACCACTTTCTCACTCAAGCAACCCCACCACGTCAGCGCCACCTCAGCTTTCTCTTTCCACAACTCCAACCCAACCACAATTAGCTAGTGATGAGCAAAAAGCAACCCCATAATTTTTCTTCTTTGTTTTTAATTTTTTTTAATTTATTTTTCATTTATTTTTTAATAATGGGACTAAACCAAACAACATCCAAATTTTGTTACAGTATTATGCGGCTCAAGGTGGTGGTATACTAGTATGCAATAAGAGTCCAGTAATAAGCCCAATAAAAACCAATCCTCATTTATAATCACATCCATTTTACTCATTTGGTTAACCCTAATATACTCTCACACACCTTCTCTCAAACGCATTCACCAAAGAAGCAGTTATCATTTCATTTTGTTACAGTCAAAAAAAAAAAAAAAAAAAAAAAAAAAAAAAAAAAAAAATCATCTTGATGTTTCCATCCTTATAACTCCTTTGAGTCACACGAGCAGCCACCAAAAACATATACTCGAATGGAGTATTAGTTTGGAAATGAAGATCGGATGCAGTCGACATTTATAGAGAAGAAAGAGTTTTTTTTTTTTTCCCACTGCTAACGGTCACATTTGACCACCATTTACTCTCCAACGGTCGAAAAATTAAGGCAAGATAGTTCAATTGTTTCGGTTGGTGAGACAACCGAATTTTTGAAAAAGTTAGGGGGCGACGCGTCACTTTTGGCTGAGCTAGGAGAAGAAACGCGTTGCTTTGTGCGGTTGTGATTGCCAAACGACGCCCATTAGCATTAGTCTTATATATTTCATATGGTAACTTCATTATTCAATGCTATTTTTTACCAATATTTCCATTTTTTGCAAATAACACCCATTTACGAGTATCATATTCTATAACTGAAAGTTAATGATTTGTAATATTATTTACCTTTTACCACACATGATAGCAAGTTTCATTTTTTTTCTTTATTCAACTTCGAATTATTTTGTTATTTGTAAAAATACATTTGTGTAAATGGTAAAAATTAAATAATATTAGCGTACTATAAAATTAGCATAGCATACTCTTTGATTGAGATGGTATTCTTTTGTCAAACAAGGAATGTTCGTGGAAAAATGATACACAAGGACATCGAGACTTTTGTCCAACTTCCAAGACTTAAAACAAATTACAATTATGTAAAAGGGTCATTCAATTCTAATTTGTAAAGTCAGTTACATAAACTTTGACCACAATGACATTAGAAAATGATACTAAAAAGTATTTTTAATCTGACAAAAAATATTGAAAAGCTAAAGTGAAATAAATGTAAAACTTAATCTATTTCATTTGAAATAAAATGATAAGAGTGAGTGAGTGACTATATTCAACTTATTTTTACCAATTAACTAATCAAGTTTACCAAATTACTCATATTTCTACTACATTTGCGACTTTTTACAAGTTGTACAAGTTTTAGCGTTTGCTCACACTCTATTAACAAGGTGGAATTCTTATCTCTTAATTATTGTGAGTCAAATGGGAATGGGACAAGAAAAACGTGTGATATGATTTGTAGAGAATTAGGAAAGATTTAGTTTGTGACCATTGTAAAAATTTCTTTTAGTATTTTGTTTTTTTATATGATAAACAAATATTAGTTTTATTTCATTTATTGACAATTTTTTTTTTTTTTTTTTTTTTTTTTTTTTTTTTTTTTTTTTTTTTTAAATTTTGTTATGCATGGTAATTTATATTTTTTGTATATTTGTGAATATATTTTGTGCGAATAAGTTTTATAGAAATCGTAATATCTTTAAAATATATAAAGGATAAAGACAACTTAATCATCTCGGCCCTTAATAAAAATGATAATGATTTTACCAAAATTTTGATTAACACATGTTTTCGAGGGAAGTTATTGTTTCAAGGATGATTTATTTCATAAGCTTGATTTTAAGATTCAAGCTAGCCAAGAACCGCATACCTCATTTCTTTTACTTATTAGATCATGCAAAAAACCTCTGCACATGTATTCTTTTAAAGTGAAGTAAGTAACTATTTAAAATAGTTGAATATTACAATTACATTAGAAATAATTTAGTCCATCACACAACTTGGTTCACTAATAACCATATAATGCAGTTTGAAGAAAATGACATATGTTCGATTCATTATTCAATAGACATGGTGACAACTATATTATAATCTCTCTTTGATTCGGAAAAAAAAAATCAATATGTCCATCCATAGCTTCTAAAGCTCGATCAATCAAGTATTAGTGGAAACATAATTAGTACCAACCATTTAGCTATGAAAACTTAGATACAATCACAATGCTTACCATTAACATCCTAAACTTCAAAAAAATGGCTAGGGTTTGGGGAGGGAGATATGTTTTGGGGAAGAAGATAAATGAAAAGGGTGATGTAGGTTTAGGTATATACACCGAAAATTGCATATTAGTCCCTTAAGTTTCTAATTTTCTTCCCAGGACCCAAAACAAGGACCATCAGTGCAATGTCTATTACTCTTTCCCGATAACTCGAATAATATTCACGAAAAATATTACGCGTCGTCGTAGAACAACAGTTTTGTAGCTATAATAAAAGTAGATTTATAACAAATTTGTTATAATCCGTCTTTGATTCATTCAAAGACCGGGTAAAATGATAACCGGTCATACAATTGTGTGTTGAATTGGATTTGAGTTTTTAATTGGACTGGGTTATCTCATTCATTTGTTGGGCTTATAATATTAACCTGCTAAATATGATGATGATACGATTCTATTTAGGGGTGAGCAGAAAAACCGAAATATCCGAATAAACCGAAACCCGAAACCGAACCAACCCGAAAATAACCGAACCGAACTAATAACCGAACCGAATTTGCCAAAACCGAACCAAACCGAACTTTTAATTCGGTTCTCGGTTTGGATATGGTTTTGGTAATCAAAACCGAAAACCGAACCGAAAACCGAATTCATATAAATTTATGCATTTTTTATATATTTATATATATAAAAAGATTAATAAAACGTTGTATATATATTTATATTTATAGTTATATATAAAAAAATAATAATAAAATTTTATCCTAATATTAAAAAATACTTTTTATGTTTGAAATAACTTTTTTGGCTAAATATATTTGTATATTTTTCTTTTTTTTCAAATAAAGTTTGTAATTTGGTTAAACCGAACCAAACCGAACTAGAATTCAACCAAACCGAACCGAAAACCGAATTTGAATTCGGTTTGGTTTGGTTCACGGTTTGACCTTAAAAAAACTTTTAACCGAATTAACCGAATACCCGAAAACCGAACCGATCAACACCCCTAATTCTATTTGTTTGATTTTGGTTTTTATTTTCTTATTATTTTGGTCAATGAATGTAGGCTCTGTTTTAATTGTTTAATGACAATTGTTTACTTTGTGAAATTATACCACAATACTTAATAAAAAACATCATACTATTGACTTAATTTTAATATCTAATGTTAACGATAGTTTCATGGCGCCTATATCCAACTTTTATGTTTTATTAAAATTTAGTTCGTATCCAACTTTCATGTTTTGGAAATTTGGTTTCGTACAAGTATTGATATATTTTATACAAAGTTTAGTTTGGTACAAGTACTGATATATTTTAGTTAGACACGTTTAATATAATTGTTATGTTAGATACAAGGTTCGAAAATTATTACCAAATATTACACTGCGAACAAGACTACAAACAAGACTCGAAAAGCAAACAAAAAGAACGCAGTCCGTTCATTTTGTGTAACAATCTTTAAAGATTTCACTATAAATGTCTAAGACAGTCATATGTTTTCATAGGATTTAATAATTTGTTGAAAATGAGAAAATAAATGTTCACGAGTCTTTATATACCATTTGCACGTTAATGAGTACTTGAGACATTTTCAGTTAAAAAAAGTGAATCATTTTAGAAAGATATGTAACCATACAAGTAACTAGATTGTTTAATAAACTCATCACAATAGAACTAAATTGGATTTGTGAAAAGAAAGGACCCATTTTTTGATACGAGTAAAGATCATTTGAGGACCAAACTTTTTTTACATACTAAGGATCTCTACCTTTCATCTTCCCTTCATCTTTATTTGATTTAATGGATGAGATTAATCCCAACAATTTAAAAAGCCCACTTTCATCCTTTTTTTTCAAATGTTAATATCTTTCAAACCGTTAATCGTTAAGCGAAAAAAAATATACCGTTACGACGGGCATTTAATTATCTTTCTATAGATAGGCTAATTGATATATTTTCGACAATTTTTTTTTTTCATTTTTTTCACGTTTTTTTTTTCGTGGCCGAAAAAATCATATATGATATTACATATAATATCATATATGATATTATATGAAATATCATATATGATATGCAATAACATATATGATTTTTTTTCCGGCCACGAAAAAAAACGTGAAAAAAATGATTTTTTTTTCCGAAAGTATATCAAAGTGCCCGTCTATAGAAAGATAATTAAATGTCCTTCGCGATGGTGTAATTATTTTCGCTTAACGATTAACGGTTTAAGAGATATTTAAACTATAAAAAATGGGTGAAATAATAAAATGCTTTTAATCTCAACCATTGATTTCCTTTTTAGATGGATGGTGAGGATGAGTCCCTTGGTATGTGAGGAATGTTTGGTTTGTAGAATAACTCGACTCAAATCTTATTCTAATAAATAAACTATTACTGTATATTAATTCTTTTTTAATGTTGTAACACCTAAATCCACAAATGTCGTTTTTAAGAGAATTAGTTTTGCAATTCAAAAAGAGCTAGCGGCGCAGCTTGTTGCTCGCTTGCCATCTACCACTATGTAAATTCAAGACTACCTTTACCAAAAAAAAAAAAAAAAAAAAAAAATTATTGAAAAATAGGCCGCCCAACCAAAAAAGTCGGAATTTGTAGCCACTCTAATAAATACCAAATTAATACTGTATTGTATAATAAAAGTATATATACAAATACAAGTAGAATGGTTAACCAAAATAGGAGTGTGAGTATTAAATTAGAATAGAAAATTCTGGTATAAAGAAAAGTAATAATTAAAAAAGACTAGTGCTAGTCCTAGTACTCCTTTTCGTGTTCCCACGCTCACCCTTGGCTGCCTCCACTCCAACCCAACCAAACCAAACCAAGGGTTTCCTTTTCCTTCTCAAAAACTGTCTTTGTCTCCTCTATATATCTAACAACCAATTCACACACACTTCCACTTTCTTTTTTTTTTTCTTTTTTAAAAAAAAAAAAACCCTTTTATGATGATGATGAACAACAACCGCAACAAGAACACCAGCCGTGTCTTCGACTACCATCACCGCAGACGCGATCGACCGTTAGATCGACCGCGTCGCCCCAACTTCGTAATCGAGCTTCGTTCGCACGATTACACCGCCTATAATCGCCACGAGATAGTCAACCTCATAGGTAAATTCACCTCCCCTCCTGACGATTTCGATATTTACGAAAAGGGTGTTGTTGCTGCTAGGTTTTATTACCAGCAGTGGCCTAATGTGCTTGATACTGTTGTCTTTTTGTGGGAGGTGGTTCTCCATGACTCCTTTTCCTTTAGGCCCAGGCTTGTGCAGAATTTAGTTGTCCCTTCTGATATTGATGAATTCAATTCCAAGGTTAGGGTTTTGTTTAAGGACCGGGTTATTGGGTTGAAGGATGGGGATTTGGTTAGGGGTTTAGGTGACAGACTTGGGGATATTAATAGTGAGATTACGCGCTTGGAGTCCTTGTTGAAGAAACACAATAGGTTAGTGGTTCACACGGAGCTCACTAAGAAGAAGGAGGGGTGTGTTAAGGAGCGCGATTTGATTTGGAGGAAGATTAGGGAGTTTAAGTGGGCTATGGATTGTGTTATTGATTATCTTGACGGGAAGGTTTCGTGTTCCGATGATGTTAGGGTTTTGAATTTCAAAGGTAAGTTTGATTGGAACAAGCTTTATTCCGTCATTAACAGAGAGTGTCGTAGGCTCAAGGATGCCTTGCCTATTTTTGCTGATCGTAAGGAGATTCTTTATCAAATACATTGCCAGCAGGTACTTTCTTTCTTTCTTTCTTAAGGCGTTTTTTTTTTTTTTTTAATCACGTAAATTAGTTTAGAGTGCTTGTCAAAAACAACTTAGACGATTTTCTTATTATAATGACAAGTAGAATAAAATTAGTTAAACTTATGCACATGTAATTCTATTTCTAATATAATGATATTGAGAGTACAAGAAAGTCAATACTATTTGTGTGTTTTTGATAGTCGATGCTTCAGTTAGTACAGTAGATGTCTTAAAATGATCTTTGTGTATAGCTCTAAATATTGGGTGACATTATCACAGAAAAAGTTTGTTTTTCAAGGTTTTATGCGACTAGCAGACTATAATTTGCTCAAACCCTTGAACTGGTAGTTAGATAACATTAAACAAGTTATGTATGCTCTGGATAAAAGGAAAAAAAAATAATAATAAATAAATAAAAATAAAATAAAATCCAATGGAAGTTTTATCGTAAGCATATTCTTGTGCTCTTTGATTAACCCATCCAAATTCCAAAAAATTTCACTGCCTTGAGATAACCATGTAATGCATTAGGTTCATTAGTAGTTACTGTGGTTTTAGCGCTTTGGGCCATTATTAAACTGTATATTCATATATATATATATATATATATATATATATATATATATATATATATATATATGTACAATCACTTTTGGAAACCATAGTTTGAATAATGGTTTTAAAAGTATGCTGGGGCTCAGGTGTGTGAGATCTTATGTTCAATTAGCTATAGTTTTCATATGTGAGTTTGTGCATAAATAGCTAACCATTCTCACTCGTTTGAAAAGATTGTATATTTACATATATACAGTTTATCTAGATTGCTTATTTTGTCTATATACCTTGCAGGTTATGGTATTGATTGGAGAAACTGGTTCAGGAAAAAGCACACAGCTGGTTCAGTTCCTTGCTGACTCAGGAGTTGCTGCTGACAAGTCTATAGTTTGCACTCAGCCACGTAAACTTGCTGCCATTTCTTTAGCAAACAGAGTGCAGGAAGAAACCCGTGGCTGTTACGATGATAATTCAGTCATTTGCTCTTCAACCTATTCATCTCTCAACCAATCAGATTCAAAAATAACATACATGACAGACCACTGCTTACTTCAGCACTACATGAATGACAAGAATTTTTCATGGGTTTCTTGCATCATTGTTGATGAGGCACATGAAAGAAGTTTAAACACTGATCTTCTTTTAGCCTTAATTAAGGATTTACTTCACCGACGATCTGATTTAAGACTGATTATAATGTCTGCAACAGCTGATGCAGAACAGCTGTCTAAGTATTTTTTCGGTTGTGGTACATATCACGTGGTTGGCAGAACTTTCCCAGTTGAGATCAAATATGTTCCCGAAATATCTAATGTCCCGTTTGGTTCTAACGTAGTGGCACCTTATGTTTCTGATGTTGTGAGACGTGTCACTGAGATTCATAAAACGGAAGAAGAAGGGACGATTCTTGCTTTTTTGACTAGTCAAATGGAGGTTGAATGGGCTTGTGAACAGTTTAAAGTGCCATTGACAGTCGCACTGCCGTTGCATGGAAGGTTGTCTCATGAAGAACAATACCGTGTGTATCAAACTTATCCTGATAAGAGGAAAGTCATATTCTCCACCAATCTTGCTGAGACCTCCTTGACCATTCCAGGAGTTAAATTTGTAGTAGACTCTGGAATGGTCAAAGAGAGTCGATTCGAACCCGGAACTGGCATGAATGTTCTTAGAATTTGCAAAATCAGTCAAAGTTCGGCTAAACAACGAGCCGGACGTGCTGGAAGAACTGAACCGGGAAAATGTTATCGGCTTTATAGCGAGAGTGACTTCCAATCCATGTCATCTCATCAAGAGCCTGAAATCCGTAGGGTTAATCTCGGTATTGCAGTTCTTAGAATTCTAGCTCTTGGGATTCATAATGTTGAGGATTTCGATTTCATTGATGCACCTTGTTATGCAGCTATCGAGACTGCAATCAAAAGTCTTATCCAGTTGGGAGCCGTAGTACTCGAAAATGGTGTTCATAAGTTAACCAAAGACGGTAAAATGTTGGTGAAGCTAGGGATTGAACCTAGGCTCGGTAAAATGATTCTGAAATCCTTTGAAAATCGTTTGGGACGGGAAGGGTTAGTTCTTGCTGCTGTTATGGCGAATTCAAGCAGCATATTTTGCAGAGTCGGTAACGAAGAAGATAAGCAAAAGTCTGATTGCCTAAAAGTCCAATTCTGCCATAAAAGTGGTGATTTATTCACTTTGCTTTCGGTTTACAGAAAATGGGAATGTGTCCCACGTGATCAGAGAAATCAATGGTGTTGGGTTAATAGCATAAATGCAAAATCTATGCGCAGATGCCAAGAAGCTGTTCAGGAAATGGAAAGTTGTCTTCAACAAGAGCTCAATATCATTATCCCGACTTACTGGCAGTGGAACCCGGAAGTCAATACCGATTCTGATAAAATTCTTAAAGATATTATACTCTCGGCTTTGGCTGAAAACGTGGCTATGTATACGGGGAATGATAATTTTGGTTATGAAGTGGCATCAACCGGAAGTCATGTTCAGTTGCACCCGTCATGCTCTCTACTGATGTTTGGTGAAAGACCAAACTGGGTAGTGTTTGGCGAAATTATTGCTATGCCCAATCAGTACTTGGTGTGTGTTACTTCTATTGACTTTGATTCTTTGAAAAATCTTTCTCCGCCTCCATTTGATATCTCACAGATCGACAGTCGGAAACTGCAGTCGAAGGTGTTAACGGGGTTTGGAACTACGTTACTGAAACGGTTTTGCGGGAAGTCAAATTCAGGTTTAAGATATATTCAGTCACACATCAGGGATACCATTAATGATGATCGGGTCAGGCTTGAAGTATCTGTTGACAACAATGAAGTCAACATATTCGCATCATCTGAACACATGGAACGGGTTTCCGAGTTTGTAAATTTGGTTTTGGAGCGTGAAGCAAACTGGTTACGTAATGAATGTTTGGAGAAATATTTGTATCCTGGCAGACATGTCTCGCCACCTATAGCTCTTTTTGGTGCTGGTGCTAAAATAAAGCATTTGGAACTTGAAAAGAAATGTCTAACAGTTGATCTATTTCTTCATGGTCCAAATGATGTTGAAGAGAAAGAGCTTTTGTGTTTTTTGGAGAAACACACATCTGGCAACATCTGTGCAGTCCATAGGCTCAATGGGACTGGTCAAGATAATGAAAAGTGGGGCCGGGTAACATTTCTTACCCCTGAAACAGCTGAAAAAGCTACAAAGTTGACTCCGATTGATTTTAAGGGTTCTTCACTTAAAATTGTTCCCTCAAGAAGTACATTTGGAGGGGATAACAAATTTCTGTCATTTCCAGCTGTCAAAGCAAAAGTATCATGGCCACGTAGGCGGACCAGAGGGTTTGCATTTGTTAAATGCAATCCAGATGATGTGTCAGCCATGGTTGAAGATCTTTCAAATGTGCGAATCAGAAACAACAATGTAAGCTGTAGACATAGCCTAAGGTCTACCGACAGTGTTATGTTGTATGGACTCGAAGGCGATCTCTTTGAAGCCGAACTTTTTGATGCCTTAATTGCAAAAACAAATAGGAAAATTCTCGATGTTTGCTTACCGCGAGGTGTTGCTGTAGAGAATCCGCCAGTTCTCGCTCTTGAAGAAGCGCTTTTGAGAGAGGTGAGCTTGTTCATGCCTGTCGGGAATTCTAAGAATGAATGTGTTAGAGTTCACATTTTTCCTGGTGAACCAATGGATTATTTCATGAAAGCGGAGATTAGTTTTGATGGAAGTTTGCATTTGGAGGCGGCGAAGGCTTTGGAACAGATTGATGGGAAAGCATTGCGAGGGTGTCAGCCATGGCAGAAGATTAAATGCCAGCAGCAGTTTCATAGCAGTGTTTCGTGCCCTGCTTCTGTTTATATGGTCATTAAGGACCAACTGCATACTTTATTGAAAACCCTGCAGCTTCGGAAAGGTATTTTGTGACAAAATTGACCTTATCTATGCTATGTATATATATTCTTTTTTTGCTTGTATAAATTTTAACCATACCTTTTCACATTTTTCAAGTATTATAAATTTAGTGTCTCGCCCGTGGCTGACTTTGGTATGTTCAGGCTGACTTAGACGCTTTTTTGTCCAATGTTGACTTTGGTATGTTCAGGCTGACTTAGACGCTTTTTGTCCAATGTTGTAACTTTTAAATAAAATAATTAACACGGCAGCTATGGTTTTTAAAAATGTATTGTTACAATAATAATTCCTTTCCCTTAGAAGTTGGGCGACCTTGAATTCTTCTTTTAGCCAATTTTTATGGATTTGACCTGTTTGATACATTAGAGATAAAACTTCACCTGTATCAACCCATTTATAAGGGATTGAAATTTCCACTTCTAAACTGTTTAATGTTAAACAACTGTTTGAAATATTTCTTTCTTTAAAAGATTACTGAGCATAAGTACATAACCATGATTATCTTCTTTGTAGGAGCTGAGTTCTTTTTTGACAGAAACGAGAACGGCTCATATCGTGTCAAGATCTCTGCCAAGGCTACAAAAATAATGGCAGAGTCGAGAAGACCTTTAGAGCAGCTCATGAATGGAAGAACCATAATTGATGCTCGGCTTACTCCTTCAGTTTTACAACAAATCTTTTCTCGGGACGGATTTATTCTTCAGAAGTCTATTCAACGTGAAACCGGGACATTTTTTCTTTTTGACCGCCATAACCATAGCTTTAGAGTCTTTGGTCCCTTATCTAAGCTCGATATGGCTCAGCAGAGGCTAGTCCAGGCCCTTGTGACCCTACATGATACCAAACAGCTTGATGTTCATCTTAGAGGACCTTCTTTGCCACCCGATATAATGAAGAAAATGGTTGAAAAGTTCGGGCCTGACCTTCACGGGCTTAAGGAAAGGTTTCCTGGATCTGGTTTCTCTCTAAACACCCGATACCACACCATCTCCATTCGTGGAAGTAAAGAAGTGAAACAAAACGTTGAAGAAATAGTACAAGAAGTTGTTAAAACAACAAGTTCTATTCCTAGTCAAACGGTCAAAAGTCAAACACCCTCATGTCCCATATGTCTCTGTGAGGTTGAAGATGGTTACCGTCTGGAAAGCTGTAACCATGAGTTTTGTAGAGGCTGTTTAGTCGAACAGTGTGAATCTGCAATAAAGAGCCCCGGTACAAGTTTCCCGCTTCATTGTTTACATGAGGGTTGTGGGGCAGAGATCTTAGTGGTTGACCTCAGGTCACTTTTACTAACAGAAAAGATGGATGAACTTTTCCGAGCTTCTTTAGGATCGTTTGTGGAATCTAGCTGCGGGAAATACCGGTTTTGCCCTTCACCAGACTGCCCTTCAGTGTATCGAGTGGCACAAGGTGAAGATCCTGGGAGACCGTTTGCTTGTGGGGCGTGTTCTGTGGAGACTTGTACTAGATGTCACCTGGAAAACCATCCCTTCTTGTCGTGTGAAATGTACAAGGAGTTTAAGCGGGACCCAGATCTGTCTTTGAAAGAATGGATGAAGGATAAAGTGGATGTGAAACACTGCCCTGTTTGTAGGTTCACAATAGAGAAGATTGATGGGTGCAACCATATTGAGTGCAGGTGCGGGGTACATATCTGCTGGGCATGTGTTGTTCATTTTAGTAGCAGTGAAGATTGTTATACCCATTTGAGGTCATTTCATGAAGCAATTGTTTAGCGGTAATTTAAACTTACGTTTTAGTGCATATTAGGATGTATATACAAATTCTTGTAAATATGGTCTTTCTTAGAGCAGCCTTCAATGCAATGGTCTTATGCGTGGTATTCTTGACTAGTATTTTACAATGTTTTTTTCCTTCAATTTATGACTACTGACAAGGGGACCGAAACATTCAGCTGTCGACGGACACACTTTGCCGGAACGTCGACCGCAAACGAAAAATGGCTGAATGTCATGTGATGGATTCCAGGCTTGGTCTTTTATAGTAGATTTGTTGATGTACATTATAAATTTATTAAAAGGATAAAAAGTAAGAGTAAAAGCAATGCTATTGCTATCTACACATCCTTCATTGAAGGTGATGGTTTGCGAAAATCTATGTTTTACCAGTCATGTTGTATATATGCAGTAGTTCTTATAAGAGATAGTATAATGCTAGCAGTCGAACCCAGCCAACCTGTTATAACCTATACTCAGACTAAAAATTCCAATAAAACCTCTTCACTATTTATTGAAAATTTAGGATTTTTCAACATATAGAAAAAACGTGCAATTCAAACAGTTTCATATCCCTCTGCACTCATAAGAACAAAGATTATGGTGCTTCTGTTGACTAATTTCTGATAATCTTTATTGCAGCTTGTACCATGTTAAGTGATTAGTAGCATCAACACTTTGCTCAGTACTATGTTGGACAAAGTTTCTATAACTTTAAAAGGGGTTGCCCTATAAGGACGGGGTCTACATGGGGGGTCCTACCTATTTTAGTCAAAATGTACAAGCATTAAAGCAGACAGTACAAGCGGCGGCAGCATCCTCTTCCACAAACCCTCCCTACAGGGAGGGTCCTTATAACTCATGCCCTTTAAAAGTTCCTTCGGTTATTGTTCCAACTTTATGGAACTATCAGATTCAACAGCATCGGCCTGTAAATTCAGCTATATCAGTTTTTATCCTTTCAATTGATGTGCTGATTGGTAAATAATATTGATGCAGGAGAATTTGATTTCTCATTTGCAATATTTTGTTGATGCAATACTATTATACTAGTCACAGTATATGTTTTATATTCCTTCAGAGTAGTGGCGAAACTTGAACATTTATTTTGGGGGGGCCGAATTTATTTTGGGGGGGCCAAATCGTAGATTTGCTTGTATTATCAACTAAATTACCCTTAAAACCTATAAAATTTGCATTAATTGTCGCAACTTTTGGGGGGGCCGGGACCCTCCCCTGCCCCTTAAAAGGTCCGCCCTTGCTTCAGACTTACATTTTGGTGTAACAAAGAGAGTCGGCCGCTGTTGGTTTTTCTCTCTAGCCTTATAAACTTTTGAGGATTTCTCTCTAGCTAAATAAATATTTATGGATTTCTTAGTTAGGGAAATAAAGTGAACAAAAAATTACCTAATCCATATCTGGCAACCCTAGTCACAAATCGAAGCAATCTTCTATGAATAAATGAGGTTGTGTGCAGTATTTTCATTCATGAGATCACTTAAATACCTGAAAAATAATAGGCAACCCGAATAATGGTACATGAATGCTACTACTCGAGGATCAGCCAAGAAGAAGTGAAGGACTAAAAGGTCGCACTACAGAAGATGGGTCGAAACAAAGTTGTAGGCCCGGACCAAATTCCCATAGAAGCTTGGAGGAGCCTAGGAGATGAGGGGGTAATATGGCTGACCCGCCTTTTCAACAAGATCTTCTCTAGCGCCAAGATGCCAGAAGAATGGAAACTCAGCGAAGTCATCCCCATAACAAAGGTGACGCGCAAGTGTGTAGCAACTATAGGGGTATTAAGCTACTTAGCCACACCATGAAGCTCTGGGAGAGAGTTATTGAGAGGAGGTTAAGAAGGGAGACAAGGGTGTCAGTGAACCAATTCGGATTTATGCCAGGGAGGTCCTCAGTCAAGGTTATCCACCTTGTTATATATTAGTAGTAAAACTTAAACATATATTAGGGACTTAAGTGTACTTTTGTAATTAGATTAGGTGTTAGACATAAATTAGAATTAGTTAGCTTGGAGTGCAAGGCAAGCTAGGTTTCCACCTCCTCATCTCTATAAATAGAGATGAGGGGGATGCTAGTTATTCATTCTTCTTCCTCAATTGTAAAAGCTTTATTAGGTTATTTAATAAAGGGTTCGTTGAGGGTATAACGTGTGCAATACTCTTGTCAATTCTTTGTGGTCTCTCGTGTTGCTACTTGTGCTCGATACAACTCATGGTCTAGCTTTTCCCCGATCGAACTTCGGGTTTGTTGTCGAGGTATTTTTCCAACAAGTGGTATCAGAGCCACGGTTATTGTGGTCATCGAAGTTCGGGTGCTAGTTCGAGATTAAGAGCAAAGAAAAAGGTATCGAGGTTCGATTTCGAAATAGTTTTTGGAGTAGCGATCGCATGTACGAGAGGTTAGTGACAGGTTTTAAGGTATTATATTAAAACCCACGTGAATAAATATACAAAGTGGTTTTGTTTGTTTAATTACGTGAATATACTACAAAGTACAAAGGGTGACAAAAGTATTACGAAGGGCAAGTTTGGTAAATACAAGGGTCTTGTAGTTTTAGTTATTAAAACTATATACTTGGATTTGTCGTTATTCGTATTTTAATAACGATTACAAGGTGCAGGTTTGCTGCAAAAGTGATTTTGTATTTATCAATTTGAGGTTTAATATTGTAAGATATTCATAATCTTAGCTTGTATGATACTTGTGTTTATGATAAGATTTAAGAAAGAAAAGAGATGATTAGTAGAAGAGTTCTAGAGAGAGAAAGAGAGAGAGAATTGGGAACTTAGAGAGAGAAAGTGAAAGGGAAAAATGAAAAAATTAGATTGGAAGTTCCAACCCTCTCCACATGTGGAGAGGGGTATTTATACTTACAACATAAACGCCCACTCCCGGGCTGTAGATCAGGTATACAGTGGGTAAAGACCCGTCCTTCTTCCACGGTGTTACTTAAACTAATACTAACTAATAATAAACTAACTAACTACGAGCTAACTTAAATGCTATTACAGTAGTTAGGTGACCGAGTCTTTTATAGGAATAATTGTATTCCTAACAATCTCCCCCTAAGCGAGGTCACCTTGGAAATTAAGCTCTTTGATCTTTAAGCATTCTTTAGTCTTTGTAGCTCGTAGGTTCTGATTCTTCACTCTTCTGCACACTTTGTACTTCAAGCAAGCGAACTTGTGATTTGGATTCCTTTGTGATATGTGATCTTTGAGCTTCTTTAAGATCATCAGCCATAGTAAATCTCCAAGCTCATCCACGGCAGTATCGCCTTCATGTGATGTAGTGACTTTAGGACCATCATGCTCACACCCTTCTGGATCAGGAGACTTTACATTGAAGTTGTGGATCAGGAGACTTTTTCCATCAGAGTTGCGGAAACGTTGTTGGTAGTCTCTCAACATTTGTTGTAGCAAGTCTCTTATCGTCATAGATAGTATTGAGGATATGTGAGCATGAGGTATGGATTGACCCGATTCAATTGGAAATTGGAGCCATCAACGCCATCTTTATGTGTCCCTGAAATAAAACAGTTAGCAATAAAGATAGAGAACGAATATGGCTTTGTCATTCGTTCTACAAGGACAGACTACCCTCCGGTTTTGTGAAAACCGACCTGTGATCAGGTAGAGTCTCTTTTAAAGAAGACTCTCCTTGACAGGAATTTCCAACTTGTAGTATAGAATTTTCCAAAGAATCCACTTCGGAATCTTCATACTAAGCATGTTCTCATACCGGAACGTCTCAAAGCAGACAGCACGATAGAGTGAATCGGTGAATTAACATTCACTGATTGATTAGAAATTGATTTATAGAAATCACTCGCGTGTCATATTATAAACATTTTTGTGACACGACGAGAGTTTTAACTTTGAATCACATTTCCATCAAAAATACTTTTGTTTGAAAGGATATACACAATCAATGTGCTCGAAAAGTTAGTTTGTAAGCACATCGAGAGGTTTTTGCAAAAGTATTCGTCAATCCATTTCCTGGAACAAGTTTGATTCATTGTTAAATCGCACCATTGTTGCTTTCCAGTTGTCACTTGATCATTGATCCAAGATGGATCTCACATGTCACCTACCAAGAGCTTGAAGGATGTTCGCTCTAGAAGGATTTCCATCTTCATTGTGAGTATTTTCATATCACTTGGATGTTCTGGCAATACCACATGGATAATGCGTAGGACTCTTAAATATTTTATCTTATTTTCCACATTATGTGAAACAATAAGCATATTTGGAAGTGTGTCCTATCGAGATTTATGGATGATCTCATGGCTCTAGACTCAATAGTGCGTTTTGATCCGCTCCTGGAGACTGGGGAGGCGTCTCCTGTTTTGGGTATCAACATGGCTCGCAATGAGCGGTCGATACATTGCACAGGGTTCCCCGTGAGATTGAAACAAGCTCTTTTAAGAGAACTTGAGTGGTTAGGAAGTTTAGTGCAGTGCGTCACTGGGTCCATGACGACTTGTCCTCAATACTGGAGTTATCTAAGTAACCGCCAGTAGCTCATGACGTTGAACCCGGTTTCTGCCCTAAGGTTGAATATAAGGAGGGCTATATCTTTTCACCCTTTCTCATTTAAATCTCTAGTTATTCCTCAAGGTGTTGATGATGACTATCATGATTACGAAGTTGCACACATGAATAATGATCCGTCTTTTCGTTCTAAAATCAAGGATTGTT
Organism: Artemisia argyi; assembly: GCA_030686995.1. NCBI lineage: Eukaryota > Viridiplantae > Streptophyta > Magnoliopsida > Asterales > Asteraceae > Artemisia > Artemisia argyi. Next base: position 84,987,662 of record CM060707.1, read on the forward strand.
GTTTCTACCAATGTGCACTTTGTAAATCAACCCGAAGAACATTATGGAAAATGTCGGTTAAAATGTCTAAACGGCTAACAATTTGGACATGAAATGTCAAGTGATCACGGAGTTTATTTGGCATCCCTTAATTGAGATTGAGGAGTATTTTACGAAGGCGTCTACTTATTTCATCATCGAAACTTCATGTATCGATTGATGACTTGCGTGAACTCTTAAAGTTTATGATTGGGACTTGGATTATCTAGTTATACCCGATGGAAGGAGTTACATTGTAGTACTCACGGGCTATAGCTATCACTTCAAGGAGTTACATTGTAGTGCTCAGTGTCACACGCATATGCAGATGTGGATAGTCTCAAGAGGTGTTATACTTATTCTTCTACATCGTTCTTTAATCAACAACAGTGCAAGCTTAAGTTACGGATTTGGGGAATTCTTCTTCAGTTTCAACTTTGGTATATCGGGTGTACTTCATCAGTGGTCACTTCAAATAGCCTACACAAGGGTTCGTAATGATTGTCATAGAGAGTTTCTACAGCAGTTGATTCTCACAGGATATATCTGAGCAAATGATGTTCTTCTAATTTATGTTGCTGATTCTGAGGTATCAAAACCAGCAAGGGGGAAGGAGACATACATCTGAATGCATTAAGAGTACACGTGATGAACTAAACACTTCTTCTTAATTGAAGTTATCCCGGGAAGACAAATGTCATAACCGCAGAGAATATCAGTGTATTATCTTGTGGCGTTTGGTGTATCATTCCAACTACATGGGGGAAGTGGTCTTCTGATACTTGTGGTATGTATTACTCAGCTTTCAGTAGGATGAAATATTGAGAAGAGTATTTGGAGCGTGAGATGACATTGCTTATCAACATCTTCATATGAGCTGATATAGTTTATGGTAAAGTGCTTCTGGTTAATGCTTCATGTACACAATGGTATGATGATTCCGATGAGATCGCATCCATCAGGGGAGAGATTTGTGTACATCAAGGACGCGCAACAGGTTTACGTGATCGGGCCTAATCATATATTCCGGAGGAGATATCCATAGAGATGATCAGTGCTTCAACCTGTTACTTTGGTGTCATCATTTCTTCTTGTGTTGGATACATGCGTACAATATGGATTGAGTTGGTATGTGTAAGTTAACTGGAAAACATTTGGTGAAATGAAGATGTTGATATCTTATTCCCCCGAATAAACAACTGCTCCAAACCTTTAAGTAATGTGTACATTGGGGATGTACAACAGGGTCATGTGATCGGGCTTCATCATACATTCCGGGATTGATAACCCCAGAGATGATCCGTGGTTCACCTTGTTACTTCGATGTTATCGTTTTCTTCGGGTTTCTGAGCTTCATCTAATGAGACCTTTTGCGTCACTTCAACGTCTTGGGGAAGTGGTCTCATGTAGGTGATTGTTGGTTTAGGGGGAAGCTACCAAAGCTTCACATTGAGGAGGCAATAAAAACTTTCAGAAATTTGGTGGGTGTCTAGCGATTAACTCAGTTGTGAGATTCTAGTGATTTGTTAACTAATTGTGTTTGGTGAATTGTTGTGACTTAAGTCGTTTCGATTAGTCTGACTGTAATTTGACGTTGTGAGTTAATCCTTACGACTTGACTTATTACGATCGGATCTATTGTAACTTGACTTGTCGCGACTTGACACTTAATGCTAATTGTCACTTATCCAAGATCTCTCTCTAAGTCTAACTCGCATATTACATCTTTCGGTTTCTTTTGTTGACTTTAGTAAAATCCCGGGAGAGAATCGATCTCTCGATTTAAGTCACAAGAGTTGTAAAATCCCGTTTAAAGATTTTATCATGGCAACTACCGCTTCAGACGATTATTCAGGAGCCTCGAAAGCTTTGGTGGTGAAAGTTTAAGAGATGTTGACTACATACTTCTACAACGAGCTGAACGATAATCTCATTCTGATGCTCATGTCAACATCTCCTTAAACTGTTTAGTATCCTTTGTACATATCCTATACAAATATGTAAATAGAGAAATATAAAACCTATAAAAAAAAGAAAAATCAGAAAAACAGAAAATACCAAAAATAGTTTGTTTCAAGGCATGTCTTCTGGGATCGATAACTTTTACGGACCTAGAAATGTCATTCAATAATGACACGGGTCTTTAAACGAAGTTCGAACAGAAGTTCAAAAGGTTTTTCAAAACATGCCTAAATGGCTTACAGTCATTTCAGGTTGTAACCCGGACTTAAAACAATGGCTTGCAGTCATTTCAGACTGTAACCCGGTCTTCAAAAAAAAAATTATGGTTTGCTATTACTTCAGATAGCAACCCGTTTTTCAATATGAGGAAAACACGTCGCCAAAAAGACGGTTGTTCCTAGCAAAGTGTGCCGTTCATCCGAGCGTGAATTACTTTATATTCATGCACCCTCGATCTAATGTATGTTTCAGTGCATTATTTCTTGATAAAGAAGAGAAATCTTCTTTTTATCGCCAAATATTTTCCCTTTTATGATTTTTCCGGAAAATATTTGTGCAAAACTTGGTGGTACCATGAGATTTTGATTGAAACTCAAATTGCACTCAAAAGTTTGATAAAATTTTCACTCAATCAATGACTTTAATATTTTATGAAAATATTTATGTTTTAACATCCGTCATTGATTGAGGGGGAGAGTGATTTCTCAAAATTTTCTGTATCATCAAAAACTCCCCACACTTTGTACAAAACAAAAGTAACAATACGACTTGTGATGGTTATGTGTCAGAATGCGTAAATTTTCAAAGAGTTTTTCGTTAAAACTTTGAATTTTTTTTTCAAACTCTTCAAATCTGACACATAACAACCTAACTCACAGTTTGAGGGGGAGCAAGAAAAAGTTCCTTTTATCAGAAAATATTAAAAAATTAACAGCATTTCTCTCCCAAAATGTTTTCTAACTTATTTAAATCAATTGAGATAAAAAATCTCGAATGATTTGACATTTTTGATCGGGGGAGAGAATGTGATTTAAAGATGAAATCTGATAATCAAAAGTGATCTTTTGGACTCAATAAATATGCTCCCACATATGTGCTAAACACTTTCGTATATCGATGCACATATTGAGGGGGAGCAAAAGGCGTTTGTAGAAGTTATACCAAAGACCGACCATTTATCTTTATGCATGGAGTTATAAGGATGGTTAAGGTTAGGTATGAGTTCCCATGATCCACCAGAACTGGAAGGATCTTCCCAGGGACAATCCTCTAGATAGATTAGAAGTCCTTAGGAATGATGGAAAAAGGAGTAAAGTGAGAAAGGGAAGAGTGCGGACTGAGATAGAGCTAGAACTGGAACATACCCAACAAGGTTCTAGTAATGAAGTCTCGGTAAGCACTGAAGGGGTTGAAGAATGAAAAAGAAATTAAATGTTTGAACACCTCAGTTCAAGCCATCACAAGTTTTCAGGCCTCGTTCTTCATCATTATGATGTTTGAACACCTCAGTTCAAGCCTCGGTCCTCAATGTCAACATTATGGTGTCTGCTGACAACACTTCAGACCCCGTTCATCTAAGAAAAGAAAGGTGTACGATTCAGTGCGCCTTATCTTCGGAAGAAGAGAAATCTTCTTGTTTTGACCATCATCAACAACATGCTTCATGCTTTCTCCATGTTCGTTCAGTCATCAAGTGGATCTACTCGTCTTTGCTCGAATTCATATTCACTTGCTCATTCAAAAGTGGCAAACTTCGTATGCAATTTTTGAGGGGGAGAAGAGTGAATAAACTACATGATGGAGTGTATTCTTATTCACATGCTCATTCAAAAATGGCAACCTCGTATGCAATTTTTGAGGGGGAGAAGTGTGAATAAAATACATGACTAATTGTATTATTATTCACTTGCTCAATCAAAAATGGCAAACCTCGCTTGCAATTTTTGAGGGGGGAAAAGTGTTAATATACCACATGTTGATTGATGCTTGAAGAATGGTCATACGACTCTCCTCCAACACCTAATGTTCTACTTACTAAGGATGACTGGAATTTATGTTTGATGATTACTTCCAAGCTTCAACGAACGATGATTGATCAAGATGCACCATCTAGAAGTATTATGAATGATGATTGGATTACTTGAGCAAGTGATCAATCATCATTCATAATACTTCTAGATGGTGCATCTTGATCAATCATCGTTCGTTGAAGCTTGGAAGTAATCATCAAACATAAATTCCAGTCATCCTTAGTAAGTAGAACATTAGGTGTTGGAGGAGAGTCGTATGACCATTCTTCAAGCATCAATCAATGTTGGGAATTATACTAATAGTTACCACGGCTAAGAGAAGAAGTTACAACTGCAGAAGATTGTACTTGCAATGGAAACTCATTACCACTGCAAGAACAATATATTACCACTGCTTATTAGATAACTGTTAGGAAACGCGTCTAGATTAATATAGAATAGATCTTGTGTATATCTTATTCTATTAGCTTTATACTTATCTTGTAGAAGAGGACTCCTTGTGCTATAAAAGGAGATCCTAGGTTAAAGGTTTGATATACGTTTTTCTAGAGCTTCAAGGTGTAACCCTAGTGATATCAAGATCACTCGTATTATTATCATTAATAATATTGGAGCTAATAGTTTGTTTACATATATTGTTTATATACAACTGTCTTACTCACAATCAAACTTTGAAGTGTTACCAAGTAGATTCTGCATACTTAGTGATATAATTCAAAGTATCAATCTAACACAAGTTCAAGGTGTTTAGATCCATCAATCAACATGTGGAATATTCACACTTTTCCCCCTCAAAAATTGCAAGCGAGGTTTGCCATTTTTGATTGAGCAAGTGAATAATAATACAATTAGTCATGTATTTTATTCACACTTCTCCCCCTCAAAAATTGCATACGAGGTTGCCATTTTTGAATGAGCATGTGAATAAGAATACACTCCATCATGTAGTTTATTCACTCTTCTCCCCCTCAAAAATTGCATACGAAGTTTGCCATTTTTGAATGAGCAAGTGAATATGAATTCGAGCAAAGACGAGTAGATCCACTTGATGACTGAATGAACATGGAGAAAGCATGAAGCATGTTGTTGATGATGGTCAAAACAAGAAGCTTTCTCTTCTTCCGAAGATAAGGCGCACTGAATCGTACACCTTTCTTTTCTTAGATGAACGGGGTCTGAAGTGTTGTCAGCAGACACCATAATGTTGACATTGAGGACCGAGGCTTGAACTGAGGTGTTCAAACATCATAATGATGATGAACGAGGCCTGAACTGATGTGAGCAGACGTCATTGTCATTGAAGCACGAGGCCTGAACTGATGTGTTCAGACGTCATTATGCACATACATCAGCATCGACATTCCAGAACTCCTGAAGCTGGAGAAATGATTGCTTTAGGCCTCCAGACTTTGAGTTTTGTCATATGGTGAATGATTGATGTACCTGCAACTGAGTAAGGACTACCTGCACTAACATCACAAACTTGATTGCATATATATGGGTTAGTGAGAACAGTATCCAGACCCTTAGGGGTTTCAAGGTCAACCATGCCATTATCATCAGTGAGCACCTTTCCGGTAGGAACCCACTTAAGTCCAACGTGCTTGAAAATTCTACCGGTTGGAACCCACTTATGGCAAGTTCTAGGATTACTCAACTTCTTATGCATAGTGGAAGGTTTATAAATATTCCTAGATTCCAATGATTTAGGAGTTGGTATCCACCTAGGAGAAGTTTTCGGTTTGTTTTGCTTTACATGCATTGTAGGTGACTTACAATAAACCCTAGACTTGGCAGGTTGAACCTTAGCATTGTTCCTCAATATACTAGGAGGCATCCTATAAGGTTGTGAACCTAAGATACCATCCTTTTGAAGTAGGGCCCTTTTCCTAGCCTTTTCTAGATCATAGTCCTTTTGAACCTTAATGCTTGGTTTCGTCACTGTTTTGGAACTATACCTAGAGGAGCTGGGAGCAGTAGTAACTACATGTTGAGGTTTCGCAGAGCAAGAATCATCAGACTTAGGCAAATAATGTGGAGTGACAGGTTTTGTCAAAACTTGTTCCGCATCAACTTGGGAGGCAAACTGTGTTTTTGAAAAATTTGTTCGTTCGGATCTAAATGCAGTCAGTTGCCTAACAGTGGATTGGTTTCTATTCGATTGAGAGACTGGTTTCCCCAAGATTGATAGTTTTGCAAACTTAGTGTTCACACTATTTCCTGTTGCTTTTCTAAGCTCGTTTTTTAATGCTGTAATAGTGAAACCCTTTTCCTGAAGTTGAGCTTTGAATTCATCATTTTTGGCAATCAAAGAGGTTGTTTGTTCTATTGTCTTAGTTTTTATTTCTTTGATTGAATCACACAGTTCATTGCAATGAATTTTCAAAGACTCATTTTCATCAAGTAATTTAGCCACATTATGTTCCAATTCAATAACATCGCAGTTATGTTTAGCCTTAACTTCATTGCACATATCACATAACTCAGTAATACGTTTTTTCAGGTTGTTGATTGTCAAGTCCTTGGTTTCTAGCTGAGCTTTCAAATCATTAATCAAAAAGAATTCGCGGAAATCAGGAAGTTCCGGATCTTTACATGGTTGGTTAGTTTGAAAACTTTCTTCCTTTTGTTGCATTGCAATTTCAAGTGAAATACAATGTTTTTCAAGTTGTAAGAATCTCTTTGAAAGTTCATTAAACGTTTCTTTATCAACCATATCATTTGATTTAAAAGACTCAGCTGTAAACAAAGAACTTGACTCATCATCACGTTCAGCATCCTGATCACTTTCTCCCCCTTTATGATTCATATTTGTTAAATCAGAAATGGTGTTGCTATCAGTCTTTTTCAACAAATATGTTTCATAACTAGGCATAACTTGATCAGTATGCAGTCGTTCATCAGAAAACACATTATGATGTTTAGTTAGGGGTACCTCAGCACATGACACTTGCTCTTTTACTGGTTTTAATTCAGTTCCCATGTTTGGAGTATCTCTAGTCACTGAGTCGCAGGGTGTGTCAAGCTTATCAGTCTCTGATTCTTTGCATATCGTGACACCTGACCCAACATCCGATGCTATACCCGAGTCACCAACACCATCACATGATTGTACCCTACATACCTTTACCTTGTCATCATATGCAGGTATATGCTGTGCCTTTTCGTTAATGAATCTTTTCACTTTATCCATAAGCTGGACAAGTGTGTCTCTGAACGTGTCAACCTCAATTCCCGTGTGATCAGCAAAGCACTTTTTCGTCATCTCACTATAATGGTCATACTCCAGAGTGAATTCTGAATCAAAGAACACTTGGAGCTGTTTGTTGATCACACAAAGGGCAGCCATGGATCCCATTTTGGAAAATTCTCCTTGGTTAAGTTGTTGTTGTAGTTGATCTAAGTTAAGAATCATTGTGCATGTGAAAGTCTGAACATCTTGACCAAAGAGTGTTGCAAATGCACGTTCGAATCCCATCTTGAATCCAGTTCCCTCTAAAAGTACCGAGAGATGTGAATGAAGTTGTCGAAAACATTCTATGCAGCTTTCATTTGCATTGTGAAGCACTTGTTGTGGCTGAAGCAACTCTCTCCCTTGTGAATTAGAGCACAAAGATTCCATATTAGCAATATTAGAATCAAACACCTTTATTTGTTGTACAAGGTTGGAAGATTTTGACATGTTGTGATCGTTCACGGGATTTTACAATTCTATTATTTAAACCGAGAAATAGATTCTTTCGCCGGATTTTACAAAATCAAGAATAAACCGTGAAACAAACAATGATTGACTGAGAGTGTTATGAGTAGATTTTGGATTGGTAAAATGATTAGACGATCGTTTGATAAACGAGATGATTATATGATCGAAGTCCGGATAAACCCCGAAATTATATCCAATAAGCTCAAAAGTATCACCACCCAATATAATTCACAAACTAGGATTTTGCAAGGCTTAATCAAAACCGTGTTCAATACTCATACCCGAAAGTTCAACCGTGAGTATCTTGACAATTCTAGCCCGAAAAAGAACTAATAACTCAACTAATTACAAGTCTTTGATATTTAGTTCTAGTTCCAAAGAACATGTAAACCAACCACGGCCCAAACTAAATCCAATTAACAATCCACAAACACCATTCGTCCCATGGAAGAAGGAAAAGAAATACAGCCCAACGAATTCAACACAAGAAGCCCAGTCCAAGTAGATAAGATCAACCCTAATATACGGACTCTAAAGTATCACTTAATCACCACTTATACAATCCCTAATCAGACTCAACAAAAATACGCAGCCATCAAAGGAATAACCCTCTTCACCAAATAGATCCAAGCATAAATCGTCCCTGAGATGATTTAATCCAAACACAAAACCATCTATACCTCCTTGCTTTGATTCTAGTTGCTCACAAACTCGAAGACCAAACACAGTTTAGAACCCACGAATCAAATATCAGTAGTAGTCCAAACAACTTCAAGATTGTAAAAGAACTACGGTAGGTTTGTTATTTTGTTCCTCGTTTTTGTTTTATCTTCAAACCGAATGTGAGAAAGTTTGAAACCTTAAGGTTTTTGAGCACATAGATCTATGATGAATATCTCATGTTGTTACGTTCTTATGAACGATAAAGATAACCAAATGAGATGAACTGAGATCCTTGTTGTTGTTTTCTTTTGTATTGAAACTAGTATTTAAATTTTCTTAATCGTTTAAACCGAATCAAGGAGAAGATGAAGCAAACTTGTTTCATTCTTTTCACAATTAAGTCAGATATACCACGAAGCGTAGACTTCAAAAGGTCGATGATGTTATAGAGTTCACTCCAATAAGACCTTATAAAGATTGGTGCGTGAGTGACAAAACTGAGATCTTGTTTGTTTGCATTTGATTTGCATCAGTTGTGATTGATGATGGTTAAACTCTTTTGGCTCTTGTCTTAGGGCTAATCTTGGTTACACAAAAGAGAAACTGAGATCTTGTATGTTTCAAGTAAATTTCGATGGGTGGATTAGTTGTTGTTGACTGTTATAATGTTTAGATTAATTGAAGAAGAGGATTTTTAAAAAATTGGGCAGCGTTTGGTTTTAATTTGTGTACAAGAAAAACGTTAAGCATAAATTGCAAAGTGCAACTCGCTAAAACACAACCAGACAAGGTCTGACAAATCGCTGACTACAACAGACAAACAAGTCACTTTCAGATCTACCACAACTCGCTATCACCAAATAAACCAACTCGCTAGAATGTCACAACCAGCTAATATGGACAAATCGAGGGACACATAAAAAAACAAACCAGTCGCTATTAACTAGTATTGTCCTCTTTACCCTTTAAGTAAAAAACCAAACTGCAGCAAAAGATTAGGCAGCTAGCTATCACTTATATGCCACAGGTAGCAACTCGCTACCAAGAACACCCAACTTATACAGCAAATCGCTGATAAGAAATACACCAAAGTATAACTCGAATATGCACCAAACTTTCAATAGCAAGATAGAACAAGCTATACAAACCAAAACGTGAAAGTGCACACGTTAAGCAAAGATAACCACGAGGTGAGCTCAAACTTGTGAATTTCAAAGAGGACAATTCGAACCAAATAAAACACAATAACCAAGCTAAGAAAATCCGAAAATAAGCAATCCCAAAGATCAAACCAAGGCTCTTGATACCATTTGTAAGATATTCATAATCTTAGCTTGTATGATACTTGTGTTTATGATAAGATTTAAGAAAGAAAAGAGATGATTAGTAGAAGAGTTCTAGAGAGAGAAAGAGAGAGAGAGAATTGAGAACTTAGAGAGAGAAAGTGAAAGGGAAAAATGAAAAAATTAGATTGGAAGTTCCAACCCTCTCCACATGTGGAGAGGGGTATTTATACTTACAACATAAACGCCCACTCCCGGGCTGTGGATCAGGTATACAGTGGGTAAAGACCCGTCCTTCTTCCACGGTGTTACTTAAACTAATACTAACTAATAATAAACTAACTAACTACGAGCTAACTTAAATGCTATTACAGTAGTTAGGTGACCGAGTCTTTTATAGGAATAATTGTATTCCTAACAAATATTAAGCTCGACTTCGTTCTTATTCGGGTTATCGTTTTTTGGTTTTAAAATTCGATTAAAGTGAAGGGTTTTTTGTTGCGGTTATTCTTGTGGTTCAAGTTTCGATCGTGGTTTGCTTGGGGTTCAAGTTAACGATCGGGTTTGCTTGTTCGAAATCGAGGGTTTAGGGTTATTCTAATTAATTCGATTTGCAAGAAGGGTTTATAGCAACAAGGGAGAATATTGCACACGGCTTGTGAGGCTTGTCGGTAAAGTTGGTTAATAAACAACTTGACAAGGTTTTTAGCAAGGTATAAGAAGAATGGCTAGTTCTATAACTAGGTTTGACATCGAAAAATTCGATGGGAAGAATGACTTTGCTTTTTAGGTTTAGTCTGCCCTTTGCTCTGTAGGTTTAGTGGTTCCTTTGCTCTTCCCCTTTTAGGTCCTTAGGAGGCTAGTGGCGTTTCTTTCTCACTTTGCTTTGCCTTAGCTTTAGCCCCCTTGCGTTGCCCTGCTTTGCTTTTGTGTTGTTCTCCTTGCCTTTTGCCTGCTTGCCTTTGCATTCTTGCTTTTGTTTGTTTGTTTTGGCTTCTCTTTCTTTGTTTCTCATGCGCTGTTTTGCTCTTTGCTTTTTGTCGCCTCTGTCTTTTGTTACTCTTGTTGGTTTCTTGCCTTTATTTCTTTTTCCCTCCTTGCTTTGTTTGCTTGCTTTGCTTGTCTTGCCTTTTTATTTTATTTTATTTTATTTTTGTTCGGTGCTACGTTTTTATATGTTTGTCTTTTGTCCTTGGCCCCTTGTTTGATGGTTCCCTACGTTTATGCTTGGTTTGCTTGGCTTTCCCTTTTGTCTTCTATTTGCTTTTACTTGTTGCTATCTTGTTCCTTGCTCTTATTTCGGTTCTTTATCACTCGCACATGTGCACATGCCGGAGGTCTCCCTGGAAGCAGTCTCTCTACTCCCAGGTTTTACCCGGGGTAGGGGTAGGATCTGTCTACATTTCTACCTCCCCCATACCTCGCTTTTGTGAGATTGGGTATGTTGTTGTTGTTGTTGTTGTTGTTGTTGTAGGGAGTCGAAACAAAGGAGACTGAACAATACCGGCTTTACAAGCACCCCCAAGATTTTATCAGTCTTGGCTTTACTATAGATGCGTGTACCACTTAGAAGATCTTCATGTCTTTTCTTGACATGACAACCACATTGGATATTGACACTCGAAATAATTGAGCACTATTGCACTAACATAGAAACATTGATCCCACCTACTTTAATTATATAAAGAGTGTACTCTTGATGAACATTGGGGCAAGAAAGGAAGTCAGGGTAATGTTAGATAGCCCAAAAGAGACCCTACATTTGTGTGCCACCAAAATTCTTTACATTAACTCATCAATCAATGAACTATACCCGAAAGTTATTCCACACATATGGTCAAGTCACTTTCATAGATTAGAGATGCAGAGGAAATATAAAGCCTTAAAATCAGCAAATCATAATTGATATACTCACGGCTACGATTGGTAAGTTTGAGAGTCTATCGTATAATTAAAGCTTCATTATCTAGCACCATGTATGCGTGTGCATTTTCAACACGCTGATGAATAGAGATTAGAGAGCTTAGCCATTGTAAGCAGCGTCTTGTTCGAATGTTCTCGAGATCCATAACCATCCAGAACTTGTCACTCCACCCAAAGAATGACACACTTGTAAACCTGTAAATGCTTTTCCAAAAAAATAAAATAAAATGTAAACCTGTAAAATAGGCTGCCCAAATCCTAAATTGGCGATTTTAGGTTTTGTGCCAGAATAGTATTTTTGGTGACCAGCATAAATATGAATATTAATCATATATATTAATTTGGAAAGACAATAAAAACATTACATGTGATGTGGTTTTTAACCTTGTAGGCAGTCTCAGTGAATAAGTTCAACACCTTCAATATTGACCGTCCCAACAGCAGCTCAAATAGACCAGTTCGAACAGCGTCCACAGTACCAGGATCGAGATGTGTACATCCACACCTTCAAGTTGATCCAATCTGATTACCACATTGTCCGCCTTGAATGTTATTGAAACAAACACATTCCTTTCTTTTTTTTGACAATAAAGTTGTATTTAAAATTATATGGAAACTTTGATCCAATCTGTGAGAACATCCCAAAAATCTTCACACTAGAAAAACATGTTACTGGCAACACATCCTTTTATATCCTGTATTTGCTGATATTGCGACACTAGATCGTTCAAGCTTCTGTAAATTCCATGTCATCCGTGCGAGCAATACTAGATTCATGTCACTCTCCTAAGCATTTTCACGTTACAGTACACATTTCAACCCGAACTTGTTTTGAGAAGCGGAGAACACTGAGAAAGTCCTGACGATGATGTTGCAATCAAAACTTTCTTCACACAAAGCGTGAGAACATCCCAAAAATATTCACACTAATAATGTAAAAAAACATAGGCAAAATGCAAAGATGATCCTTATCTGCACAAAATGCCAAAGATGATCCTTGAAATAAACGACATGTGCTTATACCATATTTGTGTTGTGAACTGAAATTTGATAGCAAAAGCAGCAGTAGACGACGATAACACAGTGACAGGCTAAAAACTAATTAGTTACTCGGTGTAACGAACCGCTGTTTCACCAGTTTGTCAATAAGACACTAAAGTACTTGAAATAAAAATGACATTAGAAGAAGTGCTACTAAAAGACACTAAAGTACTAATTAGTTACTCGGTGTAACGAACCGCTGTTTCACCAGTTTGTCAATAAGACACTAAAGTACTTGAAATAAAAATGACATTAGAAGAAGTGCTACTAAAAGATATCATATTTCATTAATTGAAATTTAAACTGAGTTCACAGAAACAAAATAATATATTGTTTCATCAACAACAAAAAACAAACAATAGTTTGACTGAATCTCTACTAAAACAACTAAGCTGCCAACAGAGCTTTGGCTGGTGGGTATAACGCAACTGCCCCACGAGAAATACTTGAATACTTTTTATATATCACCTTCCTCTTCTCATCATCCTTTGCCAATGAATGAAACACAGCCATCAGTTTTGCACATTCCATCACTTGTTTCTCACTGAAACCAGTGTGCATTTCCAGCGTCTCGTGCCACACTTGGGTCTTGTTTAGCGTGCTTCGTGCTGCATACACCGCTGCTGCAGCCACCATTGATGGACAGAACCTTATTACCTCATAATTCATCATGGCTAATTCAGCATAAAAGTACACCATCTGTTCCATCTGTTACAGAAACATTTCAACAGGTCAAACATTCAGAATCTATTATATATATCAAGTTAACTAAAACGAAACCAATATCAACAAAATATAAAAAACGCACCGCTGTATCCATTGGGGTATTAGCTGCTTTGATGAACCTAGCCAGGAACACATAAGGGGTTGGGACAGTTATATTCCACTCCAATCTACCCAAAATCCTCTTCTCCATCACTAACACATGACGATGCTCATAAGCACGATCTGAGATTTGCACAAAATCATTAACTTCAGGGGCCCATATCTCTTCGTATTTTGATGCAATAAGCATTGCACTCATTCCCACACACTGTAACTCTCTTCTAGCAACAGTTTCAGCAGCCAAGAATCTGTCGACAATGTTGATTGTCAAGTATAAAGTCTCATTAGTGAGCTCAAATTTGTTGTGAACTTCAATGAGCCAGTCGATTAAGATTGCCCTCATCTTATCATTAATCTCTGGCTGTGAAGGCATATAGTCGTGAACTCGTGTTTCATTCTGCATCAAAACACACAAAAACAAAATCAATAAAACTTTGCATAACATAGTAACATACCATTTAGACTATCTTATTATTATATATAAACGTGTGTGATTATACCTCTACAAGTTTGTAGAATTTGTAAATGTCTTCCACGTACTCCACTTCCGCCAGCTCATTATCAATGTCTTGAGCATCTATGTTGATTACATTCTTTGGCTTGGGCTTGTAGTTTAGGCCACACACAGCTTTGCTCCTTGCAGTAAGTGTCGAGGTAAGTGACGCCTTAGGTTTTTTCTTTGATGATTCAGGCTTATGTTTCTCGACTGTATCAGGACTGATCTCGATCACCGTTGCATTTTGTGGGACTGGTGCTGGTTTTGGCTTGACAGTAGCTTTCTTCTTTGGAACTAACTTGTTTTCATTATTATTAACCACCAGTGGTTTCTGTAAAAGAAATTTAACAAGGTTAGATTTGATACGAAACTGATTTAGCCATTACATAAAATTTGGGAAATTTTTGTTGTTTTCACCTTTTTCTGTTCGGCTGCTGCATCTTTTTGTGCATTGGCTATTAATTGAGCACAGAAACTTCTGGTAACGGGTCGTGTGACTTGCTGCCTGAGAGTGACTAAGTTTCCAATATCCCCTAGTGCGCGACGGCTCTTGCCTTGTGCCCCCAATGGAACTGCCATATTCTTCTGCTGAATAGCCCCTACTGGTTCTCCTTTAAATTTTACAAAAGTAAGATTTAGTCATTTAATCGATAATCAAAAAACCTTAAATAAATACAGATATATATATATATATATATATATATATATATATATATATATATATATATATATATCAAGAATAAGATATAGTATGTTGCATCTTAAAATCAGGATTAACAAAAACATATTGAATCAGAACAGTTTATGAGAAAACACTAGTTACAGAAATCAAACAAGTACAACCAACAAATTAAAAAAACCCCTATTTACAGAAATCAAATTTATTACTCAAGAACAGTTTAACAAGATTGAATCAACAAACATATAACCCTATTTACAGAAGAAATAAAAAACTATATTAGTCACCAAGATTCAATTTTAAAACCCAAATTACTGAAATCAAGAATATAATAAATAAAGTTTAACAAGATTCAATCTTTTAATCAATCACTAACTTTTAAAGACCATAATCAATAAAGTTGAATCTTTAAGTCATCAAATTTGATCCAATATTTTTTTTATTAACAAAAATCAAGAACATAAGAATATTAGATTGCATCAGACATAGTAACAAAAAAACCTATTCACTTGAATCATAAACCCAACAAGAATTGAGATCTAAATGAAAAAGATTAAATAAATAAATACTACCTCTGTTTTGATCTTGAAGAACAACGTGTCGTGAAGCCATCTGAATGCAAAAAAGACGCTCCTCTTGATCTTGATCTTGATCTTGATGATGGGATGGAACAATGAAAAAGGGTTGCCCTGAATGTGTTTGTCAAACGCCCCTATTTGAACTGTTTGAGATTCTCCCCAACGGTCAATTTTATAGCCGTTAGACCAACGCTTATTATTATTTTTATTTTTTTTATTATTCAAATATTGTTTCCTTTTATTGTTTATGGTATAGGACCTATGGGTTATAATAATAATAATTTTATATATGGAATGTTTATATAAGTGATCCGCTTTTGTCTGTCTTTTGTACAAGGCTAAATACGTCTTTTTCACTTATTTTAGGTTTAAGTATATCAAAGTGTTTAGTTTTCATACAAGTGTGTAAACAATATCAATCGTATGTAAAGTAACGAAAGAGAAAATAAACACAATGATTTATACTGTTTCAGGATTAGAGGTTTAGATTATCTGTAAGTTCAGTTTCGAATCCCACACATCTATACTAGTTACCGGTATCAGATCTTTACGGTGGATAAACCGTACACAAAGTCCTCGTGAACTCTTCACACTATTACAAACACTTCTACCAAAGAAGTATCAAATCCCAAAGATCAACCGCAAAGATATAAGAGAGAAATAAGAGGAGAGAAATATTTGACAACCGGTAAAGTTCAACAAGGCAAGAAGGTGCTATTTATAGACAAAAACACGTTACGACGCACTGACTTGGCATGCTGGCCATGGGGTCCAACTTTGTCTCTTGCTTATAACTAGCCGTTACCCATCACAGTCTGTCAACTAATCACAAATCGACACTTGACAAAATCTGACAACTTTTAGAATTGGTCGAGCAAAAGTGCAAATGAAATTGTCGAGTATAAGTACAAATTTGGTAGAGCAAAAAAGCGATTCCATTTATTGCCATGTATTAATGTGATTAGACACAACGGTTGGGGTGTTTAAGACGAGACCTTTTGATCAACTTGGGAAAACAAAAAATTTCTTTTGTCTTGATTTGTGAATGAATTAGTTAAAAGACGGTATTTTGGAGAGCTTCTCTAAATGAAATGGTAAAAGTGGTATTGTGTTTTTAATAGATATTTTGCTAACAAAGGGTGGTCAAGTTGGTATTAACTTTATTAAGTATCAATCTAGAAAATGTAAGATTTGTCAAGTTTAGATGTTGCTTGATGCAAACAAACTTTAAATGGTCACATCTTTAAAAGGAGTATTTCATCTGATTTGGGTATGTATGGTGGTGGGTTCAAGTCCCTTGAACTAGTTGTCAGATTTTCTTAAACCATAGGTACCAAAGAAAAATCAAACATGATATATGTGTTTCTGACTTTCTGTCTGGTGAATAAATATCTTTTGACCGTGTATATTGTTCTTTTCAATATTCTTTTATATGCATGAAGAAAGTTGTATGATTTTGATTTATGTTGTTGGCACTTCAAAATTGCTTTGTAAACTTAATGCTTCACCATTAAAATTTGTAACATCTCAAATTGTCACCGTAGTTATCTAAATGTAGAAAAGTTACTCTTTCCTTTACAGCTCCCTAACAAACAAAAAGACAAGGATGTAAGATGAGTGTGTAATATAGATTTTTTTGACTAACATGGGATTAAAAAAGGATGAGATGTGTAAAAATATAAGAGGTGGTATTTAGATGTGTTTGGCTCTAAAGAGTTTAGGTCTAGATAGCTCTTTTAGAACATGAGTCTAAATGGGTCTAGATGGTTTTTTAATATTGTTGGCTAAAAATATTGTTGTTGCTTTGTATCTTCATGTTCGCTTTCTCTATTAAAATGATGGCTTATTAAAAAAATAATCGTTGTGCTTAATGTTATTGAAATGATCAATAATCGGCCTTTTGGCATCAAAGTTTATGTAGCTTTTTCTAATAAAATTTAAATGAAAAAGAAACAAAAAGCAATTATTAGGTTATTAAATTGCCTGTGTAAATAACTCTTTCGTTTTAATATTATTTTTCATTTTCCAATTTATCTCAAAAAGATTGTTTACTTTTAAAAATAAAAGTTGAAATTGTAAGTTTATTTTACTACTTTTAATTTACTTGCAATATCAAATGTAAGCGATTAAAAAGTGAAAAGTAAAACTGTTTTCTTAATTGTTATTGCTTTGGCAGATCTGAACGCATCTTTTATATAATAAAACAAAACCACTATTGGGAATTTTGCATTTCAAAAAAATCAATTCATACCTAATTTAGTAATAATTTTATTTAAAAAAAAAATATATTATTTTCTTATTAGGTAATATTTTATATTTATCAATAAGTAGAAGATAAATACAAAAAATATAAATAAGACATTTAACAAAAAGATTATTTATTTTATATTTATCCACAACAAAAGTATAAGATAAATACAAAAAATATAGATAAGATGCAATTAACAATAGGATTAAAATTTTTAAATAGTTTTTTCAAAAAAATTAAAAAAAAAAAAAACCCGCGCGTGCGCGGACATTATGATGGCTGCGAGCCGCCGCTTTGCGGCGGGGCAGTGATCATTTGCTTCTTGCTGTTGCAGATGTTTGCTGAAAGTAAGTTTGACACCATTACTCTTGAAATCTCAATCGAAAGAAACTAACACAAACATAAGCTAAATATTTTGCACCTTCACTTGCTATATATTACATGCCTTAACGATTAGAAAATAATTCCAACATTAAGTTTCTTAATCGTCAGGGCCCTCCTCAAAGAAACCAATTAGAAAATAAAAACCGCAAAAAACATGTAGACAGGAATACATACACACCGTTTTATTTAGAAGAAAACTTTTAACTACAAACATGACATCATTTACCAATAGTTTTATGACTATGAATTGACTACAGAAAAAAAGGCTCATGATGTGGGTTGGGCTAACGCAAAGGAAAGGCCCAATGTGATGCAAAAGTGAGGTCACGGCACAATTCCATAGAAGAAAACTTTTAACTACAAGCATGACATCATTTACCAACAGTTTTATGACTATGAATTGACTACAGAAAAAAAGGCTCATGATGTGGGCTGGGCTAACGCAAAGGAAAGGCCCAATGTGATGCAAAAGTGAGGTCACGGCACAATTCCATAGAAGAAAACTTTTAACTACAAACATGACATCATTTACCAACAGTTTTATGACTATGAATTGACTACAGGAAAAAAGGCTCATGATGTGGGCTGGGCTAACGCAAAGGAAAGGCCCAATGTGATGCAAAAGTGAGGTCATGGCACAATTCCATAGAAGAAAACTTTTAACTACAAACATGACATCATTTACCAACAGTTTTATGACTATGAATTGACTACAGAAAAAAAGGCTCATGATGTGGGCTGGGCTAACGCAAAGGAAAGGCCCAATGTGATGCAAAAGTGAGGTTATGGCACAATTCCATAGAATTAACGCCACATTATATATATAGTAATTTGGCCAAAGGCCTAAACAATCAGTTTACTCACTGTTGGGCTGTTGGCACAAGACCAAACTAATTCGTCATATCAGTTCACCCAATGTAGGGGTGTTCAGTGTTCACAATCCGGTTATTAATCACGTATCTAAAAATCGAACCGGTTTAAAACAAAAACCGAGTTTATAAAACTGTTTTCGGGTCAAACCTGACCCGAGCCAAACTAAATATTGTATTTTCAGTTCAGTTTCAATTTTCGGGTTAAAACCAACCCGAACAACCTGAACCATTGACAATCATTCGAGATCAATGATCTTGACATGCTTGTTTGAGCTTGCTTGTAGACATGGAAGGTTACTTTGTTCGAGTGCAAGACTTACGCACATCCACTCTGGACATCATTATTTCCACTATTTAACAAAATTCAACCCTTATCACAATATACTTGGATATGAACACAATCATATTGTTCCCTCAAATGCAAATACATAATTAAGTTACATAGAAGTCTCTGAACAAAACAACACCAGTTCGTGAATCTTTTTTAGTAACACATGTACCATTGCCGCCTAGGATGACAAAATTCCCAACAGTCATGTATTGAACATGTTAACGTGTGTAAGTTCCTACCTTTTATGTTCTATATTCAAGACAAGGTTTCGACATAACAGTTCGATGTTATATTAGAAATGCCAATACGGAGCAAACAAACAACTTAGTATTAAGATAATTGTTACAACCAATGAACAGGCAAACCAAAACTATGCCTATAAAGGATGCACAAATGACAAATTAGCATAAACCAAATAAACACACCCAAAAAGAACACACACAAAATTAGAAGTGAAAAAAAAAAAAAAAAAAAAAAAATGAAATAATCAATCTCAATCTCGAAACCTGGTTCTACTTGCATTAGTGAAGTCAGAGAAGATAAAGTGATGCTTGATCATCTGGTCCAGCCAACACCACCTGTCATTTATGAAGAAACTCCCACATTAAAACCAAGACCGACTTTATAGATGTGGCTCGTATGGGTACGAGTCAAAACATGCTAATTTTGACACATGGCAGGTCAGCCGACACATCGATGAAGTAAATAAGATTCTAACACTTTACTATTAAATTTGAGATCTACATTCTTTTTAATAAAACATTTAGGAAGTTGTAAGCACTTGGAATAGAGATTAGGCGGCATTCGACCTGTTTCCTTTATAGATTGTATTTTACCCGTAAATAATATACAACCACAATCAAATCGTTCACTTTGAGTTGTATGAAATAGCCCCACCTCTTTTAACTAACAAAGAGATTTGAGTTGGAAAACAAATTTTTTGCACAAAATGGAAGGGATGAGATGTGTAACAGACATTTGTATGAATTAATGAAGATAATGAAGAGGGAAAGAACATACATTGCAATCGAGTGCGTATCTTCGGGCTAGAACAATGGCCGCATTTCTTTCTCGTTCTGATTCAAACATCAATACGAAAGACTGCCCTTTTCTTGACTGCCAAAACAAAGATTTGGCCGCGAGATTTCCGCCACCTCTAAATCCACATATCTGAAATTTGGTGAAAAGTAAGTGGGTAAGCACATTACCCCTAGGCAGAACTAAAGATGCTGTTTGTTTTGTCTGTTTGACACTCCTTAACACTTATATTTTGTCTTATATGGTATTCGGAAAATCAAGTAACTATGTTAGATTTGCAAGAAAACTAGAGCTTTGAGATGGGACTCCAAAACATATACATTATACAGTATTTGAATGTGATAAATATGAAAACAGGTGCTTTTTCCTTGTTCAAATGTGAAAGGTAAATAAATAAATAAAAATGCAGCCTTTAGAATTTTGAGGCAATTCAACAAAATTTTAGGTGTATTATAGTCATACTGATACGGTATTTGTCCATGTTTAAAACTGATACTTCTCAGCTTTTAGTGAACTTCCAATGTAGTCATCAGATTTTTCTTCTTGAAAGATGTTAGAAGTCGTATCGATTCTGACATCCTAAAGTAACCTAAAAGTGAAATTTGAGCTCCCTTCCTTAGTAGGCAGAGAGTGGTTTACAGAAATAAGATAAAGAAGGTAAGAAGTATTACCTGCATAGACGTAGAAGAATAAGCGTCTCTGGCCTTCGTAATCCATCCTTTTGAAAGCTTCATTCTCATTTTCCCCACACGTAACAAATGGGTAGAATTTGATGAATAATTTCGTCCATTCATCTGGGAGATTACCACCTGTTATACAAACACTTCTATTATCTGACATACACTACTTCAGCTAGGTGAGGCTGTTGAGCTACTCATGAACATAGAACCAAAATCCTGATTAAAGTATGAATACAAGTTGCACTAAATAATAAAATACGATATCCCAAGAACAGTGCAAATAATTTTATTTTTTGGATGTTCAACGAAAATTTCACTTTCCTAAATTTGAAAAATATTCGTCTTCCAAATAATGAGTTTAAATGACCGAATTTCTCACGTGTAGTCGTTAAAAGTTATGAATAGTGATTGGCGTCCCTCTTGGTCAAAGAATCCCTATTGATCATTGTTTCTGAAATTATGGCTGATAATCAAACAATTTATTACCAAATCACATGGAGAATCAAAAAGTTATTTTTTAATGGGGTTGAGGGAGACAATAGTTCATAACACATTCAATTGATATATAACGTACACTGAAATCCGAATTGCCTTTTCGAGAAAGAGTCTCCACATAACTCTCCAATCCAACAGCTGTTACAAAATAAAAGTAAACATTTATACTTAGTTATCACTATATAATAAAAAAGTCAACAAAAAGAACCTAATAATTTTGTATTAGCCTTTGGAAGGGATAAGAGATGAACAAACCAGGTTGTACAGGACAAGTTGTGGTCACAGTAGATTTTTGGCCATTTGAAATAATATCAACTTGCAAAATCACTCCAACGTCATAGGGCTCAGGTGCATAAACTGATTTGTTAGCACCTGGTGAAGATTGATTACAGCGAAGATAAAACAATATTAGAAATATATATAAGTAAATAAATATACAGAGGAAAATGGAATAAAATTATGCACTTTAACAAAATATTTCCATAAAAATCAAGTGTGGTAGAATTATCTAATAAACACCTGAAATAAGCTCCCTTCTGCTACATTGTGATGATAAGCGATACCACTGGATTGAACATTTTGAGAGCTCAGTGGCTTCTTCCGAGCACGGTTGAAGTCGTAAAATTGAGCCCAGAATTCCAGAACCTTCCAAAGCATATAAGCTTAACTTGTTCTCCTCAATCAATTTCTTCAGCATCAGCTGCCATTGGATTTGGAGTTAAGAAGTTAAATGGATGCATATAAATCAAACACATTCTGATATACTCCTTCCATCCAAAAGAGCTGGGACACTTTATGTTTTGGGTTCTCCCGAACAAATGAACATTTCCATTTACAGTGAAATTTTATAACCAAAGCTAGTTTTTTTTCCATTAGTTATCATTGCCTGAAATTAGCAATTTCAAGTAGGTCCACAACTACTCTTTATTTCTTCTTATTAAGGGCCAATTCAGAGATACATCAAACGTGTTATTATTAAACAATGTGCCCAGTTAAATGTTTCATCTTCTAGGATGGACCGGATAATACACTTAACTAGACCAACTATTATGACTTTCTTAATTTGGGAAGATACCTCTTGTTGAAGCTTTACTGAGAATGCAGACTTCTCTTGAATTTGTAGCCTCAAAGCTCTAAGCTCATGTTCCATGTCCATCACCTAGAAAACAGACATTCAAATTAAGTTATAGCCAGCAAATCGAATGCTGAAATTTCAATTAAAATTCAGCTAATAATATATGAACTTAAAAGATAGAAAAATCAAAAGAGCATGTTCATTTTGAGTTGCAAACAAGTGTTATGCTATCTAATCAGAGCATGTTCCACTAGCAGCTCACCATCTTTTACACTTTAGATAATTTAATCACGTATGCATCAAAGAAAATAACAAATACCTTGCAGGGGTGATGCAACAACCTGATTCTTCTAGCCTGCTGAATTTCCTCCGCCATCTCCTCCATTTCCTGGCCACATGTCAGTTAGTTACTTTCAAGAAAGAAAAAAATAAAAATAAAATAAAAAAGTAGATCCTTAGATGTTTGGTAAAAGAAGTTATGAGTAAATGCACTTAAATGTCATTTATATTAGATTACCAACATATCTGAACAGTAAAACGTTTAATATGTTTGGTAACAGAAGTTATGAGTAGAACCAGTTCTTAAGATTTTATCGTTTTATAAGCATGTTACCTGTTTTCCTGAGGCCAGTGATACTCTTTCTTGTTCAATAAGCGCCTCCCCAATTCTTCGCACAACTGCTTTGGCACTCTCAATTTCTGCACAAGCAAACGATCTCTCTTGATTTACCAGCTTTTTACCATCTTCAGAAGCCTGCAAATTGATAATAGGATCATTTCCTTATCACATGAAGATTTTGCCATTTCCATTGTTTTCCAAACTGGGCTTGCATGTTTCCTCAAAGTCACTATTATAATTTGCTGGCAATCGATTACTGACTAGCGGTCATCAATATGAAGTACAACAAGCCAAATACATAAAAATATAAAATGCTATAAAAGCAAAGGGGCACTTCCATTTTCATTGAACAAATGATCAACATTACCTGTTTAAGAAAGTTTGCAAGCTTCTTTACTTCAAACTTCTCCTGTATCAACTCTCCTTCATTCTGAGTCAATTTTACTGCCAACGCTTCCACCTATCATATAGTATCCACCATAAACAACATTAGGCTAGCCATTAAGAAATTCATAGTTTCAATTCTGTGATTTTGACTTCTGTTGTCATATCGTAAAAGGATCTTGAATCGCATATAAACATGTAACAGAAAGAAACAAAGATTCGATGACATAAAACTAACTAGGAAACTATCAGAAAAATATCAACAGTTTACCATAGAGATAGCTTTTTCAACATCTTCCTTGTTTCGACCAGCTAATCGTCCTCGTAAGTATTCCAAAGCATCTCTAAGTTTCTTCAAAAGCACATGACCTTCTAAGGAAGCCACCTCTTTGAGTTTGGCCTACATATAACAAAAATGAAACTTATGTTAAGTTCATACAAGAACCATCACTATAATCGGCATATGGTTTAACGTCATACCTCATTGGACAACTTAGCTGCAGCGGACAAGTTCTTGTCAAACTTGGTAGCCAGATCACGAACTGAGAGACGTTTGTGTTGCTCGGATAGCTGCTCAGTTTCTTGTGCAACCACCTCTTTTAGTGGAGGTCCCTTACTATCAACAGTGGCTTCATCCAGAATCTGATTATCAGGGCCTAATTTATATTTAGGGAACTTATTTGATGTAAAACTCACATCTGCCGATACTGAAATCACAGCTTGCAGTTGCACCTCATCGACAACTTCAGGACTTACCTTCGTCATCCTTCCAGATACTTGTTCTACAAAATTTAAAGAATATGATTACTAAAGGCAACAATAGAAAATGTCATAACCTCATAACTTTATACTGTGAGTAACGTTTATTAACTGAAGTTAGTATATTATATTCTGCCAACTAAATATCTCCTAGGAAAACAAATCGTTACCGGATACATAAAATGTTAAATCTCTATTATGGATCAATTTTTGACATAGAGTGAGACAGGTTCCCTGTTTAGCTCAAATCACGGGCCCAATGCGATATATTGAACCCCATGCACCTAGATCTTGCAGGGATGTTTTTTTACATATATATATATATATATATATATATATATATATATATATATATATATATATATATATATATATATATATATATATGTGTGTGTGTGTGTGTGTGTGTGTGTGTGTGTGTGTGTGTGTGTGTGTATTTCTTCTATCCTAAGTAACCCACCCATTGTCCCATAAAAAAAAGTCCATGATTCGAGTATTTAGAGTCAGAATAGTCTCTTTTCAATTTACATTTCAGAACAATTGTTCATGTTCAAGCCACAAAGGACAACTACCAGCTAAAATATCAAGCAGAAAATACTACCAACACAAAGCACTGTCTACTGATGAAACCACACATACTACATATTTTGACTTTGAAAAAGTCAAACTTGAACCCTTTTTTTTTGTTGATAATGAAGTACCTAGCAAAATAATAACATAATAGCAGATCTACTTAATTATCTAACTCACTAATCCTAAATTTTAATGTAACAATTAGCTTCCAAAATAAATTATTGGCATAATAAGTTGAACAAGAAACCTACAAATTAAGCAAGAATTTAATAAAATAATAAAATATTAGAAAAAACAAAGTAAACAACAAAACATGCTCACCTCAAACTTAACAGAACTGAAAATGAAACATGAAAACTAGGTAACATAATAAATCTTTGTAGTTTTATTTTTGGCTTTTAATAAAAATATATATTGTCACAATCACAAGTAGCTAGTAGTAGTACTTTTACAACTTACAACAACATTTCAACAACTATTTCAAGCTAACTAACTAACTTCATTCATCACAAAAATAAAAAACCATGATCATGTTACAAACAACACATTACAAAAACATTTCAACCCATAAATTAGATTCTAGTTAATAAGACAACAAGAAACATACTTACAGAAGAAAGAAAAAAAAGTTTGTGTGTGTGGAAAAAAAATTGTCAAAATGTGTGTCTCATTTTTTTCTAGAGAGAGAGAGAGAAAAAAAAAGGGAATGATTTGAAGGAGTGATGGTTGTCTGAGAAGAAGAAGAATCCTAAAGAGGAAAATGTCTGTTTTTATGTTTTGCTTTTTGTAAAGTAATAAAAATGAAATGAAATTAAAACATATACAAAACTGAAAAAGGAAAAGCTGCTTTGGTCCACCATGACCAAAACACATCAAGACTTTTAACTTTATTTATTTTTATACTCTGATAGTACAACTGTAACTTATATACTTGGACTAAATTGTAGGCATATTCTTTCTTTTGAATGTGGGTAGTGTGGTTAATTACTTATGACAGTAAATATTTTGTCCGTTTTATGGAATAAGGGTAGTAGTGTCGACGACATTAACAAGGCTGGATGTATCGGGTGTCTTGGTGTAACAAGACTACAGTTACGCCCTCCGCACCCTCACGTACAAAGTGTTGCTGGTTGTGAGCCCAGAACAGGGTTAAGATAATCAATAGCCTAACTACGTCCCAATTAAGGTTACCGGATATCACTTGGAATCGTGTTATCACTTTTCAAAGTAAACTATTCGACCCTAATGCCTGGGTATCACGAATATCTACTTGGGATAAGACCAAATGTGGTTAGTGATTTAGGCACAAATCAATAACCCTTCGTGTATAAGTGTTATCTGTTTTCTGTGTGTCCTTCATGCTTTATTTGATTTCCTATTTATAGGAAGATACTCATGGCTAGTCAAATGAAATTATGATAATTAATCGGCCCATTAATCTCCACATAACTATCCCCATTATAGCCTAAAATAGTGGTTACATGACCAGTTAAACGAGGCCATGAGTGCAGATGTAACTGCCATTTGAATAGGTCAAATCAGTTACATAATCATACAGCACTCAATCAGCAGAAATTCTGCTTATCAGCAGGATCCTGTCACACGTAGCAGGAACCATCAGTAGGAACCAACACTTCAGCAGAATCCTGCACAACTACTATAAAGTCAGGGGAATCAGTGACTTGATGGGTGTACACTCCGTACCTCCTAACCCATTTCCAAGTATGATTAGATCCCTCAAGTGCACTAAATTTTCCAACAATCCTCCCCAAATTTAGTTCACTTCCTTTGCATGAAATCAAACATTAAACAAAATATATGGATAAACGAAAATATCCTGAGGATTGAATTTCCATCTTAGTACATTACACGTTCAAATATTCGAGAATCGGGGTGTTCTAAGAATTGAACCCTTCAACCCATTTGACTACCTGAAGATAAAATACACATACATTTTCAAACACTTAAACACTCCTGACACTATACAAGCCATGTGTCCATATCCAATTCATAAATGTTGTAAAAGCTAAAAGTCCATAGCTTCCTGAAGCGGCAAAACGTCAACATTTACATAGGTGGTTCCTCTTTATTCATGCTCCTGCTTAGCATTTTTCAAAAGAAATTAATCATTGAGAAGTAAAGACTTCATCCTCCTTTTCAGCAAGTTCTGAGCACAACCTTGGGATGTAGTATAATACATGTGCTCCAGTACACTGAATGTTCAGCTTTCCACATTGAACTCAGCTCCCAAGTTTCCTCAGGAGGGAGTTGGGTGTCCTAGCATTCAGTGACCAAGTTGGACTTCAAACCCATCCCTTTAGCAGACTTTATAACCAAGTCTCTAGCAAGACCCTTCGTCAAGTGATCAGCTAAATTCTGTTGAGATCTAACAAACTCTATAGAAATCACCCCATTCATGATAAGTTCACGAATCATGCTATGCCTGACACCTAAGTGTCTAGACTTCCCATTGTACATTTAGCTATAAGCCTTTGTCAATGTAGCAGCACTATCACACCGGATAGAAATAGGTGCTATAGGTTTAGGCCACAATGGAATCTCAAGAAGCAAGTTTTTCAACCATTCAGCTTCTTTACCAGCAGCTGCTAAGGCCACAAATTCTGATTCCATTGTTGAACTGGTGATGCAAGTTTTCTTCTTGGATGCCCAAGAAATTGCACCTCCACCAAGTAGGAATACCCAGCCACTGGTAGACGAATTGTCTTCAGTGTTATTGATCCAACTTGCATCAGTGTATCCTTCCAACACTGAAGGATAACCAGTATATGAGAGACTATAGTCCATGGTTCTCTTCAAATACTTCAGTACCCTCTGAATTGCTTGCCAGTGCTGAGCACTAGGATTACTAGTATACCTGCTCAGTTTACCCATAGCAAAAGCAATGTCAGGCCTTGTACAAGTCATGGCATACATCAGGCAGCCAATCACCTTGGAATACTCAAGTTTTGATACAGCTTTGCCAGTATTAAGCATAAGCTTCTCAGTGGTATCCATGGGAGTACTCACTGGAGTACAATCAAAGCAATTAAATTTCTTCAGTACCTTCTCAATGTAATGAGACTGAGAAATTGATATACCATTGCTTTCATGTTTAATCCTTATACCAAGGATAACATCAGCCTCCCCCATGTCCTTCATGGAGAACATTGATGACAAAAATTCCTTTGTCAGGTCAACTTGATTTTGGTCAGTGCCAAAGATCAACATGTCATCAACATATAGGCAAATGATGACTCCTTTACCAGATTCATCAAATTTGCTATATACACATTTGTCAGCCTGGTTAAGAACATAACCATTAGACAAAACCACTTCATCAAACTTTTGATGCCATTGCTTAGGTGCCTGTTTCTGTCCATATAAAGACTTAATCAGTTTGCACATCTTGTTTTCATTTCCAGGCATGATGAAGCCCTGAGGTTGGTTCATATAAACCTCCTCATCCAATTCACCATTCAAGAAAGCTGTCTTCACATCCATCTGATGAATAATCAGATTATGAATTGATGCTAAAGCAATCAGCAGCCTGATGGTACTGATACGTGCCACATGGGCATAAATATCAAAGTAGTCTATCCCTGGCTTTTGTTTAAAGCCCTGAATGACTAGTCTAGCCTTGAACTTTTCAATAGTTCCATCTACCTTCATTTTCCTTTTGAAAATCCATTTGCAACCAAGAGGTTTGCAACCTGGAGGCAGATCAACCAACACCCAAGTGTTGTTGCCCATGATGGAGTCAATCTCATCATTTATTGCTTCTTTCCAGAAAGCAACATCCTGGGACTTCATTGCTTCTTCAAATGTTTTGGGATCATCCTCAACAATGAAGCAATAGGAATATTGGTCAGAGACCTTATTCCTTGTACCTTCAATTAAGTATAATTGAAACTCAGGTCCAAATGACTTTGGAGTCTTGACCCTTTTGCTCTTCCTGAGCTCAGGTTCAGGTTGTTAAACCACAACCTCATCAGGGACCTGAGATGATAATTCATCAGGGACCTCTGATACACCAATGTCATCAGTACCATTTGGAATCCTGTGACTTGGTCTAGGGACTGATGAGAATCTATTCTCATCAAAGAGTGCATCACTTGATTCAATTATTGAGTTAATTGAAACATATTCATTAGGTTCAATGACATAGAACCTGTATGCCTTGGAATGCTCAGCATATCCAACCAAGATGCATTCAATGCCTCTTTCACCCAGAGTTTTTAACTTTGGATCAGGGAGTCTTACAACTGCCCTACAACCCCAAACCCTGAGATAATTCAGGTTGGGTTTCTTCTTAGTCCAGAGTTCATAAGGGGTAACCTTGTTCCTTTTATTTGGAACCCTATTTAATAAATAGCAAGCTGTTAACATAGCTTCACCCAGAACCCTTAACTCAGTCCTGAATAGGACAACATGGAATTAACCATCTCCTTCAGTACCCTGTTTTTTCTTTCAGAGATACCATTTTGTTGAGGAGTATAGGGAGCATTAGTTTCATGGATTATACCAACAGACTGAAAATACAAAGTGTCCATGTATTCACCTCCCCTAACAGTTCTAAATCTTTTGATCAGGGACCCAGGTTGCAATTCAACATCAGTTTTAAATACCTTGAATTTATCTAATGCTTCATCCTTGGTATGTAATAGATGGACATAACAAAACCTAGAAGCTCATCAATAAATGTCACAAAGTACTTCTTATTCCCCAAAGAGGGAGTGGCATGCAAATCACACAGGTCACTGTGTATAAGCTCCAAGAGCTCAGTCTCACGTTTAACACCCTGAAAAGGTTTCTTAGTAATTTTGGTCAACATGCAAGTTTTACACTTTTTAGTGTCCATGTCAAAAGCTGGGATTAACCCATCCTTAGACATATCTTGCATCCTTTTATAGTGTACATGGCCAAGTCTAGCATGCCACAGGGTGGAGTCGTTCAGTTTAGAGGTTGACATAAAGGCTGAATTAACAATGTCAGTGAAAACATTAAGCATGAACATTTGATTACATAAATAGCCAAAACCAATAAACACACCATGTTTAGACAAAATAAATTTATCAGATTCAATAACTTGTTTATATCCATGATTATTCAAAACACTACTTGAAACCAAGTTCTTCCTTATATCAGGAACATGAATAACATTAAACAAAGTTACAATCTTTCCAGAACTAAAATTAAGATCTACACAACCACGACCATGCACCAAAGTTGTTGACTCATTTCCCATGTGAAGAATAGAACCATCATTCAGTGACTCGTAAGTCTTGAACCATCTTCTATCTTTGCACACATGAACAGTTGCTCCAGAGTCAACCCACCACGCAACATCATCATCCTGCACAAAGTTAGATTCAGATACATATGTAACATAATAAACCTGGAGAGATTTAAACATATTCTGACCTTTCAGTGAGTTGGAAGGACCTCCACTCCCTGAACCACTAATGCCTGAACCATTGGATTTACCTCTAATCTTAACACCTTTGCAACCCCTTTTAATGTGACCAGATTTGCCACATTTCCAACAAGTAGGTGTTGCCTTCTTGTTAGGATCAGCCCTTGTGTTATCCTGATGTTTACGTTTGCCTTTGTTGTCATTGTACCTGGTGGAATTGTTATGTTCCACCATATTGACAACAGATGCACCAGTAGCATTGCTACTCTTTGGCTTGTCATTATCCTGCACCCTGAGGGATTCCTCAATACGCAGATGACTACCCAACTGAACCAGTGTCAGTTCTTCCTTCTTATGTTTCAAGGTATGCTTGAAATCTTTCCAAGAAGGGGGGAGTTTGTCAATGATACAAGAGACTGAAATAGCCTCATCCATGTTCATTTTGTGTTGTGTAAACCTTCCAAGTATTCCAAGAAGTTCATTACATTGTTCCATGACTGGTCTTGAATAAGTCATTTTGTAATTTGTGAAATTACTTACAAGAAACTTCTTACTTGAAGCATCCTCAGCCATATATTTGGCATTCAAGGAATCCCACAGTTCTTTAGAAGATTCAACATTCTGATAAATGTCAAAGAGAGAATCAGACATACCATTGAGAATTAAACCTCTGCATACATAGTCATCATTCTCCCATTTGCTTCTTTTTCTTATCTGTTCCACAGTAGCATCATCCCCATGATCTTCAGGAATAGCAGTGCTAAGAACATACACCACATTCATGCTTGACAGCAAGAAGTGCATCTTCTTTTGCCATCTTCTGAAATCAACACCTTCAAACTTTTCCAATTTAGAAAAGTTAGCAGCCATATGCCTCATAGCAGCAGCCATTGATTTTCACAAAATAGTTTACTATGATTATTGGTGGTTGTGAGCCCAAAACAGGGTTAAGATAATCAATATCATAACTATGTACCAATTAAGGTTACCGGATATCACTTGAAATCGTGTTATCACTTTCCAAAGTAAACTATTCGACCCTAATGCCTGGGTATCACGAATATCTACTTGGGATAAGACCAAATGTGGTTAGTGATTTAGGCACAAATCAATAACCCTTCGTGTATAAGTTTTATCTATTTTCTGTGTGTCCTTCATGCTTTATTTGATTTCCTATTTATAGGAAGATACTCATGGCTAGTCAAATGGAATTATGAGAATCAATCGGCCCATTAATCTCCACATAATTTTCCCATTATAGCCTAAAATAGTGGTTACATGACCAGTTAAATGAGGTCATGAGTGCAGATGTAACTGCCATTTGAATAGGTCAAATCAGTTACATAATCATACAACACTCAATCAGCAGAAATTCTGCTTATCAGCAGGATCCTGACACAAGTAGCAGGAACCAGCACTCAGCAGGAACCATCGTAGGAACCAGCACTTCAGCAGAATCCTGCACAACCACTATAGAGTCAGGGGAATCAGTGACTTGATGGGTGTACACTCCGTACCTCCTAACCCATTTCCAAGTATGATTAGACCCCTCAAATGCACTAAATTTTCCAACACAAAAGAGCGTTTTAGGGTGGGTCTAGTCATTGTGGTTCTGTAGGTAATGAGTGCTTGAAAGAAAAGTGAGATGATGTGACATTAAGATAATGAATAAGAAGATATATTAAGTGAAAACTATACTTAATCTTAAGGTAACATATTTGTGTTATGGTATTGATTATGATAATATTAGTTAAAAATAATTGTTATCAACAAATAGTTTAGGTTCGGTGTAATAATCATCACGTCATTGATGTCAACTTAGTGTTACGTTAGTTTCTCTTACCACCACTCAAGTGTAATAAAACCGCCAACTTCACCAAAAAAAAATATCTCGTT
Source organism: Artemisia argyi (assembly GCA_030686995.1). Taxonomy (NCBI): domain Eukaryota; kingdom Viridiplantae; phylum Streptophyta; class Magnoliopsida; order Asterales; family Asteraceae; genus Artemisia; species Artemisia argyi. Next base: position 85,019,630 of record CM060707.1, read on the forward strand.
TAAACACAAAATACCCTATAATGCAAAAAAAAAAAAAAAAAAAAAAAAAAAAAAAAAAAAAAAAAAAAAAAAAAAAAGAGGAGGGGGGGGGGGGGTGTCATCCATGGCCAAGTTTCGCAAAAATCTGATTGACAACGCAAAAATATGAAAATGTATATAAGTTTAGGGAAAATAATCCATGCAACGAATTGCATAGAACTTTCTCTACTGCTAGGTGTAAATGAGGGATCGATTGTATACAATCATAAAAGTTGAGGGCTGCAAAGTGAAAATGTTAAAATCTATTTTTCATACAGCAATATAGATAACTCCATGTTGTTTGAAGCCGGATGTTATTCCCATAAGTTAAAGTCATCTAACATTCTTCACTAGCAATTTGTTGAATTCTTTTAAGTGAACATTTTATTTAAAAGGTGATCAAAGTACATTTAGCTAAATAATTATTGTGTACTTGTGTTGTATTTTAATTTCAACTTGACTACATTTTTAGAAACTCAGTTTTTTGCATATTTATTAAAATATGTATATTCTATCTCAAAATAAGATTGACAAACAAATGCAGTTTAGACAACATAAAAATGTTTGATCAAAAATAAACAAACAAGTGAACTCAGTTAGTCAGTTGTATTAACTTATTTTAAATATGAAATATTCGTTGAAATTGTTATTGTTCACTAAGCACTAACAAGCTTATTTTTCCTTCTAATTTGGATATACGTGTTTATGATGAGAACAAAGGTAACAAAAATGAACATGCTCCCATTGTAAGTGCATTTTCCAAGTGTTCTTTTAACCAGATCACATGGATCCGGTCAAGATTTGTTTTACAACAAAATTTTAAGTTTAAAAAAAAATAAATAAATAAAAAATAAAAAATAAATAAAAACCTAACAGCAGCCCCACGACATAAATTTGTTACCAAATAAATATATAGAGGGAGGTTAACGTAAGATAGAGCTTAAAGTAGGAAGAATAGGAAGCAATCAAGACCGTCCGATGTATCAATAATGATGTCATTAAATTAAATTATATGGATGGCATTTTAGTAAATATATTAAATTTGATGGCAAATTATAATCTAATTCGGTGGATAACACTCACGTGCCCCATCAGCAAAATCCAATTTTTTGATACCTACAACCTGCTACTTTTTTCCATTTAATTTCTAATTCATATTTTTTCGAATAAATTATACCCAGGTTCATTAATACACGCTAAACATATAACTAAAAAAATGTTGCATTAGTTGTGATACGCTAATATCATCCATCAGTATTGGCGATGCATGGTGATATACAAGTTAGAGTATTAGATTATTATTGGTGACACAGAAGTAAAAAAAAACTAAATGATACACCATTAGTAACAAAAAAACCAACTCCTACAATAACCACTTAGTTGTTTTGAATTGTTTAACGCTATTTCATTTTGATACACAAGCCTCACAAGTAATAAAAAATAACAATGAACCGATACATATCAAAATGTTACATGATGAGTGCTTAATCACACATCCTTTTTAGGCTTAATTCAGACCAAATATGCCAAGAGAATGTATGTTTTTGTATTTGTGTATGTGCAGGTACGGATATGTGAAAAATGAACAAAAACAAAGCAAAATCGAAAAAAATGAGCACGAGAATGAAAAAAGGTCAAAAGCCGGAGCCGTGGAAGAAAAATGATAAAGGAAAGCTCAAAATGTCAAAACAAGACCTCAGAGAATCATAAAGTTGCATAAATAGTCCTTGGTCAAAGATTTGAAGAAGTGACAATTTCGGTCCCTGTACTTTCGGATATTGACAAGAATGACCCCTAAAGAATAATTACGAAAAAATCAAAGGTCCCTAATAAATTTAAAAGATGTTCAAGATTGGTCCCTGGATAAAGATTTCAAAGTTGACAAAACAGGTCCCTATAGTTTCAGATTATACAAAATTAATCCTTGTCATTTTATTACTAATTCTTAAAACCAAACTAAACCAATTACACCTTTGGCCCAAAATAAACACAGCCCACCACCTTTATCCTTCTAACCCGATCCATCACCAACCTCCCTACCCGGTCAAATAATCGGTCAAAGAAATAAAAAAATACCCGCCTCCCATTTACCCGCCTCCCTTTTCACTAATAAACCCAGAAACTTACTGTAGCAAGAATCCTAACTCCCCACCTTTCAAAAATTACCCCACTTTAAGAATAATTACCCAATCATGAGGGCTTCTAGAACCTGACAAGAGAATGACACGTGGTCCAATCCCAGCTGACACGCAGGATTACTCATCAATTGCACATGATCCAAGGGCGCACATTGAATGGAATTATCTGGAATGTGATCAATGGCTCAGAGAGGACTCAGAGAAAGCACATATCACCCGGATCGATGACCTGGCTATCCATCTCATATCAGCTATATATATCCCCCTCCTCACTCATGTAAAGGTGTCCAATTTTTCATGTTCTTAGAAAGATTTTGACCATTTTAATTCTTGTCATTTTAATTCTCAGCATTTTAATTTCAGTTTTTATTGTAATTTTCATTTCAAAAGCATTGTACCCAATTTACTCTTATTAATATAAATTCAGTTTTTATCTTATTGTCTTGATTTTTAATTTCAGCTTATTAAATTCCTGTTATTAGTTTAAAATCATAATCAGTAGCTTTAGTTAAATTCAGTTTCAAAGTTTGTGTTTATGTTTTTCACTTATATAGAAAATCCAAAAAAATAAGAAAATCAGAAGAAAAAAAAATTGTTTGAAGCTTATTTACTGTTTCATCTAAACTCATATCAGCTTCCTCATAGCTGTGGTAAGCTTATTTAGTCAAATTGTTCCAAAAACTCAAGGGTCAAACAAGTGGTCAACTGTCAAGCTTATTTAAATAAGCTCAGCTGAATTTGGAGTTCAGAGGCAGCCATAAGGTGTCATTTGGCCTGTCTTAAAGACAGGCTGTGTGGGAGAGCCTCTCTGTTTGGCTGAGAGGTTATTCGTAAGTCTTCGTTTTAATTTCAAAAGCTTAAATTTGCATTTCTAGTGTAGCTTTGTTTTCAGTACTTGATTATTGTTCATTTTACTCTATATAGTCTTTTATAGCTAATTCTAGTTGCTTTTGAATTGATTTTAGTAGTTGGCTTTAGTATCGGTTATTTACTTTTCCATTTCTGTCTTACTTATTAAATCTGAGATTTGTTGTTTGTGTCTATGTATCTGTGTGATTTTGGATTATTAGGATCTTTATTTCAGTTGCTTGTGGGATTGGTAAGTTAGTTATTGAGTTGTTACTTACAACTAATCACTATCAGGGGTGATAGGATCAGCTGCTATCTGTTTGATTGTTGGAAGTTTGATTCTATTGTCACATTTATTCAAATGCCCTAGTAAGCTGTAAGTAACTTTTGCTTGATTCCTGCCGTTCTTTGTTGGATTTTATAGTTTAATTAGCTTAGGTTGTTTCCTTATAATCTGTTTTTAAGCTTAATATCAGTAGGTGATAGCTTATAGATCATAACTTAGTGTAACTGCTCAGGTTCAGGGGTGTTTGGATTAGGTTAGTATACTTAGGTCTCATTGTTTTCCTATAGCCATTTCTGCATCAGTAAGTCTCATTTGGCCTATTAAAGAAATTTGCAGCAATAAATCAGGGTTTAACAGCTAAAAGTCAATAATCACTTAAGTGGCTCAATTCTATGCTTATTAGTGATAGTGGTACATCTGGTCTTTGCTCATAGCTAGATTTAGGACTGATCTAGGGCAATCTAGTAATAACTTAGCTTAGTGTAACAACTAGGGACAGAATTGATCACTGGAATTTCACATTAGTTAAACTTGTGGTGCAAATAAAAGGTCAAAATAACACAGGCCTGCAGGTTCAAGTGCTGCTGATCTAGGCTCCGTTTAGTGGTCCTATGGTGGATTGGATTTAGTTCTTTTGAGTTTTCTAGATTCCCTGTAGTTTAAACTTCATTTTACCCCCTAGTTTTCACTAATCAGCTTATTAGGTGCTTATTTACTAGCTACAAGTTGGACAGTTAAGCTGATTTTCTGATTTCAATGTTTAGGGCTGCAATTGTGTTTTAGTGGTTCAAATCTGTGTTTAGTTGTTCATTGTAGTTCCATTATACCTATAGTTACTTTTTCCATTGAGCATTTGCTGTTTTCTTCATCTGTTTGTGTATTGCTTATTTCCATTAAGTGCTTATTTGCTTGTTTGTGCCTCAATCTGTGTTTCTGAGTACTCTTGGTCTCATCACTGTTACATTTAGCTTTTCTGAGTCCAAAAATACACTTAGTCAAAGTTTGGTCAACCTGGTCAAAGGAGTGCTTATAAATAAGCACTCCAAATGAGTAGTTTTCAGCTTATTAGTACTTCTCTTGCTTATTTTTCTTTCAAAATTTTTGCTCAACCATATTTTAATATTTTAGATTTTCTATAATTTTTTCAAATTTTTCTGAGTCCATTTACTATTTTTCTTATTTAATTTTCATTTTTAATCAAAATTTAATACTTTTTAATTACTAAAAATTCGAAAAAAATCAGAAAAAGCCAATAAAAATCCAAAAATATTTTAGAAAATTATTTTCATTTATTTTAGAATTTTAGAAATTTATTTTGCATTTTTCTCATTTATTTTGAATTTATTTTGAATTTTGTAATTAGATTTAATAGTTTTTAATTTCCAAAAATTACACAAAAAGCCAAAAAAATTAGTTTTTAGTTTTAAAATTACTTTTTAGTTATTTTATAATTTTCAAAATTTAATTTTCATTTTTCTCACCTTATTTGCATTTTCTTTTAATTTTTAATTAGTTAATTAGTTTTTAATTCATAAAAAATAAATAAAAAGTCAAAAAAATATTTTTCTTTTTCTCAAAACTTTCTTTTATCATTTTTAAATTTTGAAAATTATTTCCAAGTCCGTAGGAGTAGTGTAGCTTAAAAGTCGCGTTTTATTTCGTACGTTAACGTTTATTTCGCGTTTTAGCTTACGGTTTCGATTTTACGTTACGATTTTAGTTGCCTTATTTGAAATACGTGCTTAGTTGGTTATTTGTGCTTCATTTTCTTATTCATTAGTATAATCTCATCCAAATCACTTTTTACCACTTTCACGACACGTTTCACGAAACAGGAATTCGAAATTCCATTCACACCTTCGCTGGGACACGACCCGGGGAAATACTTTCCTAAGCATTTCTTCGGTAAAATAAACACTATACTTAAAACGACTACATCATTACACATGAAGAACGCATCCGAAATCTTCTCGCGAGATGATTAAGTCAAGCAATTGGTGTTGGTTTGGAGAATTGGAGGTCCTTGAATAACATTCGAAGGCACCGATGTAATAAGCAGCAACAACATCGGTTACCGTTTCATTGTTAGAAAATGTAATAGGGTTCCGATGTTTCGATGTCCAATAAATTATTAGTCGATCATTAAAATAATGATGACGGATGAAGTTTCGGATGTTCGGGAACCGTCTTGGGATTAAGTGCGTGTTACAATAACCACTAAGTCAATCATTAAAATATGGACTAACGTTAGCAGGTCCAATAAAACCAACGCCGTCAAATGCACTGGTTCCGATCACCAGTGAACATAGAATGTCGGGAGGATCATGACAGGAGCAAGATACGGTTTGCAAAAATAATAAAGAGGATGGTTTACTATTTATGAGAGAGAGAAACTTAATAGTGCTAAAGACCAGGGAAAATCAAATTACCACTTATACCCTTTTGATTATATAAAACATTTTGTTTTAATTTACTAGTTATTTTCCACTTGTCATATGATGTATGACTTCCTACACTAATTTACTTTAAAAACTATCTTATATGAACCTCATTCTATATATATATATATATATATATATATATATATATATATATATATATATATATATATATATATATATATATATATATATGTATATATATATTCTTTTTTTTGTGTTAAAGAGGATTGCCCCGGTAAAATATTTAATCAAAAAAAATGTTAAGTACAATGGTATGTGGCTGAATTACCACATAAACCTCAAGCACACGCTTTAACAACCACTAAGCCTTTTGTGACATAGTACAAAACGAAAAACACTAACAATAACACCAATAGGAAAAAACCACCTAACCATGCACATATCCCCAAAATAATCCGACAGCAATGCATTAGAAGTATAGCAAGCTAAAGGAGACTGCCTCCTTAGAAAACCTTCTCAGGAAAAACCCATTGGGAAAAATCCTAGAGGAGGAAAAAAAAGTACAGCTCTCAATTGGCACTCCAACCTCGAATCATACACAGCCAAAAGCATGGATGAACATTCTCGAACTCAATCTTCCACACAGAAACAATCCATTAAAGAGGACGTTTGGATGAGCGATTCCGGTAACTTCCAAAGATGCAAAAGCGCCTGAACATTGTTTGACCTCTTAAACTTGCATGTGAGCAGCTTGAGCCGAACATAAGACTTTATCACATCCACAATCTGAGCATGAGACCTCTTCTTATTCTTAAATAACCTAAAGTTCCTCTCTTGGAATTGCTCTTATCAAGTGTAAAAAAAAACAAAAAAAAAAAAACAAAAACAAAAAACAAAACAAAACAAAACAAACAAACAAACAAAAAAAAAAAAAAAAAAAAAAAAAAAAAAAAAAAAAAAAAAAAAAAAACCCTACTCTCACTCTGAAAGACGATTTCCGGCCGCCACCTCTATTTCCCTCCTCCGGCATAATCAATCTCTCAAATCGTATCTCTACCATCCTGGTATGAAATTGATTTGATAGATTGTATATACATCGAGGTGGCGCACTGTGTGTTATTACATCTTTTACCCATAATAGTTATCCAATCATATATTTAGGGTTTGGTGTGGTTATCGTCTTTATATAATCTCAACATATAATTATAAAATTCAAACATTACGGTAGATTATCTTATGATAATCAATTTATATTCTAGGTTTATAATAGGGGCGTCATGTGCCGAGACCTTTTTTTAGGGTTTCGCTATATGTGCTGCTTATTTTGCAATCGGGATTTTATTGATATATCTTTTACTGGTTCGTTGGGTTTGAGTGTTCCTGGCTGCATATGTTAGCCCTATTTTAGGGTTTTACGATGATTGTATATGTTGGGGCAACATTGACTGGGTCTCCTTATGTTTTAATGATGATAAATAAACCTTCGAAACACATAAAATAACAAACGTTAGGCAACATTCTCCCGTAACCATAACTACTCCTGACGCGCTGCCAGCGCTCCAACGCGCATGCAGCCCGCCAGGTTTTCAAATACCCATTTTCGAATTAGAGAGATCCAAGTTTTCAAATACCCGTTTTTGGCAAAACGCCAACTCAAGTATTTTGACAATTGCCTCTAGCCAAGGATTTTCTAAAGCTAGGGAACTTATATACTTCACGTAACATCAAGTGAAAGTATTCATATGGCCATAACCCGCGTTTACGTCTTCTCTAATCACGTAACGGGTTTACTCCCTTATTGGTCAAACTAAGTAAAAGGTCCTTTTGCGTAAACGCATCCTTTCCCGTATGGAATATGCTTTACAATGATGCAAAGCACTTAGCTTGTTTGCATCAAGGTGATTATTGAATATGTCGAGTCGTGGAAATTCACGAGTTATGAGATTATGAATACTCGATGTTGAGTTACTTGGAATTATAAGTAACCTTTTATTTCCTCATCCTATTCTCAACCCATAATCATAATTTTCAACTCTTTTCTTCCTTAATGACATTATGATTAAGCTTTAATAAATCCCTTGATTATCCTCCACACCAAACAAATCCTCCAACCATTTCAAAATCCTCCCAAATCTTTTCCCCAATATTCTCTTATTATTCCTTGTACTTTGTGTACTTCTTATCTCCCACATTCCCACATCATATCTTCAAAACATTTCCTTTATAACATTCCCATCCAACCACTAAGAATCCTCCACATCTTCATCTTCCTCATCCAACCCTTCATTTCAAATACAAATAAACCTTCCTTACATCCACCTCACTTCCTACTCTCCAACATTCAAAATTTGAATTTTGAGTCCTCTCCAAAGGCTCCCCATCCAATCACCATCATATCACTCACTTACACTTTCAACAACTATATTTTCGAATTACACACACTCCCCTTACAACCCTTTCCTCCCTCACACACTAGCCAACTCACTTACTCACAACATTCAAATTTGAATCTTCTCCAAGGCTCCCCATCCCATCAAATCTTATATTCCTTACACAATCCAACTCACCACCTTATCCCTTCATCTCTATTTCAACATATAGGGAATTCACTTTCAAATTCAAAATTGAATTTCAAACCAAGGCTCCAAACCATCGCATCCAATCCAACTCCCTCAAGTTCATCTCAACCATCCAATTCACTCAAACACATCTCCACCCTCTATTTCACTTTCTTCTCCAAGAATGGAATATTCCCTTGGATATATCCTTCTTAACTCACCCATGGTTTCTCTTCTAACCCAACCATGGTTTGTTCTCAACACACTCCATTCTCACCCAACCATGGTTACTCTTCTAACTCAACCATGGTTCAACCTAACGCAACCTTACTCTCTTACATCTCTCTCTCTCTCTCTCTCTCTCTCTCTCTCTCTCTCTCTCACCATTTGGATTTCAAATTCAAATTCTTCCCTCTCTAACATCCACACTTCCTTTCCAAGTAAAGGAATATCCTATAGCATATTCTTTCTCTCTTTTCTATGCCATGTGAGGAATACCTATTCTACCCCTATCCAATTATCCTTTCTACCCTTCTCTCTTTGATGATTGGTTTCTCTTAAACACTTCACAAAACATTTTTACAAAAGGGCTATTTCAGTTGGTAGACCTCTAGAGTGATTAATGTTAAGGTCTAAATATGTGAAGTACAATTGAGGGTTTAACAAGGTTGAGTATTTACAAGACTAAGTTCCCAAATGGGAAATTTCACCAGACATGTTGGCGCGCTGTTGGCGCTCCGATGTTCCAGCGATGCGCCAGCCTCGGTAAAATTTTCCCCATTTAGGATCATGGCCTATAAATACCCACCCTTGCCTTTTATATTCCTCACCCCTTGCCATTATTCTTTCTCTCTATATTCTTTCTCTAATCCTCTAATTCTATCTTGTGTTCTTAATCTTTCACATTAACATTCTTTGAAAGAACACATCTCCTTGCAAGGGAAGAATCACAAGAACCTAATCCACTCTTGTGATTATGTCGAGGGTCTTCTATCTCTATACCCTTTCTACTAGAATCGAGTCACTATGTTAGGTTAGGGCTTGATTAAATAAACACACACTTATTCTTTCAATTTGTTTGTAAGGGAAGTCTTGTGTCTTAGTGCCAAGCCTAGATCATTGGGGACCTAGTTTGAAATCTTGAGTCTTAGTGACCAAGCCTAGATCATTGGGGATCTAGTTGGGGTTTGATACTTCCAGTGGGAAGTCGTGTTGGTCTTAGTGACCTTTGTTGTGGTCTTAGTGACACAAGTGGAAGTCGAATCATGAGATTCTTTTGGGTGGTTTTCGAGGGCGGAATACTGTTGGGGAGTAGCTCTTTTTTAGTGAGTACCAATCATAGTGAATATCGATGGAGCGAAGTTGTAACGGTTTATAGTCAACCTAAAGGATTATACTTAGTGAATAGTATTGTGTCTTGGATTCGCAACTGGATGTACGGATGGTATAAACCCCCTATCCCGAACCAATATATATTGTGGTGCCTCTCTACTTGCTTTATATACTTTGGTTGTGATTGTTATTGTGGTTGTTGTATTATAAACCACTTATTGATTTTTGAGGCTTGAAGTCTTTAAACTTCTAAGAAGTCGAAAAGACCGTATTCACCCCCTCTACAGTTCTACAATTGGTATCAGAGTGATATACTCAAGTTTTTTAGCGTTAAATCCTTCCCGAGAAGTCGTTTTAAGTCAAAGATTTATTTTCCAAAAATCTGAAATCCTAACAAAGATTTTTGGTAAAGTTGAGTATAGATCCATGGCTCAAGAGAACTATGTTGAGGGGTATTCTATGGAAAGACCACCTTTGTTTGAATACGAAGGATTTCGTTTTTGGAAAATCTGTAAATACAAATATCGCCTAAAAACGTTATTTATATTTTATGATCTTTGCTAAATTTTGTTAACGACAAAGTGTAGACTTTAATTTTTAGCAAAACATATATATATAGCTTAAGTCTTTCATAATTAGACTTTATTTGATACTAAACATCACATTTGCTACATTTACATTTCACATTAACATAACATTTTCATATTTCTAAAAATAGAAAATGTTGTATGACATCATGGCATGATGTGTAATCTTATAAAGATTTCCAAAATCTCATAGTTAACTTTGTGAGATCTCATGCATATCTTAGATAGATTCTTACACAACATATCTTATGGTTGACCTAGAATGATCTTGATTAGACTTGTCATAGATATGGAAAGATTTCTTGGAGACTTGCCTGTCAGACCTGGTGGAACCCTTGGGATACAAGGGCGGAACCCTTGATTTGGCTCCGCCTGATCCGTAGGTGTGTTGGTTTGTTTTGCCTATAAATAGCAAGCCACATCCAAAAAATTCTTCATCACTTACAATCATATTTTGCATATACTCTCTCATTTCATTCATCTAACCCAATAGCATTTCATTTGTGTGAGATTCTTTTGTAGCAAAGAAGTTCACAAGTTCATCCGAAAGTCTACAAGTTTCAACATAACATTGCAAGACTTGTTAGCTTAGCATTGTGTAAACTCGTGTAGTTTATACTTCATTTGATTGTATCTTTTCAGTAGTGATCGGTTAGTATTTTAGTCCTCAAAATACATAGAGTGACGGGAGTGGTTGTACCCTTGTAAAAGAACTCGACATCTAACTTTGTGTCGGTAATCTTGTGTAAGGTTTTCTCCGCCAGTGAAAGGAGCTTGTTGACTAGTGAAAGAAACTCTCGAGTTGGATACTCGGGGAGTGGAGTAGGGCAAGGAAAAAGAGTCCTTGTAGCCGAACCACTATAAACATCCGTGGTGTAGGGCAAGGAAAAAGAGTCCTTGTAGCCGAACCACTATGGAGGTGACTTCTAAACTTTAGTTATAGTAGATGATTATTCAAGATATACTTGGACAAGATTTTTGAAAAGTAAGAACGAAGCTTTTGACCAATTTGAAATTCTTAGTAAGAAAATTCAAAACCAATTAGGAACTTTCATTGTGTCAATTAGAACGGACCACGGTCGTGAATTTGACAATGAAATACAATTTGGAATTTTTTTGATAAAAATGGTATAACACATAACTCATTGGCACCTTGTACTCCTCAATCTAACAATGTAGTAGAATGTAAAAACCGGACGCTTCAAGAGATGAGTAGAACAATGCTTAATGAACAAAATGTCCCACAAAAGTTTTGGTGTAATGCCATCGATACATCAACTTACATTCTAAATCGAGTCTTAATTAGACCATTTTTTTTAATAAAACTCCATATGAACTATATAGAGGTAAAAAGCCTACGTAAGGATATTTTAGAGTGTTTAGGAGTAAATGCTTCATACTAAACACCAAGGATTATCTCGCTAAATTTGACCCAAAGTCTTATGAAGGCATGTTTCTTGGATATTCACAAAATAGTAAAGCTTATATTATTTTAAACAAAGAAACCTTAAGAGTCGAGGAATCGTTGAACGTAACATTCAACGAAAGTCTACCTCCCTCTAAGACATCACCTTTGGTAGATGATGACTTAGTTGAAAGTCAAGTCATTGAAAATGAAGACAACATAAATAATGACAAGGAAGATGAACTATTAAACAAGGAACTTGTTAATGTTAAAGAATCTAAAAGTCATCCATTAGATGGTGACATAGGAAAAATTAATGAAAGAACCTTAAGATCTAAAGTCCAAAATTAAAGTAATTTCTTTTGTTTTGTGTTTACCATTGAACCAAAGAATATAAATGAAGCTATAAAAGATGAATCATGGGTCATAGCAATGCAAGAAGGATTAAACCAATTTGTTAGAAATGATGTTTGGACATTAGTTCCTCATCTTAAGAATCAAACAATAATTGGAACAAAATGGGTCTTTCAAAATAAAATGGATGAAAATGGTATAGTGTCTAGAAACAAAGCTAGGCTAGTAGCACAAGGTTATAATCAAATAGAAGGCATTGACTATGATGAAATTTTTGCTCCAGTTACTAGGCTCGAGTCTATTAGGATTTTACTTGCATATGCATGTGCACATGATTTTAAACTCTTTCAAATGGACGTCAAAAGTGCATTTTTAAATGGCTTTATAAATGAAGAAGTTTATGTTGCTCAACCTCCGGGTTTCACCGATTTTGAAAATCCTAATCATGTTTAGAAACTTAAAAAGGCTTTATACGGACTTAAGCAAGCTCCAAAAGCATGGTATGATCGACTTAAGACCTTCCTAGTTGACCATAAGTATACCATGGGCTTAGTTGATAATACTCTCTTAACTAAGAAGAAAGATTCACATATTATCATAGTCCAAATTTATGTTGATGACATCATATTTCGATTAACTTGTCAAGAATTATGTGACGATTTTTCAAAAATCATGCATGACGAGTTTGAAATGAGTATGATGGGAGAACTCAACTTTTTCCTAGGACTTCAAATTAAACAATTAGAATATGGGATATTCTTTAACTAATCTAAATACATAAAAGACATGCTTAAGAAATTTGGTCTTGAAGATTCAAAACCAATCAAAACGCCCATGTCCTCGGAAACTAAACTCACCAAGGATGAGGAAAGTGAATCCGTAGATAACACTAAATATAGAGGTATGATTGAAAGTCTACTCTATCTCACGGCCAGTAGACCCGACATTATGTTTAGTGTTTGTCTATGTGCTCGTTTTCAAGAAGATCCTAAAACAATCCATCTTGAAGCCGTTAAAAGAATTTTTAGATACATGAAAGGCACTACACATATAGGATTATGGTATCCCAAAGGAACGGGAGTAGAAACCATAGTGTATGCCGACTCAGACCATGCCGGTGACTATGTCGATAGAAAAAGCACAAGTGCTATTTGTACTTTTGTTGGACATTGTCTCACCTCATGGTTCTCTAAGAAACAAACAGCTCTTGCTATCTCAACAATTGAAGACAAATACGTATCGACCGGAAAAGCATGTCAACAAGCTCTTTGGATGAAGCAAGCTCTTGTTGACTACGGAATTCAACTTAACAACATATCTATTCTTTGCGACAACAAAGTAGCCATCGACCTTAGTAAGATTCCAGTCCAACATACTCGTACTAAACATATTGAAATCCATCATCATTTCCTTCGTGACAATGTTCAAAAAGGAAACATCTCGATCGAGAAAGTTTCCTCCGAAGACAACATTGCCGATATTCTCACGAAACCTCTTAAACGAGAACCATTTAACCTTCTTAGACTTGGGGATCGCACCCTCGCAACAGGTTTTACCTCTCAAGGGATCTCGAGAAGCTTACAATCCCCACCAGGCAGTGTACCTGATCGTTGTAGTATAGTATAGTGACAAGTACCGGGGGATTGATCGTTCAACTCAGGAATAGTGTCGCTAGGATTAGAAAGCCTACTAAACTAGGTCTAGAGGTGAGGGATGATACACTAGCACCTCACAAATAGTGTTTAGATACTCACATCTCTCGGGTGTAATAAAGTATATATCACAATATGGAAATGGAAAACATCTCTAACTACCTGTCATAGAAAAATAGATTACCATAGGCTTGGGAAAGGATCAAACCTCCATCACTTGGCGTAAACACCTAGGATAAACTATCAAAGAGGTCTTTTAAAGGGTTATAACGTTAGGTGTAGGAATATGGAATACACGGTTTTGTTGGATAAAGGCAATATTTACTTGCGGCAAGTTAATCATCTTGGTTAATTACATGTACAATATGGCGTTGCCAAGCCAAGACTAGACTCGACTTAAGCTAATAAATCAAAAAGAACAAAACATAAAACAAACATAGAATGAAACGTGATGGTAGTCCGTATGTTTTTTCTCCTTTCTTTTTCTACTTTTTTTTTTTTTTTTTTTTTTTTTTTTTTAATTTTCTCGATTTTTTATTTATTTATTTATTTATTTTTTGTGTGCATACACTCTTACCCTACCATCCAAAATAATATATCATAGGCAATGTACATTCCCCTTACACTTGACTTTTTACATATTTTACAATAAACTACTCTAATGACTCGAATCAAGATAATCAAAACACTTGGAGTACTTTTTAAGATTAACGCACATATGGGGGTAATAATTTGATGTTCTTCCCCATTACTCCATAACACAAGTACTTTACCCATGAGTCCCAATCGTCCCAAAACAATATGTACAAGATATGACTCGACTTAGCAACCATGTAATCAATTAGACAAGTAACTAAGGGTTTAAACATATAACAATAATGCACTAAAGATGAGTGCATACACGGAAGGCTAAGGCAATTTGGTTGCACATTTGGGTGGGTTGTAACAAATTCTTCCTTTAAGTAAAATGCTTAAAGTTAGAAACGAAAAGATAGGCTTTGTGGGGTGTACTAGGGGTTTCGTGTACTAAAAATGAGTACAACGCTAAGTAGGGCTGTAAACGAACTGAATGTTCAGTGAACATTTCATGAACCGTTCGGTAAAAAGTTCGTTTATGTTCATTCGTTTATTAAATGAACGAACATGAACAATATTTTACGTTCGTTTAGTTAAATGAACAAACATGAACAAAAGTCTCGTCCGTTCATTTATGTTCGTGAACGTCCGATTATGCGTTCGTTAAAGTTCGTTTATGTTTATTTATCTATTTATGTTCATATATCATATCTTTTAATTTTATAATTTTAAAAATTGGTTTGTTTAAACAAAACAACACTTATAAAACATTATATTGTGAAGAATTCAATAAAGTTTATTTTTGTTTGTCTATTTTCACTTATGTTAGATCGTTTATGTTTGTTTAGCGTTTGTTTAGTGTCTTAATGAACGAACATAAATGAACATGAACAACTCATTTTCTTAATAAACGAACATGAACAAGAAAATTCGTCCATTTAAGCGTCCGAGTCTGTTTATTTGTACGGTTAAAATTAAATGAACAAACATGAACAGGGTCCCGTTCGTGTTCGTCCGGTTCGTTTACAGCCGTAACGCTAAGGTGTGGGAAAAATTAATTGACTTTACTAGTCAAGTAATATGACTTAAATGGTCAAGTAATTATGATACGGGTTCAACACAAGGGTGATCCTAATGCCTCTTATCATGTAGTAAATCCTACTACACGAATGTAGTCTCACTAGCGGTCTCGGGATGCATATCTAACGCAAGTTCTAGAATCTAAATGCTACCGGTACACTCATAAGCACTAATAATGAATGCTTTTCCTATCAAATCTAAAGGCGAACCTCACATATTTGGGTGGAAAATTTTTCTGAATGGTACGGTTTTGTGCTAGTTATACAACTCCTATCCATGAGACGCTTAATACATAGTTACAACATAAATTAACCATTTTTACCAATAACAATTTTTTTTTATATACTTATCAATTGTAACGTTATCCACTTTCTACCTTGGAACGATATTTACACATAAACCTTGATAGACTAAATATCACATATGATTTAAAACGTTTATATTTTATAACTATACGTTTCGACGGATAACCAAGTATGATATATATAATTCCCGAGCTTACGAAAAACTCCCTAATTACGCACTTGAGCCTCAACCAAAGTAAATCTTGTAAAATAATATAATCAATCTAGTCAAACCCTTAATTGCACAACATGTATCCTATCTCTACTAACATCTAATGTACATGCCAACTTGAACGATAAACATATCGACCTACAGCTAAAAACCTAGTTACATGCGTTATAATATACAAACATTCCACACATCAAATATATATTCGTTTCACTTCACTTCTTGTGATTCGCCACAACACCAAACGGACTCCATAATTTTTTTTTCTATTTTCTTTGCACCCCAAACAACCCAAGCTGATCACTGGCCCAAACGACCCTTATATCTTTTTCTTTTCTTTCTGTTTCAGTCGAGACCAAGGCACCAAAACCACCCCGTTTTCCTGTAAACTTGACTTGCAACCACCTGATATTTCTACACATCCTCATAGACCATGTTACAAGGATTCAAGAAACAATAAACTTGGTAACCTCCCTCACTCGTTCACTGCCCCAGAAACTTCCCAAACAAACCTGGAAAGATCACATACGAATGTCAGGAATATTTAGACACAATCCCTCCACAATCTCTTGTCCATACTACCTGTTGAATCTCGACTGGTCAATAAATGAGGTAACATGTTATATGGCAGCTCGCTCACATCATCATCTTCCCACCTCAATGCCTCCCCAATCAATGAACATGCAAACATTTTATCCCTGCTTCCTTATCACGTTCCAACTATGTATTTATAGGTTGCATACTGTTCGACATCCTCACTACAACTCACATCACAAACATTCTTGTAATATTCTAGTCGAGCCAAGGTGGAAGAGTAAGCAAGTGGTGGAAACATGTAACTAATATTGGTTCATGGTTAAACCTTAACCATGCTGTACACCATCACTTTTTCACTTTCCTCACTGTCCTTGAACCAAACTTAAACCTACATTAATACTCTGGTTGTTACTGTCGAGAAGAACTAGGAGATGAAAGTAATCATTTTCACAGGATCTAATATGATTGGGTGTGGCTACATGACGAGTGCAAAATCTTGAAAGCATGGGTGTTATCATTTCACGTCTGTTCCATGTTCATTTCCATTCCACTTGTTCCTCGCCACCACCAGTTGGTGAAGTAAGTATTCGAACCGATTTCAGTTACAATAATGCTATCTAACCTTCTTTGAAATGCACATGTGGTACGTATTGTGATAAGCTATTTATCCACCAAATCACATGGGAACTCAAAACAACTAGGTGTATCATGCGAGTCTTGTGTGGTTAAAGACTTAACAAACTAAGATATTGCTAATATATTATAACAGTCGACTTATATATACACATTCTACCTTTTATTTTCCTATCATTTTTCGAGCAAATGTGGCCACCTAAAGTCTTGGGTGACCATGCAACAAAGAGAACTCAACAGATATAAACCTATCATCATTCACTACCACGAGTCCAAAACCAAACCTTAATAAGCCATAAGGCTCAACATGAAACTCAAGATACTTATTATAAGCGCATAAAGGCATGAAAGAACTTTGAAAAGTAAAAAGAATCGAACTAATGAAAGCTTATACATATTGAACTAAGAGGTTTTAGTTTTGTTTTAAATGGGTTGAGTACTATATTCCTTGCGTTTGAGTCGCGGGTAAACACTAAGACAAGTTGCAACATAACGAGTACTTATTGAACATATTGAACATGCATTCCCAAGTTCAGCTTTGGTTAAATAAGATGGAACATCAACGTTTTCTAAACCCAACCCACAGCTCCCAAAAGAAGAAAGCCAAACGTTTAAAACTTGATCTTATTTTGTTGTTGAATTGCAAAAACTCCAGGATAAGCCGAGCTTATTTTGGTGCTAGTTTGAGTCTCGAGTATTAAGCAACAACTGCTTATTTTGAGTTTTCAAAACAGTTTTAGAAGTAAAGAAGAAAACAAGATATATATAAGCCACAACGTTTCAAACTGAAATGTATATAACAAACTTAAAGCATTTAGGCAACCGTTAAATAGGACAAATTGGTGGAATATAACACAAATGGTCTAGTGGCTTAGTTGGTAAAGATAATCATGTTTATACTAAAGGTCGCGAGCTCAAGCCCGAGTGATAACAGATTTATATTTTTGCTATTTTTGCAAACTTTCACTTATTGACAACTTCTGCCCCTCCAATTCGGATAACTTATCAACTGGCCTAAAAACTTTATTAAGTTAATACACATATTTCATTTTTACTGCTTCTTGTTAAATAAAGTGTCTAACCTGTATTTCATTTGGTAACCACATCGGCGTAAACTATAAATAATATATTCATCCTAATATATTTTACATATTTTCACACCTCAAGAACTAACAAAACGATAAATATAAATTGACAAGTAATAATCATGAATAAACTATATATTTCTGAATATATATATATATATATATATATATATATATATATATATATATATATATATATATATATATATATATATATATATATATATATAAAATTTATAACGTAAATTATATAACTTGATATTGTTATCGGTTAACTTGAACACACCTTAAGAGATGATTATTTTCTCAAAAACTCATCCATTCATTTAATTAAATTGACAGTTACTACAAATTTATCATTCACCAACTTTTGATACATATCATAAATTCATGACGAGAAATATAAAATAATAAACAATACTTATACATAAAGACAAGTTATATAGTATATAACTTTGCTCTTGAATTATTAAACGTTTTGCCACACAAGCCACCTCTGCCACGAAAGTTATTTTGTCATCTAGCACTATTCAAATCACGATTCTCGATAAGTCAAACTTATCTCGGACTTCCATATCATTCAGGTTATCTTTGAAGTCATTTCCATTCTACCTCTGACTTTACGTTATCTATATCTATCATAACTCTCAGGTGAGTCATAGCCCCTACTTTTACTTATTTTACAATGGTTTATAAACGTTTTTGGGGGAGATACATGCTTAACTACTGTTTTTACTTTTACAAGTATTCATGACTGTATTTCAAATAAACTTTACTGGTTTACACATTTTTATATCTCATAAGGAAATACCTGCTATAGACATGATTACAAGTGACTGTTCGACGATATGCTATACTTGATTTCTATTGCCTAAGTACCTATTACCAAAAGTCCCTCGTTCATGCACCTTAATCACCCAAAGGGTGAGCGTAAGTAGTTGTGAATAGATCTATTAGGGATTGACAATCCCCATTTGTTCACTAGAGGAAAGCCACCAAATGCACGCTATTTGATTTCATAGGTTACTGGTAAATACCTATCTTGAGGGCCACTATTTTACATCATTATTATGGATAATTTTGATGCCTGTTAATCGTTGAGTGTCATGAGCTTAGAGCAATAGAACGGTAGTACTGTAGTCATGGTACAGTACTACAATGACTGATGTTTGGGGCGTACAATGCTGTAGCCCACTGTTTTATCAAACCCCGAGATTGTGCTCACTATATAGCAGGAAAAACTACTAATAATTGGCAAACGAACAAACTATTTTGGTGTTGACCCGATTAGGTCAAACAAACTACTATTTTGGTGTTGACCCACTGAAGGGCAAACCAACGGACTATTTTTTAATTAATAAGGAAATCACTCATTTTCTGACTTTGATGAATCAACGATTTAAGCTATGAATATTATGGATTTACTCACACTTTAATTTGATAATCAACTGTTATTATAACTTCTATGGAATCATAAACTCTTTGATTTTGGAAATCGATATTTGAAACAATAAACTCTATGAAATCACCAACCTTTGTGTTGACACTTTTAGCATGTGTTTATCTCAGGTCCATAATGAGCAAGGATGGCACGGAGGAGCACAGATACTTATAAAGGCTATAAATTTTCCTATCATTCGAAAACTGATTTAATAAACTTTGGGACAAACAAGGACCTCTTTTAAAACTCTGGTGTTTATATTCGAATGATAGATCTTTAAAATGACTAAAATGACAAATCATTTTCTACTGAACTGTGCGCTACGAAGTAACACCCAATCTAATTTCCGCTGCATGTTTTCAAAACTGGGGGTGTTACATATTGGTATTCAGAGCCTTGGTTATAGCGAAACGGGTCTAAGTTAGATCCGAACTACAACCGGTTTTACAAACAAAACATTTTATAGCCTTACGCTCTCCGTGCTTTCCATCCGCCAGACGATTATGTGACTTTTAGATAGTTTATGCTACAACAACACTCTAATACATTGATATATATATATGCTTACCAACTGTTCTGAGTACTATACTCATCCTCCTTAATTATCTCACTCTCATCAATATAGAAGCATATGACATACTCTTTTCGTACTCTCAGAAAATCCACGCATGAATTGCTTTGTCAATTAGTATGGATGTTAAGTCAGAATCTTAAAATGATTTACAACGTCTTAATTTGAATGGATTGGGACGCCCTTTTATTCAAATCAAGAAATTGTAGATCATTGAACCATAAGTTTATATTTCTTTAGTTACATAGTTTGGGACACTTCTCTATGTAAATAACGAAATATAGATAAATAGGTTTAATTATTTCTGAGTTAACAAGCATATGAAACCACCAACCCCTAAATCTCACTAGAAACCACGAATATTGATACACAACGATATGACTAGCATCGGTAATGCTAACGTTACAAAGATCATTAAGTAAACCTTAACGTCACTAAACGATTGATCCACCAAGCTGATGAAGAATGCCACCACTCCTATGAGTGCAAGAACCACGACTGGATGTAATACATCGAATACTCTGCACGACAAAACCACACAATGAAACATTAGTGCTTAATGCTAGGATACAAAATTCAAAACAACACTCCTATTATAAACAATATCTTTTACCCCCATATTTCATCCACACTAACGGCTAAAATCACGATTAGCATGAGAAATGCTATGATCCAATCCAAGGACTCCAGATCTTCCTTTGGGAAGAAAGTTGCAAAAACATACACAATTACGAGAACCATATAGATGTAAGACATTTTAAAATTTTGTTTGAAGAAAGAATGAACGATAAAGAGGAAAATCAGAGCATATATATAGGGAAGTAGCCATAAATCACTGTTCTCGCCATGTGCATTCACTTTTTCCCAAACTAATTTCTATCCTCGAGAACTGATAATTCAAGAAATTTCTCTACCCTCTTCCTTTTTGTAAAAATCTGTATCAACAAAACTCTTTTGTTTAACGGGTAGGTTACCCGCATAGATTTTGGTAATTATAAATTTTGAAGAAAATCTAAACGTAACAGAATAAATAAATTCTCATCCAAATTATGATCACAAGGGATTTTATTTAAACACTCAAACGATATATTATTAAAAACAGACTTGACAAAAATACATAAAAATATTACAAACGATGCTAAATTAAAACATCACACTTCAGCGGTAGTCTGGGTGATCCCAAGTCTGAGAATTGTTAGAATCATATCCATCATCATAAGGGTCGAAGCTTGCCAACCTCTCTTCTTCTATTTGAGCCTCCAACCTACTCAGCTCCCGCTCCATGTCAGAAGTCCAACCACCATCGTCGACCGCCACATTTTCCTCAAAACTTGGCTGGAATTGATCCAGATGAGGCAATTATTGTTGTTGCACCACCACTCTTGGTGCAGAAGAACTTGATACACCTTGTTGTAGTGGTTGCTGTTGCGGTTGTTGTGGTGGTGGTGGTGGATTTTGTTGCTGTTGTTGTTGTTGTTGTTGTTGTTGTTGTTTCTGTTGTTGTTGTTGTTGTTGTTGTTGTTGTTGTTGCTGTTGCTGATGTTGTTGTTGTGGTTCAACCCTAGCAACTTCAACATTCTCTTCAAAACTCCAACGGATTTTGTTGGAAATTTGATTCTCTATCTGATGAACACAAGCCCATAGCGATTCAATCACCGCAGCATCCTTACGATATTCATCATGCAAGAACGTGTCGATCACATATTTTCTATCATCTGATATGTCTGTGCACCCTACGTAGCATTCCCTAAGCCGTTGTTTCAGTTGTTTCACGACCTCAAACTTCAGGATGACCTTCACAATAGCATTTTGGCGATCCAAATCACTATTCTCGGCTTCTGCCTTGATATATTGTTGAAATTGTTCAGCGGTATGTGGTAGCTTGCAAGCCATTGATTGTTTTGAGTGTGTGTGTGGATAACCCAACACGTACAAATGGTATTTATAAAGAATTGGAAAAATAATTCTCAATTATTTTTATGACCGTTTGTATTCAAACGGTAAAATTTTCAAAAGCCTGTGTCTATTAAAACTAGCAACAAATTTTTGAGATATGTGATAAAATTCTATCTTGGCCTTCACATTTCAACCTAAGTGGCAAGAACAGATCACGTTAAACATGTAACACCATAACTAAATCATGAACGCGCCACATATTAATAATACACTCTCACACGAATTAACCCCTCGGCCTCTAAGAAATTATGAACTTATAAATAATCTTTACAAACTCTCAAACATTATACGATACTTCAACGAATCTCAAATCAACTCATTACCTCATATATCTTAGAATAATAAAACGTATGTCGATAAAACATACTCGCAAAGACCAAATCAAATACACCTTCTTAACTTGGGCCTTAACCCACTGCTTCTATGCGCCGACACACATCTGGGCCTTAACTCATTTCTCACAATAACCCAACACACCATTGGACTTGATCACCAACTTGAGCCCGACATTGCTCAAGCCCAGAAACTAAATATTACTCCCAACCGACTCATGCCCTACAGTTTCGAACCATTTTTCCGTAACATTTTCCTAGCACCCTATCAATATTATTGTGCATCTCAATTTATCATGTACCTAAGAATCAAGTGTGACGAATCTTTTCAAATAAATCGATCATTCGTTGGTCAAATTTTCATCAAAGCTCAACCCAATTGCTACACTCAACTATAACCAAAAATCGTATTTATTTAAGTATTTGAAGCCAAATGAACTCCACATATAGTTTTGGTTACAATTTATTGAAACCCACCTTTGTAAACTTGACTACAATCAAACCAACCAACTCTAAATATTCTTAACACATAATAACATTCTATATACTAATCTAACGATTCATAAGCAATAAATACAAGCAAAAAAAAATCAACATAAACCACGGCATCAGAAAACGAAGAAAATTTTATACACTAGAAGTTACATGGAAACACAACGAACCTTTATTTCAACATTCCTCCCACTACACTACGATACTATGCCTCACTTCCAGAACTTGTCAATGATGATCGATAAAATCACGAGTGGTACAAGAAATATTAAGATCCCAACCAACATAGCACGATCTTCATTCGGAACATACACTAGATAAATAACAACAACGATGACATACAAGATCGCAAGAATGGTGATGACGTGCGGCATGTCGACAGAAAATGATAAAATGAGAAAGAAAAGTTAGGTAAAAAGGAGTATACTAGTGGGTTATTTAAAGAGAATAAGAGTTGGATACTGTACACCACTGAGGTAAAATACTGTTTACACCTTAAAAACTACATTTAATGTTGCCACGTAATAATTATATTTTCGGACTAAAGTTCCCCAAGTTTTTCTTTAAAAACCATATTAAGATCCGTCATCATCAAGGAAGAAGCTAATGTAGTAGTAGATACGTTAAGCTGGAAAGAACTTAAAAACCACTTAGAGATTATTAGATCATTAGGAATGACTACTTGTTCACCCTTTCCATTCACCTTTACAACCACCTTAGCCTGGAATCCCGGGACGGGATTCAGTTTAACGGGTAGGTAATATAACATCCCGTAAAATTTTCCTACGATTAATACATAGTTACAACATAAATTAACCATTTTTACCAATAACAAATTTTTTTTTATATACTTATCAATTGTAACGTTATCCACTTTCTACCTTGGAACGATATTTACACATAAACCTTGATAGACTAAATATCACATATGATTTAAAACGTTTATATTTTATAACTATACGTTTCGACGGATAACCAAGTATGATATATATAATTCCCGAGCTTACGAAAAACTCCCTAATTACGCACTTGAGCCTCAACCAAAGTAAATCTTGTAAAATAATATAATCAATCTAGCTAAAAACCTATCATCATTCACTACCACGAGTCCAAAATCAAACCTTAATAAGCCATAAGGCTCAACATGAAACTCAAGATACTTATTATAAGCGCATAAAGGCATGAAAGAACTTTGAAAAGTAAAAAGAATCGAACTAATGAAAGCTTATACATATTGAACTAAGAGGTTTTAGTTTTGTTTTAAATGGGTTGAGTACTATATTCCTTGCGTTTGAGTCGCGGGTAAACACTAAGACAAGTTGCAACATAACGAGTACTTATTGAACATATTGAACATGCATTCCCAAGTTCAGCTTTGGTTAAATAAGATGGAACATCAACGTTTTCTAAACCCAACCCACAGCTCCCAAAAGAAGAAAGCCAAACGTTTAAAACTTGATCTTATTTTGTTGTTGAATTGCAAAAACTCCAGGATAAGCCGAGCTTATTTTGGTGCTAGTTTGAGTCTCGAGTATTAAGCAACAACTGCTTATTTTGAGTTTTCAAAACAGTTTTAGAAGTAAAGAAGAAAACAAGATATATATAAGCCACAACGTTTCAAACTGAAATGTATATAACAAACTTAAAGCATTTAGGCAACCGTTAAATAGGACAAATTGGTGGAATATAACACAAATGGTCTAGTGGCTTAGTTGGTAAAGATAATCATGTTTATACTAAAGGTCGCGAGCTCAAGCCCGAGTGATAACAGATTTATATTTTTGCTATTTTTGCAAACTTTCACTTATTGACAACTTCTGATCCTCCAATTCGGATAACTTATCAACTGGCCTAAAAACTTTATTAAGTTAATACACATATTTCATTTTTACTGCTTCTTGTTAAATAAAGTGTCTAACCTGTATTTCATTTGGTAACCACATCGGCGTAAACTATAAATAATATATTCATCCTAATATATTTTACATATTTTCACACCTCAAGAACTAACAAAACGATAAATATAAATTGACAAGTAATAATCATGAATAAACTATATATTTCTGAATATATATATATATATATATATATATATATATATATATATATATATATATATATATATATATATATATATATATATATAATTTATAACGTAAATTATATAACTTGATATTGTTATCGGTTAACTTGAACACACCTTAAGAGATGATTATTTTCTCAAAAACTCATCCATTCATTTAATTAAATTGACAGTTACTACAAATTTATCATTCACCAACTTTCGATACATATCATAAATTCATGATGAGAAATATAAAATAATAAACAATACTTATACATAAAGACAAGTTATATAGTATATAACTTTGCTCTTGAATTATTAAACGTTTTGCCACACAAGCCACCTCTGCCACGAAAGTTATTTTGTCATCTAGCACTATTCAAATCACGATTCTCGATAAGTCGAACTTATCTCGGACTTCCATATCATTCAGGTTATCTTTGAAGTCATTTCCATTCTACTTCTGACTTTACGTTATCTATATCTATCATAACTCTCAGGTGAGTCATAGCCCCTACTTTTACTTATTTTACAATGGTTTATAAACGTTTTTGGGGGAGATACATGCTTAACTACTGTTTTTACTTTTACAAGTATTCATGACTGTATTTCAAATAAACTTTACTGGTTTACACATTTTTATATCTCATAAGGAAATACCTGCTATAGACATGATTACAAGTGACTGTTCGACGATATGCTATACTTGATTTCTATTGCCTAAGTACCTATTACCAAAAGTCCCTCGTTCAAGCACCTTAATCACCCAAAGGGTGAGCGTAAGTAGTTGTGAATAGATCTATTAGGGATTGACAATCCCCATTTGGTCGCTAGAGGAAAGCCACCAAATGCACGCTATTTGATTTCATAGGTTACTGGTAAATACCTATCTTGAGGGCCACTATTTTACATCATTATTATGGATAATTTTGATGCCTGTTAATCGTTGAGTGTCATGAGCTTAGAGCAATAGAACGGTAGTACTGTAGTCATGGTACAGTACTACAATGACTGATGTTTGGGGCGTACAATGCTGTAGCCCACTGTTTTATCAAACCCCGAGATTGTGCTCACTATATAGCAGGAAAAACTACTAATAATTGGCAAACGAACAAACTATTTTGGTGTTGACCCGATTAGGTCAAACAAACTACTATTTTGGTGTTGACCCACTGAAGGGCAAACCAACGGACTATTTTTTAATTAATAAGGAAATCACTCATTTTCTGACTTTGATGAATCAACGATTTAAGCTATGAATATTATGGATTTACTCACACTTTAATTTGATAATCAACTGTTATTATAACTTCTATGGAATCATAAACTCTTTGATTTTGGAAATCGATATTTGAAACAATAAACTCTATGAACTCACCAACCTTTGTGTTGACACTTTTAGCATGTGTTTATCTCAGGTCCATAATGAGCAAGGATGGTACGGAGGAGCACAGATACTTATAAAGGCTATAAATTTTCCTATCATTCGAAAACTGATTTAATAAACTTTGGGACAAACAAGGACCTCTTTTAAAACTCTGGTGTTTATATTCGAATGATAGATCTTTAAAATGACTAAAATGACAAATCATTTTCTACTGAACTGTGCGCTACGAAGTAACACCCAATCTAATTTCCGCTGCATGTTTTCAAAACTGGGGGTGTTACATGTTAAGGCTAAAGTTTCACTCCTAAATGTTGTAAAAAAATTTAAATTTGGCGCTAAAATTACACTAACAAGTATTTCTCTTAGTTTTATTACACACCTACCATCAAACAAACAAACTCAAGTGCAAGTGTATCCTATAAGGTATCATCATTTACCCTCCCCTTACACTTAGGATGAACATTGTCCCCAATGTTCAATTAAAGGATGTAAAAGTAAAACAGGTAAAAGAATGAAAACAAATACTCCCCTGATTCGTTCGGTGTGGATAGTGTGTCAACAAGGTAAGATCTTCCTCCAAGAAAATGAACCTTCAAAGCTTCCCTTCCAGAAATATAAGTCATCTTCTTGTTATATATAACCTGTTAAACCTGAGAAAACAAACAAGGCAACCTCGCGTAAAATCGGCGGCAATCTATATATACTAACAAATCCTAGAAAACTATTTAAGATATAATGCTTGTGGAATGAATGTTTGCAGATTTCCTGGAGTTTATAAAACTAAAGAATTAACAAAAACTTCAAGACTCCGTTAGAAAAACAAAACTCGCAAAATTTCCAGAATTTTACACATGACGCCGTCAGGAGTTAACTCTTGACGCCATCAGAAGTGACCTGCAGAAATCTTTACGTTAAGTTTCCGGAAAATTTCTGGAAAAACTTATGTCCTACTTCCTGTAAAATCCTGCAAAACATCATTATGACTCGATACAAGCATTTGACTCTAACAAATACTAATACACATGTTCATTTAATATTGTGGCGAATCATGATCAATTTCGTTTTTATAAACAAATTTGGGGTTTCCCCTTACACTTAGCTTTTGCAAAATACCTTTATTTGAAGTTAAGACGAAGTTAAACAACAAAATAAAGCATTTTCACAATTTAGTTTGAAACATGATCTACCAACAATAAAAATAAAGCATGCATACGGAAGCAAATAACAATCAAACAATTAAAAATCACACAAAACATGGGTTGCCTCCCAAGAAGCGCTTTTCTTTATTTACGGGTCTTGCAGCTAGACTCAAGGTCATGGGCTATCGTGTGTCGCTTATGCTCACATACCCTAGGGTAAGCCATCTAATAGTCGCCTCATCTTTCTTATAGTTATCACTTAGCTCTAAACATCCGCAATAATACCTTTTATTCTTTTCATGAGGATATTTAAGCCCTTTCCTTTTATCATTCTTACTTAGCATCTCAAGGGGTGGATACCTATTACATTTCTCCATAGAAAAATCCTTGAACCTAGGGTGTGCACGGGGCATTTGGTAAACAAAATCTTCATCCCCATCCGAGAATGTAATTAACCCTTCCATAAGTTTTTCATCAAGGTTGGTTAACCTTTTGAAGGGTTTCCCAAACACAACTTGGGTTAACTTACTATTGATAAATTCTCCTAGATTCTCCATAACCATGAACTCAACAAGATAAACAAAGCTTCCTACAAACACATGCAATGACATTGCCCTAGCAATAATATTATCTCCTTTGTATTCTAACTCATCTACCATAATTTTATTATATTCACTACGCGAGATTATGTTCATTGGTAGAGATGAGTTAAGGTAGGCATCAAAGCTCCTAAATCCAATTTTACAATGAAATTGCATATTAAATGAGCTATCATTCTCAATCCTTGTTCTAGGGTCGACATACCTAAGAGGGTCCACTTCATCTTCCATCCTATTCTCATTAATTACATCACCATCATCTAGGTCCTCATCGGGGTCCGAATAGTAAAAAGGACTAGCCCTATGGTCATCATCATGGTTAGACTCCTCCATCTCAGAATTATTGTCAAAGTGATGGTTAGGCGAGAGGTTAGGTGGGTTCTCATTTTCCACTAAAGGGGTTGGGGCGGGCATTTGAAAAATCCTACGACGAAAAACACGAATGACATGAATCAAACGATCAATGTTATTGTTATCCATCGAGAAAGTTTACGAACAAAGAAACAAAGAAATAAGATAGACTAAAGAAAACCTAAAAATAAAAATAAAACCTTACTAGAAAGGAATCTAGCAAGTAGACCTAATAAAAAGAAATCCTAACCTAGACAATAACTATTCCCCGGGCTGCGGCGCCAAAAACTTGATACGTGGGGATCGCACCCTCGCAACAGGTTTTACCTCTCAAGGGATCTCAAGAAGCTTACAACCCCCACCAGGCAGTGTACCTGATCGTTGTAGTATAGTATAGTGACAAGTACCGGGGGATTGATCGTTCAACTCAGGAATAATGTCGCTAGGATTAAAAAGCCTACTAAACTAGGTCTAGAGGTGAGGGATGATTCTTTTTGTATTTTTATATTTTATGGAAAGCAATTAAAATCTCGGGTTTTTGAAGGAGTGGGCTTAATTAGTTGCTAGCCAACTAACCCAATTAATCTAAAGATGCAATCAAAATAAAATAACAGAAATGAAAATAAAACTAATTATACTAGTGTGGTGGAAACAATAATGAGGAAAGTTGTGTTTACTTAGGTTTCATTACTCCCTAGATATCTTTTACAGGTTGATAGCTTGTTACAATTGCATGGATGACGGGTCATATTCCTTAATACTAGTCGTAGGGCCGTGTACAATATTCCCTAACTCTATAGGATCCTACTTCACTCCTATGTCGAGCCGTTAGAAGCTCCTAACATGGGATCATTAGAATTCTCCTACGCATTAAATACAACCAAAAATCATAGTACACCTCCGATCATGTTTCTTAAGACGTTCAAGCAAGTTACCAATGGAAGTCTGCCAGTTTTCTTAAGCCTAACATCGAATACAATCATCCGTAACAACTATAAACAAACAATCAACCCATAATTAACATCTAGGTTTCACTACATCTAAGCAAACACAAAATAAATCTAGCCTAGCATGTTAAATAGAAGACAAGCGTAAGATATAATCAAACAACACATAGACATATTGAATGATTTGACGGAATACTTATCTTTAATTGAACATGAAAGATTCAAGAGTTTGAAACCCTTGAAAAGCTGATAAAATTCGGACTAGGGTTTATTCCCTCAAAGTTGCACACTAATGAATGAAATTTGGAAAACTATATATAGATTACACATCGTGACGGCGTCATGTATTAGATTGTGACGCCGTCAACTCGCCGCCATAATAAAATCGTATTGCTTAGATCTACTTGTGACGCCGTCATGTGTAGAAATGCTCTGGGCCGTCACTAATGTTTGGACCATGACGGCCTTGGGTGACGCCGTCAACTCCTATGCTTAAAAACTCTCTGGATCGTCACGTGTATTTTCCACATCCACCTCTTTTGTAACTCTTGACGCCGTCATGTGGAGAGCCTTGACGCCGTCAGGTACTGTTCCTAGCAAGGAAAATTGAGACTTTGCCGTTTTCTTCACTTTTATGCTCCAAAAACGTCCAAAATGCTTCTTTTTCCAGATTTCTCTCCAAAAGTACCTACAATGACAAAAGGAACAATTTAGAGCAATAATTGATCAAATAATCTCGAATTCGGGCTTAAATAACCCCTTAAAAGCGGTTCACTTTTCGCCTTATCAAGAACCTACTTGTGGTTTTGAACATTAGAATAAAATCGCAAAAATCAAAACAAATCCATTTCACTTTTTGAACTGCAGACCCGGCGGAACCCTTCGACTAAACGGGCGGAAGCCCCTTTTCGATTTCGCCGAACCTACAGTTTGTTTTTCTTTTTATATATTAAACCAAACACTCCTTATCCTTTACCATAACTCAAATATAGTTACTATTCACTCCACAACACCACCACATACGAAAATTAGGTTTCTCCTTCATCAACTTTGCTCTCTAATCATCATTGTAAGTACTCTAAACATAATTACACTCCTGATATGTGTCTAGGAATTCTATTTTTGCACAAAAACTAAAACTTGGGGTTATGAATTAATTTAAGAAATTCATGTAGAACATTAGTTGTAAAACAAAACTAATCATGTTTCCGATAGTTAGGAATTGCATTGTTAGAAGATATTATCATGTTTACCAAAACTCCCCATGTTAAACTTTTGTAAAAATCACTTCTCACAACTAGGACAAAATTTTTTTTTTCGCATTGTTGATACAAAATAAAAACGTTATGTTTAAAACATCACTTGCATAAGGTCTCTTGAATGCTAAAGGAAATACATAACTAATATGTATCTTTAGGTACATTCAAACGAAGATGCATTGAATTAGGAGTGTTTGGGTTATCTTTAGTTTTATAACAAAATTAGCATTATAAAACACTTTAAGCACTAAAATGCGTCAAGATGACCACACCTCCACATTGCTTGCATATAGGCACACACTAGAACATCTACATTGTAATAGTTGTTTACTTAGACTAAAATGTGATATTTGTGTTTCTAAGAATCATCATGCCTCCCGCAACTCACTATGATCACAAGGACACCCTTGACTACCTTCCAAAACACCACAAAACCAAAGGCTTAACTCCCAACCAAGTCAAAGTGTTTAAAGCTCTAGAAAAATGTTATGTCCATGAGGGTAGGACCATTGACCCCTCTTTCCTAGAAAACACCAATATTCTTAGGGAACTTGCCGGCACCCACTTTGATTGTCTCCTAGATATTGATGAGCCTATTTGTCCTAGATTCATTCAAGAGTTATATGCTTCCATCACTCTCCACACCAATGATGATGGTCTCATGTTTTTGTCCTTCATGGCTAGTGGTCACACTTACAACATCTCTATTAATGACTTTGCTCAAGTTCTAGGTGTTCCGAATCATGACATTTGTCTCTATTCGGACAAACACTCACTCACAACTCTTGACTCGGTCATTGACCGCGTCCATCCTTATGATACTCCTCTTGTATCCAAGGATGTCATTCGTGATCATCTCTTTGTTAGGACTTCTGATACTAGGAGAATTCGTCCAGGGAATGAGGTTGATAAGGACCCTTATGGTATAGAACTCATAGAACTTAAGACTCAATTCAAGAAGTGGGAAGAAGTCCTTAGAGCCAGTGTCATTAGCACCATAGGGAATAGTGATCATATCAATGTTTGTCTTTGTTACATGCTCTACTCCGTATCCATGCATCAACCTTTTAACTTGGCTTACTACATAGCCAAAAGGATGGCTGACATACCCATGCAAGGCACCACCGCTCTTCCATATGGAATGCTTTTAACTCGTCTCCATAGACAATTTGCTCCCATTCCTCCTACCGCTCGAGGTCTTCGCCTAGACTACTCTCTCGTGCCACATATCTTTGTTCCATTAAGTGATAAGATAGTTGCTAAGGCTCAAGGGAAATGCCCTCATCCTCTTACTTCGTCATCGTCATCATCATTCATGAGTGAAGATGACGGTTTACCCAACTCTAGGCTACCACCTCTTGAGTACCTCCAACAACTTCCAAGGTTACCAAACGAGTTGGAGGAGTTCAAGCAATCAAAGGGAATGTGGAAATGCTTCGGCAGGTACCTCAACAAGCTCAACAAGAAGATTGATCGCCAATGAGAGCGATATTTGGAGTGTTTGGCACAACTAGACATTTGAACAATTTGGTCGTTAAAACAATGTGTTTTATGAATTCATGTATTTGTAGGATGATTTGGTAACTTTTAGACTATACTTGTACTAATCAGATATACAGGTAAGCAACTTTGTAATGTTGCAAAATTTTCATAATTTTCACTAAGTATAGTGAAATTAGCCAGCCCCCGTTCAAACTCTATCGGTACGTATGTTTTTACCTGCATTTTTGTCATTTCCCAATTAGTTTTTAATGTTTACATATGTTTTAGGAGAATTTATGAAATTTGAAAGTCGTTCGGTCCGTCAAAATTACACATTGTCTTGAATTTTGGCCCGGTGGATCTGGCGGAACCAAATACAGGGTTTCGCATGTGTATTAGTTTGGTATCACCAAACTTGGCCCAGCGGACCTGGCGGAACCAAATCATGGGTTCCGCCTGTGTTGTCGATTGGTTCCACTAGTGCCTGCAGTAAGTTTTCCAAATTTTTGAAATTTCAACTTTACCACAACACCAAACCATTCCTTTTAGTTAGAAACACATTTCTTATCAGTAGTTAAGTACATTAGGACCATTTTTAGCTTCTAGAACCAATAGGAAACTACTTCCCGCCAAAAATTCAATTTAACCATAACTAACCCAAGGAACCCTTCTGCATAAAGCAAGGAACCCTCATTTTGGTTCCTTGGAATTTGTGGTACCTCTGACCATAAAGATTGGATATGACCACATAGCATTTAGTGCATATCTTGGTCTTCTTACTCCACCAAATTCCATTGGATTCACTTACAATGATTTAACAACCTTATTAAAACATCCAAATGATTAGAAACCTCTAATTTTGTATGGAAGAACATCAAATCCAAACATTCCTTCCAACATTTCTTCAACTCTATAAATTTGACCATCTTAGACACTTCCAAATCACACCATCACCATCACCATTTCTGATCTTTAGCTTCTAAACCATCTTCTTTGACAATGAAAAATTCAAACAACTCTTCTCCACCATCACGACCCATTCGGCGAACTGCCCGAATAAGTGTCAAACCTTGTTGCTTCAACACTGTTGAGACAACATGATCAATATCTCCTAATTTTTTAATGATGACAAATAAACCTTCGAAACACATAAAATAACAAACGTTAGCCAAAATTCCCCAACATTCATATCTGCTGCTGATGTGCCACCCACGCGTCAACGCGTGGGTGACGCACCAGGGTTTTGTGAATGTCGGGACGAATTTTGAAAGTCGGCTTTCCCCTTAACCGACAAATGTGGATCTTTCAATACAAGTATGAATATGTTATGTGCTTAATTGAGAACACTCGAAACGAGTTTTGGGATTAGAGAGATCCAACTTTTGAAACACCCATTTACGGGAAAATACCAACTCATGTTTTCTAACTCTTGCCTCTAGCCAAGGCTTTTCTAAATTTAGGGAGCTTATATACTTCATGTAACATCACGTGAATGCATCCATATTCTCATATCCCGTGCTTACGTCTTCTCTAATCACGTAACGGGTTTACTCCCTTATTGGTCAAACTAAGTCCAAGGTCTCTTTGCGTAAATGCATCCTTACCCGCATGGGTTATGCTTCACATCATGGCAAAGCACTTATCTTCTTTGTACCAAGGTGTTAGTTGAGTACGTCGAGTCGTGGAAAGTCACGATTTATGAAAATATGGATTCTCGACGTTGTGTTACTTAGACTTATAAGTAACCTATGATTTTCTCAACTTATAATCTTAATTGTCTAAACCTTTTCCTCTTAATGACAATTAGATTATCTCTTAATCTCATCTTAATCACCTCCTTAAACACAAGGGACAAAGCCTCCAATATCCCAACATCTTCTTATACTTCTTACATATTCCCTCACACCTCTTACACCCTTTGACTCACACTCTCCCACACAAGATTCCCCTCTTTATACATTCCCTATACACCTTTCTCATACACCAATACATACACTTCCCTATACACTCATACACTCTTTTCTACACACACCTTTACATTCAAAATACACACACTTCACTCATATACTCTCCCAAATACACACACAAGGCTCCCCATCTTTTCACACTCTTACACTCTTACATATTCCTTACACATACAACTCATATCACACACATCACATCTTATACAACCCATATCTTACACTCCCAATACATTTACATTCAAAATACACACACTACTCACAACCATCACACCTTCTACACACACTAGGCTCCCCATCACATCCAACTCTTACATATTCTCTTTCACACTCTTACATTATCCAACCTTTATTCCCTTACACACTTACACAATCCAACTCATACCTTATATTCCTTACACCTTTTCACATCCCAAACCTTTCTCTCCAAGAAAAGGAATATACCCTTGGATATGCTCTCTTAACCCAACCATGGTTCTTCTAACCCAACTATGGTTAGTTCTCTACACTTAACCTTGGTTAACTCTTAACCACACCAAGTATGGAATATTCCCTTGGATATGCTTCTTCTAACCTAACCTTGGTTAACTCTTAACCACACCAAGGATGGAACATTCCCTTGGATACACCCCTTAACCTAACCAGGGTTTAATCTCTATACACTTCTCTCTAAACCTAACCATGGTTACTTCTTAACCCAACCTCTTACACTCTTCCCTTTAGAGGAATATACCATGGCATATTCTTTCTCTCTTTTCTATGCCATATGAGGAATACCCATTCTACCCCTACCAAATTACCCTTTCTACTCTTCTACCCTTGGTATTTGGTTTTCTCAAAAACACTTCACAAAACATTTTCCAAATTGGCTATTTTAGTTGGTAAACCCAAGATTGATTAATGTTAAGGTTTTTTGTGAAGTACAATTGGGGGTTTAGCAAGGTAACGTATTTAGAAGGTCAAAACCCAAAGTTTTGGGATAATGTTTACAGACGCCTGGCGCGCTGCCCACGCGTTGACGCGTGGGTGACGCGCCGGCCTCGGTAAAATTTTCCCAAGTTTGGGTTTTGCCTATAAATACCATGCCTTGCCTCTTGTATTCCTCACCCCTTGCCATTATTCCTTCTCTCTACATTCTTTCTCTCTAATCCCTCTATCTCTCTTGTGTTCTTAGTAAAACACACTTACTTCTTTGAAAGAACACATCTCCTTGCAAGGGAAGACTCACAAGAAACTAATCCACTCTTGTAATTGTGTCGAGGGTCTTCTTATCTATATCCTTTCAACTAGAATCGAGTCACTAGGTTAGCTTAGGGCTTGGTTCAAAGAAACTTTATTTCATTCATTCAATTGTTTGTAAGGGAAGTCTTGTGTCTTGGTGACCAAGCCTAGATCATTGGGGATCTAGTTGGGGTTTGATACTTCCGGGTGGAAATCTTGGTTGAGGTCTTTGTGACCAAAGTGTAAGTTGAGTCACGAGATTCTTTAGGATGGTTTCCGAGGGTGGAATACCGTGGGAGTAACTTCTTCTTTGTGAGCATCGATATTGGTGAATATCTGATGAAGCGAAAAGTGTACCACTTTTGGGGGGTCATTTAAGGCCAAAGTCGAGATTATTTGATCAAATATTGCTCTAAATCGTTCCTTTTGTCATTTTAGGTACTTTTTGATGGAAATTTACAAAAGGAAGCATTTTGGACGTTTTTGAAGCGAAAAAGTGAAGAAAATGACAAAATCTCAAAATCATGCTGGAAATTGTACATGACGGCGTCACGGGTTGCTAGTGACGGCGTCAATACTTGACAAAGAGGTGCATAAATCAATTACACGTGACACGCCAGAGAGTTTTCCAAAGAAGTACGTGACGACGTCACCCTTAAGGGTCGCCAAGGCCGTCACGTATAACACAAAGAGAAATGGCCCAGAGTCCACAAAGAGTGACGGCGTTAGAAGTGGATCTAGGCAATACGAGTATTATTTTGGCGGGGAGTTGACGGTGTCTGACTTAACTCTTGACGCCGTCAGGTTGTAAAATCTATATATAGTTTTCTAGTTTTCATTCATTGTGTGAAACTTTGAAGGGAGTAAACCCTAGACGAATTTTACTGATATTTTGAGGGTTTAAAACCCTTGTTTCATCCATGCTTAATTGAAGATAAGTCTTTCATCAAATCATTCAATATGTCTATGTGTTGTTTGATTATATCTTACGCTTGTCTTCTCTTTAACATGCTAGGATAGGTTTTCTTTGTGTTTGCTTAGATGTAATGAAACTTAGATATTGATTATGGGTTGGTTGTTTGTTTATATTTGTTGTGGATGAATGAATTCGATGTTAGGCTTAAGAAAACTGGCAGAATTCCAATTGGTAACTTGCTTGAACGTCTTAAGAAACATGATCGGAGGTGTACTACGATATATTGGTTGTATTTAATGCGTAGGTAACTACTAATGAGGCCATGTTAGGAGCTGGTAGTCGGCTCGACATAGGAACAGGTAGAAGCTTATAAAGTTAGGGAAGATCGTACACGTCCCTACGAATGGTATTAAGGAATATAAACCGTCATCCATGCAATTGTAACGAACTAATCAACCGGTAAAAGATAGCTAGGGATTAGTGAAATCTAAGTAAACACATTTTCTCTCATTATTGTTTTTGCCATAATTTAGTTTAAGTTTAGTTTATTTTATTTTTATTGCATCTTTAGTTATTTGGGTTAGTTGATTAGCAACTAATTCCTCCCACTCCTTCCAAAACCGAAATTTTACTTGCTTTCCATTAAATATAAAAATACAAAAAGAATCATCCCTCATCTCTAGACCTAGTTTTAGTGAGTTTTAACCCTAGCGAACACTATTCTTTGAGTTGAACGATCAATCTCCCGGTACTTGTCACTTTACTATACTACAACGGTCAGGTACACTGCCTGGTGGGGATTGCAAGCTTCTCAAGATCCCTTGAGAGGTAAGACCTTTTGCGAGGGCGCAATTCCATGCATCAAGTTTTTGGTGCCGCAGCCCGGGGAATAGTTATTGTCTAGGTTAAATTTTCTTTTTATTAGGTCTACTTGCTAGATTCCTTTCTAGTAAGATTTTTATTTTATTTTTATAGGTTTCTTTAGTCTATCTTTTCTTTGTGTGTTTGTTTGTATAATCCTCATTAATTATTCCGTTGGCCACTATGGAAAACACGAATCCACCCCTTTCACCTATCGAGGTTGCTTTGTTGCGTGAACAGATTGAGAATGAGATTAGGGAACTTAGAGAACTCAATAGATTGGTTGATATTGAGCTTGACTATGTGCTTAATGACTTAGCAATAGCCCTGGACTTAGATAAGGAACTTGAACCCAATAACTTGGCAATTGTAGAAGATGTTAAGGAAGAAGAATAGAGGGTTTAGATGATGATTATTTCAATTTATATCCCATTGAGGAGGAAATCACGTATTATAACAATCTCATTGATAACCCAAGGCCTCCTTTTGTTAAGATTGACCCTAAGATTAAGAGAGGTGACCCTAAGAATGTGAAGATACCATGTATGATTGGGTATAAATGCATTGATCAAGCCTACATCAATTTTGAATCCCCAGTCAACATTATGTCTTCAAGTGTCTATAATGAGCTAGTAAAAACAAGACTCGGACCTAGGAAAGATCCCAATTACCCCGGTGGAGTTTGTAATTTTGTCGGAAGAGTCAAAGGTCTACATGTCTTTGTTGGGAACTTCACTTATATTGTGGACTTATGGTTGTTGAAGACTTGGCTAATATTATAGATTTTCGCTTATCCCATGTGGTATTAGGTAAGTCATTTATTGAGGAGTCCAAGTTAAAACACAATCAAATAGAAGGAATGTTCCAATTTTCTAATGGAATCGACTGGATCACCTATAGAATGCCTAATAAAATGAAGGAATTTCGTTATGTGCCTCAACTTTATATGGATAACATTAGTGCAATCGAGGACATTAACGAAAAAGATAAGAACAAAGGAATGAATTTTGTTTGGGAGAAGAGGAGCCTCTACTATAAGAATTGTTTAACCCTTGGGCCTAAGTATAAAGTTGACATGGAAGTAGCTAAAAGGTTAAGAGAATCGATTGAAAAGTTGGAAAGGAAAACGTAGTAACCCATGACCTTAAGTCTAGCTACAATACTCGTAAATAAAGAAAAGCGCTTCTTAGGAGGCAACCCATGTTTTATTTGTTTTATTTGTTTGATTGTTTGTTTGTTTGATTTTATTTGTTTCCGTATGCATGCTTTATTTTTATTGTTTGTGGATCATGATTCATAATAAATTGTGAAAATGCTTTACTTTGTTGTTTGTCTTAACTTCATAAAAAGGTATTTCGCAAAAGATAAGTGTAAGGGAAACCTAAATTTGTTTTTAAGAACGGGAATTGGACATGAACCACAACAATATTAAATGAACATGTATATTAGTATTTGTTTGAGTCAAATGCTTGTATCGAGTCATAATGATGTTTTGCAGGAATTCCAGGAATTAAGGCGTAGGTTTTTCCAAAAATTTTCTAGAAACTTAACATGAGATTTCTGTCAGAACACTCTGACGATGTCAGGATCATAACCTGACGGCATCAGGTGTAAAAATTCTGAAAAATTTTGCAATTTTTGTTTTTCTAATGGAGTCTTAAAGTTTTTGTTAATTCTTTAGTTTTATAAACTCCAGGAAATCTGCAAACATTCATTCCACAAGCATTATATCCTTGTATATATAGATTGCCGCCAATTTTACGCGAGGTTTGCCATGATTGTTTTCTCAGGTTTAACAGGTTATATTGGACAAGAAGATGATTTATATTTCTGGAGGGAAGGTTTCAACTTTCATTTTCTTGGAGGAGGATTTAACCATGTTATCTGATGATGTACCCTCCGATTAGCTCGAAGTACACCCCTTCGAGTGTAATCGCAACCTACATAATCGAAGGCTCTGGCTAGCCTCCTTAAACTTTATTTGGCATAAAACTAATCATCAATGATCTAGTTACCAAGTGGGAATTCGCCAATCGAAGGATCAAGCCCTTCGGGGTATCTCTCGATAAGTTTCAAGGACGGAACAATGCCAAGTCCACATATTGGTAAGACCAGGTCTTACCCACGTCTCCTCTTTCTCTTTAGCTCCCCCGCTAAATCAGGAGGAGTGGGACACTAACCCCTAGCGGTTACCACAAATCATGGGACGCCCCCATGATCTCTATCAAACGTGTGACCACTCTCCAGGACCATTTTCTTCACCTATAAATAGTCCTGGACGATGACAAATCTGGTATGCAATCTATCTCACCTTACTTTACTGCGCATATACTTAAACTCTCATACCAATCACTCATTCACACGCCGGAGGTGGTTCGCAGGGTCCAACCCCTGCGCAATCACTTAATGTAGTGTTTTAGTATTTCTTATTTCAGGTTATATCCAAGCTTGGCGCAATCACAACACCCCTCATTTTCCTTTGATCACCATCGAAGGCCTAGTAGTGCAAAATATTGTACAATCAGTGGCGCCATCCGTGGGACCCGCTACAATTAGTCCCGTTATTTCCAAGCAAAATAACCAAGTCAAATACACTCGCTATTATTCCGGCATGAATTCAGAACGAGAAGTTACACCCCCACCGGGTTTCTCGTCCTTAACCTCTTTACCCGTAACAGACGCCAACAACCTGCCGCCAATCACGGTCTCCACCTTTACTACACGATCTCATCCTGAAATAACGCCCAATCACCAAGCATCCACTTCGGCCAACCCAGAACTCATCATTAGCCCCACCTTTGTCGACGCTAATTATGAAGAGTTAGAGTCCTTGCTAAGGGCTCGAAGGAGACAAATCATAAATACGGAGATGCGTGGGGAGTTAGAATATTCCAGCTACGAGTATGAGGAGGAGATCGAAATGGAACCAAGACCTTCAATCCATAGGGCTCACCACCCTATCCTGCGCATTGGGTCACGTGCAAGTAGAAGGGTTGAAGGAAGAAGTGTAGGATTCGAAGGAGTTCCCGAGAGAACACCCACGAGGAGGGAAGGAACTGTCGCCGAAGGCTCTAACGGGAGGAGTCGGTAGAGGGAAAACACGGAGGTAAACCTACCCCCATTATTAGCAGCTCACTTAGGAAGGACCGAAGGAGGAATCCCTCTATAGCCCTCCCACGCGTCTGGTGTGGAGGGTAATCTAGGCCCAGTCAACATAGGAGGGAGTCTTCCCCCCATTGGCCTGCATCCTCAATTCCCGGTCCAGAGCTACCCTCCGATTCTTTATCCCCAAATCAATGGGCAACCTGGCAATCAGTATCCTTCACAAACCGTTGTGCCCTATAATCCTCCCATGGTATACCCCCCGTATACCATGTATACTGGTTACACTCCAAACACGAGTACGTCTTATCCTTTTTATGTTAGTCAGCCTTCTTTGGGAGTACCCCCTCCTATTAATCCATACCATACTGTTCCGATGAACGTACCACCGTATGCCCATCCATATGCTGAGCCCGTAGGCCCCACTACACCCTTCGTGAGATGGATCGAAGATTATCCCTTGCCGGATGGTTTAAAGATGCCTTCACATATAGGCACTTACGATGGAAAGGGGGACCCAGATAATTTCCTACATTTATTTGAAGGAGCTATAAGAATGCAGAAATGGGCTATGCCAGTAGCCTGTCACATGTTCACATATACCCTCCGAGATTCAACACGTATTTGGTGGAATGGGCAGAAGCTACGAAGCATTATCAACCTTGACGATTTGAAGGCTAAGTTTTGATCTCACTTCAGCCAACAGAAGAAATTCACAAGAACGCACCTCACAGTGCACAATATCAAGCAGAAGGAGAACGAAAGCACAAGGAATTTCGTTACTAGATACACTGACGAAACTCTACAAATTCTGGGCTTACATGAAGAGCAACTCATTTCTGGCTTCGTCCATGGTCTACGTAACCGGAACCTTGTGGAGTTTTTATCTACAGATCTGCCGGCAACATACAAAGGCCTTATGGAAAAAACATATACGTGGATAGAAGCCAAAGAAGTGTCCACCAATGGGGCTCCAACGGAGAGCAACAAGGGAACAAAGCCATCTTCATGGGAAGGACAGAAGAACAAGCACAAAAGCCGTAATAGGTTTACTCCATACCACAAGAGTTCAAACTCTGGTTTATGGGAAAGCCTAACGAAATACCCAAAGTAAATTTTGGCTACTGAGAAGGCAGCAAAGACCTTCGAACCCCCTCTTCGCCTAACAAGAAATGGGAGGAACTGGGACATGACCAAGTACTGCCACTTCCACGAGGATGGTGGTCATGAGACGAACAACTGTAGAGAACTGAAGAAGCAAATAGAGGAAGCTGTCAAATCAGGACAGTTGACGCATCTAATAAAAGGCATAAGGAAGGGTAAAGAAAAGGTCGCCGATGCTAAGAGCTATACTCATGAAGTTCCAATCCTTATGGTTCGCAGGGAGGGCCCGAGCAAGAAAAAGAAAGGAAATTCATGAAGGAACACCCAAGGTAGGGGAAGTAACGTTTTCACCCCTAAAGGACCAACCTCCCTCAGATGATCCTGTAGTCATAAAAGTCCTCATTTTCAACCGAGAAGTCAACAGGGCCTACATGGACTATGGAAGTTCTTGCGAGATCATATACGAACACTATTTTTTGAAGCTCAAACCTTCCATAAGGGCACAAAGGGTAGACTCGAAGACACCTTTAATAGGGTTCTCAGGAGAACACTCATGGCCCCTGGGAGAAATCCCTTTAGACGTAACCATTGGCGAAGGCCGACTGGCAAGGACGGAAACCCTCACATTCATAATTGTAAGGTCAGACTCTCCTTATAATCTATTGATAGGGAGAACCGCCATGCAGAAAATGGGCATTATAGTATCAACTATACACGCAACAGTCAAGTTCCAAACGGTCAATGGGATAGGGACTATACTATCCAATTACAGCAGGAAGGAGACACCTGAGATGGGAAAAAAGATTAAAGAAAATCCTCAAGAGCCTCCTAAAGTTATCTTGAGCTACGGGGACGCCGAAGAACGTATCGTAATAAACGAGCTTCATCCGGAACAGACGGTTGTGATAGGAAGACAACTCCCTGCTACCTGCAAAACGAATCTTACACAGCTCTTGAAGGACAACAAAGATGTCTTCGCATGGACATACTCCGATATGACAGGGGTTCCGAGAAGTCTCATGATCGATGGCAAACCCTTTGGAACGGAACACAAACTCAATGAGTTTAAACACATGGAGCCTATTAAACAAAAGCGCCGAAGCCTTGCGCCAGAAAGAAACACCACAGCCTGCAAAGAAGTAGATGAACTAGTACAAGCAGGCATACTTAGAGAAGTCAAATATCAAACATGGGTAGCCAATCCAGTTATGGAAAAGAAAAACGACGGAGGATGGCGTATGTGTGTTGACTTTACTGACATCAATAAAGCATGCCCAAAGGATTGTTACCCCTTCCCAGAAATAGATTGGAAGGTAGAATCCTTATCAGGGTTCCGCCTAAAATGTTTTCTAGACGCTTACAAGGGATACCATCAGATACAGATGGTAGTAGAAGACGAGGAAAAAACAGCTTTTTACACATGAAAAGGCGTCTATTGTTATAAGAAAATGCCCTTCGGTTTAAAAAACACAGGGGCAACTTACCAGCGTCTGGTGGATAAGGCCTTCAATAAACAGATAGAGAGAAACTTGGAGGCATATGTCGATGACATGGTCATAAAGAGCAGAACAGAGGAAGACCTGCTCTCTGACATTCAAGAAACTTTCAACCAGCTAAGAGCCATAAATATGAAACTAAATCCGAAGAAATGTTCATTCGGTGTTGAAGAAGGACAATTCCTAGGGCACTTGATCACAAAGCAGGGAATCAAAGCAAACCCTTCTAAAGTAAAAGCTATCACTGACCTACAAGCCCCAAAGACATTGAAGGAGGTACAAAGCCTTAATGGGAAGCTGGCTGCCTTGAGCAGGTTCTTATCAAAAGGCGCAGACTGATCACTACTGTTCTTCAAAACCCTTAAAGGATGTATGGACAAGAAGACATTCCAATGGAGTGTCGAAGCTGAAGCTGCTTTCCAAAAATTGAAGGGATTCATGGAAATCCTACCAACACTCACAGCCCCAATTAATGGAGAAACACTGTATATGTACATCGCAGCGTCACACGAAAGCATCAGCGCAGTACTCCTGGCAGGAAGAGAAAAGAGGCAAGTTCCGATCTACTTTGTCAGTCGGGTTCTACAGGGAGCCGAATTAAACTACCCAG
Organism: Artemisia argyi; assembly: GCA_030686995.1. NCBI lineage: Eukaryota > Viridiplantae > Streptophyta > Magnoliopsida > Asterales > Asteraceae > Artemisia > Artemisia argyi. Next base: position 85,062,927 of record CM060707.1, read on the forward strand.
AATTGGAAAGGCTAATTCTTGCTCTAGTCCACGCTGCAAGACGCCTCCGAAGGTATTTTCAAGCTCACCCCATTACGATATTAACTGATAAGCCCATCAAACAAATATTATCAAAACCCGATAAATCAGGGAGAGTATCTAAATGGGTCATTGAACTAGGGGAGCATGAAATAGAATACAAAGGGCAAAACTCCATAAAAGGTCAAATACTCGCAGATTTCCTCGCCGAAACTCCTTCCGAGCCAAGAAACGATAAAGAAATTCCCAAAAAGAAGCCTTTAAAAGAAAAGGTAGGTTGGAGGTTATTTACGGACGGAGCCTCAAGCTCCGATGGTTCAGGGGCAGGACTAATGTTAGTCAACCCAGAAGGAAAAGAATACACTTATGCACTACGGTTCGAGTTTGAGGCGACCAACAACGAAGCAGAATACGAAGCTTTGTTAGCAGGCCTGCGGCTAGCCAATGACATGGAAGTACAAAACCTTTCGATTTTTGTGGACTCACAGCTGGTCGCCAACCAAATCAAAGGTTCTTACGAAGCAAGGCAGCCCATAATTAAACAATACCTGGATAAAGCAAAAGAAATCCTACAGGGGTTTGAATCATATACCATTGAACACGTTCGAAGAAATCAAAATAAAAAGGCGGAAGCATTAAGCAAGTTAGCTTCAATGGCCTTCGCCCACTTAACAAAGGAAGTCTTGGTTGAGGTACTAGCTGACAGATATATCCAAAGGAAGGAAGTATCTGATATAATATCCGAAGAAGAAACTAATTGGATGACTCCGATAAGGGAATACTTGATAAGCGGCATTTTGCCAGAAGATCCAAAGCTAGCAAGAAAAGTGAGAATTAAAGCTCCTCAATATAGGATAATAGGAGACCACCTCTACAGGCGATCCTTTCTATCCCCATGGCTTTGTTGTGTTGGACCAAAACAGTCTACCAACATCATCAATGAAGTCCACGAAGGATCATGTAGCCTACACGCAGGACCTCGCTCCATCGTCTCTAAAATTATGAAGTTGGGGTACTATTGGCCATCAATGCACAGGGATGCAATAGAAATAATACATAAATGCGAAGCATTTCAAGTCCACTCGAAGGTCCCAAGATTACCTAAACAGGATATGACCTCTGTCACATCTGCTTGGCCTTTTTCCCAGTGGGGGATTGACATAGTAGGACCCCTACCAGTAGCACCAGGAGGAGTGAAGTTTTTGGTCGTAGCTATCGATTACTTCACCAAATGGGTCAAAGCCAAACCTTTGGCATCTGTAACAGGCAGACACATGGAAAAATTTGTATAGGAACACATCGTTTGTCGTTTCGGAGTTCCTCACATCATCATCTCTGATAATGGGAAACAGTTTGCCGAGGGAGTATTCCCTACTTTTTGCAATGGTTTAAAAATCAAGCAATCATTCACATCCGTGTACCACCCTCAAGGCAACGGTCAAGTAGAAGTTACAAATCGAGATATTATAAATGGAATAGAAAGAAGGCTAGGACGAAGTCACCAAGGATGGGTAGATGAATTACCCCAAGTTCTCTGGGCTCATAGGACGCATCCCAAATCGAGTCATGGAGAAACACCTTTCAGCCTCACTTATGGTACAGAAGCTATCATCCCATCAGAAATAAGTGTAGAAACGGAACGCATCACTAACTTCGAAGACTCGGAAAACGAGGAAAAACTTCGAGAGAATCTAGATTTGCTTAAAGAACGAAGAGAAATAGCTTCCATAAGAGAGGCTACATACAAGCAAAAGTTAGAAAAATACTACAATAGCAGGGTTAGACCCTCGAGTTTCAGACCAGGGGAATATGTCCTTCGACTTAATAGCGCAAGCAAAGCCGAATACCAAGGGAAGTTGGGACCAACATGGGAAGGACCTTACGTAGTAGATGAAGCCTACGGTAACGGAGCCTATAAGTTGGCAACAATCTCTGGAGATATAGTTGACAGGACATGGAATGGCACTAACCTTCGTAAGTTTTACACATAAAACTTACAATCTTTCGGAGCATTCGTCTGTTCTAATTTATTTGACAAGCTCTTCCCATTCAGGAAAGAAGCATTAATGGTAGGCGTCCTAGTATTCATTTCATAAAATGATGTAATCCTCCCTACCCACTTAATGACACAACGTATTTCCTTTAAATCTCTTGTTTCGTTTTTTACAACAAAGATTTTCTCAGCCAAGTACTATAAGTCTCAATGTTCGAAGGATGATATTTATGTATTGCACATGACATCCATTATAATTCACATTGACTTTCCTAAAGCATCAATGGGCATTAGAAGCCCTACGACTATAGGATTAAGATGGAGTGGGTCGCAACCCTCTATCAGCAGTTAAATTATACGATTGCTTAAAAATATTGGTTCAAAATACACACAATAAGGATACTCATCCACAGTAACCTTAGGTTGTATACTAACGTTAATAACTAACGTTGAGAGAAGAGAATAACATAATCAAAGGATAAATAAACAAAACATCCTAAACATCAAAGTAGCAAAGAAATAACATATTCGGAGGGTACAAACCACCCTCGGGATAAACCATTGTCAACAAGAAAGTCTTTACGCATTCTTTGATGAGGAAGGACCTTCTTGACGAGAGGGAAACCTCACACCAAAGACCCTCTCAGTCGGAGAAGGTGGCCGAATCCTATTAGGCTTCTGGGACAACAGTTTTTTAACGGAAGCATCCTGATCTTGAGTAACCTTGGACAGAAAGAGAAAGTCCGCCGAAGCAAATGCATTGCTGGCATCATCATATTCCTTCCCATAAGAAGTACGATAGTAAGGAACCTTCGATAAAATCACAGGCTTCCCAGTTTCGGCAATCTCCTCCAGGGTAGTACATTTCCCATGAAATATGGCAGCGTTCACCAAGTTGGCCACCACTTGTCCAACCTCATCACTATGATACAATTCCATTGCAATATAAGGAATAACCTTAGCTACAATATCCGCCCTATCTCTTTGAAAACTTTCACATCGAAGGTTGAGGGCATCTGTCTCCTATTGCAATTTGGTTTTCTGATCAATAAGCCTGTTCTTCTCAGACTTAAGACTTGCATACTTTGACTCAAGTACAGACACTCTCTCTTTTAGCCCAATCGCTTTGGCTTCCTCCATTTTGAGCCTACCACACTCAACTTGGGCTTCCTTTAGTCGAGTAGCAAGCTTTATGGTGTTGGATCGAAGATCTCGAACAATGGGATGCTTCTCTATATCCTCCTTAACTTTGTCACACTTTGACTTCAGGTCAGTGATTAACCGCTCTCTATGTTCTTCCCGAGCTAGGACTACATTTAACTCTTCTTTAGCATTCTTAACAGTCTTTATCAACTCTCTTGTTTGACTGTTAAGATGATTATCTAGCATAGCTTGCCTTGTGTAGCTTTTATCATGAAGATCACATAATTGCTCAATTGACATATTGTCAAGGGCTCCCTTCCATTGACTTGGAACAACACCTTCGACCAATCGGTGACAAGCTTGAGAATTGGGGAGTTCTTCAGTATTTGATAAACCTACACATTATCGAATTAAGAACGGTTTGAAACCTTCAAATAATTATAGAAGTATATGGATTGTAATGCGCGTTTACCATGAATATCTTCATCATCCGAGCTTTCGGTGGCAGCAACAACCTTCTCTTGGGAGTTTTTCTTCTTTGAAGCTCTGGATAAGAGAGTGGGTATGTCAAGTTTTCTCTTGATTGGGGGTTTTGAAGCCTTCATGTCAGTTCCTTTCCTCTCACGTACCCTGTCAGTTATACCGGAGGTGCCGGCATACGCTTTGGGGACATCATCGGAGGAAAGAATCTCCATGTCAGGAAGGGATTTGATTGTCAAAGGCGCCTCCTCAGCATTAATAGGAACCACCTCTTCTATCATCACTATTGGCTCTAGCGCCATAGCATCTACATCATTATTGTTGACTGATGTCAATGGAGAACCCACACAGTAACTGTATTCTCTAGGTTCCCTGGGAATGAAGCTAGCTTCCTTTGCACCATCAGATACGATGAAGTTTCTGAACGCCATTACTGCAATATAAACAGATGCATAAATATAATTAGATATGTTACTTATTTATAATAAGTTGCATATACATACTCTGGCCATCACAATGGATTTGTGGCGATAAAGAAGATCCTTCCCAATGATCTACAATACCAGCCATAAATAGGATGGGCTCTGGAAAAGTCTGCACATTAATGGGATGTCTGGCAAGACGTTGATAAAGTGGTTCAGCTTGAACATTAAGGGGAAGTTGATCATTGAATTTCTTGCAGTCAAAACGGAATGCTTCATTCAAGAGTGCTGGATAACCCGAAGGTATGATGGTATCTTGGACATAAAAGAAATTTCCCTTTCCAGTTTGTTATATTTGTGAAAGGTTTGGTGATTAGTACGGGCACATTTTCATCATTCCTCTTTGACAATGTCAACCAATCCCCCCCGGGACACAGGTTAAGAAAACCTCGAAGCACATGTAGTGTAGGCTCATACCCATACGCCTTACACATTACTATGTAGGTGGTAAGTTTGGCAAGTCCAAACGGGTTAAACCTTGAGATATGCACCTCAAAATATTGTAACAATTCTAGGAACAAGGGGTGCAGGGGTATTCTTAGATTTGACCGGGTAAATGCATGAGTATACAAACCCACATACCCTTTTGGGGCATCATAAATGCTTTGATTACTTTTTGGGAGAGTAACTTTATGTTGTTTGGGTATTGGGTAATCATCCAGAAAAAGGGCTAGGGCTTCCCTGGAAAGAGTACATTTTTGTTGTCTTATAATGCGTTTAGCATCCATGCTCATGGCTATACCTAAAGTAACTAATTTTAAAATGGGGGAAGAGTCTACCTTTTGATTGCTGCAGATCACGGCTTTGTGGTAGTTGCAGAGGAAAGAGTTATGATTCAGAATTTGGGGTACACTGGTATTTATATAGCACATAATTCCATATACTCAATACTTTAAATTTTGAAAGATGGTTGAGTTTACCGATAATTCTGCCATTATATTTTTATGATTCAACAGATACGTTATACGCACGCGCATTTAATGCATCTTTGTATTTCAAATATTTGCTTATCCATTTTAGAGAATATGGTAAAAACATTACATTATGATAGAGTTGTAAGCCACATATTCTTGTGTGCATATTTGACTTTCAACTGGGGGGCTTGATGATGTACCCTCCGATTAGCTCGAAGGACAACCCTTCGAGTGTAATCGCAACCTGCATAATCGAAGGCTCTGGCTAGCCTCCTTAAACTTTATTTGGCGTAAAATTAATCATCAATGATCTAGTTACCAAGTAGGAATTCGCCAATCGAAGGATCAAGCCCTTCGGGGTATCTCTCAATAAGTTTCAAGGACGGAACAATGCCAAGTCCACATATTGGTAAGACCAGGTCTTACCCACGTCTCCTCTTTCTCTTTAGCTCCCCCGCTAAATCAGGAGGAGTGGGACACTAACCCATAGCGGTTACCACAAATCATGGGACGCCCCCATGATCTCTATCAAATGTGTAACCACTCTCCAGGACCGTTTTCTTCACCTATAAATAGTCCTGGACGATGAAAAATCTGGTATGCAATCTATCTCACCTTACTTTACTACGCATATACTTAAACTCTCATACCAATCACTCATTCACACGCCGGAGGTGGTTCGCAGGGTCCAACCCCTGCGCAATCACTTAACATAGTGTTTTAGTATTTCTTATTTCAGGTTATATCCAAGCTTGGCGCAATCACAACACTCCTCATTTTCCTTTGATCACCATCGAAGGCCTGGTAGTGCAAAATATTGTACAATCATTATCCATTTCCACACCAAACGAATCAGGGGAGTAAATGATGATACCTTAGAGAATACAATTACGCTTGAGTTTGTTTGTTCAATAGTAGGTGTGTAATAAAACTAAGAGAAATACTTGCTAGGGCAATTTTAGCACCAAATTTAAATTTTTTTACAACATTTAGGAGTGAAGCTTTAGCCTTAATGAGCATCTCATGGATAGGAGTTGTATGACTAGCACAAAAACCGTACCACTCAAAAAAAAATTCCACCCAAATATGTGAGATTCGCCTTTAGATTTGTTAGGAAAAGCATTCATTATTAGTGCTTATGAGTGTATCGGTAGTACTTAGATTCTAGAGCTTACGTTAGTGATACATCCCGATACCGCTAGTGAGACTACATTCGTGTAGTTAGGATTTACTACATGATAAGAGGCATCACGATCACCCTTGTATTAAAGCCGTATCATAATTACTTGACCAATAAAGTCATAATTACTTGACTAGTAAAGTCAATTAATTTTTCCCACACCGTTGCGATGTACTCATTTATAGTACACGATACCCCTAGTACACCCCTCCGAGCCTATCTTTTTGTTTCTAACTTTAAGTATTTTACTTAAAGGAAGAATTTGTTTACAACCCACCCCAAATGTGCAACCAAATCGCCTTAGCCTTCCGTGTATGCACTCATCTTTAGTGCATTATTGTTACATGTTTAAACCCTTAGTTAATTGTCTAATTGATTACATGGTTGCTAAGTCGAGTCATATCTTGTACATATTGTTTTGGGACGATTGAGACTCATGGGTAAAGTACTATTGTTATGGAGTAATGGGGAAGAACATCATATATTACCCCCATATGTGCGTTAATCTTAAAAAGTACTCCAAGTGTTTTGATTATCTTGATTCGAGTCATTAGAATAGTTGATTATAAAGTATGTAAAAGTTCAAGTGTATTATTTTGGATGGTAGGGTAAGAGTGTATGCAAAAAAATAAAAAATAAAAAAACATACGGACTACCGTCCCATTTCCTTTTATGTTTATTTTATGTTTTTGTTAGTTTATGATTAGCTTAAATCGAGTCGAGTCTTGGCTTAGCAACGCCACATTGTACATGTAATTGACCAAGATGATTAACTCGCCACCAGTAAATATTGTCTTTATCCAACAAAACCGTGTTTATCATATCCCTACACCTCACGTTATAACCCTTTAAAAGACCTCTTTGATAGTTTATCCTAGGTGCTTACGCCAAGTGGTGGAGGTTTGATTCTTTCCCAAGCCTATGGTAATCTATTTGCTATGACAGGTAGTGAGAGATGTTTTCCATTTTCATATTGTGATATATACTTTATTACACCCGAGAGATGTGAGTATCTAAACACTATTTGTGAGGTGCTAGTGTATAATTTTCATGCTTGTTTTGGTTGAAGTGGAACAATTATTTGTTGCAATTACTTTTATATTAGTGTTAAATGACCCCTAACTTGTAATTTGATTAGAATAAAAGCGCATTTGCTTGAGGACAAGCAAATCTCAAGTGTAAGGGTATTTGATGAAGCGAAAAGTGTACCGCTTTTTAGGGGTCATTTAAGGCCAAAGTCGAGATTATTTGATCAAATATTGCCATAAATTGTTCCTTTTGTCATTTTAGGTACTTTTTGAAGGAAATTTACTAAAGGAAGCATTTTGGACGTTTTTGGAGCAAAAAAGTGAAGAAAACGACAAAGTCTCAAAATCTTGCTGGAAATTGTACATGACGGCGTCACAGGTTGCTAGTGACGGCATCAAGACTTGACAAAGAGGTGGATAAATCAATTACACGTGACACGCCAGAGAGTTTTCCAAAGAAGTTCGTGACGGCGTCACCCTTTAGGGTCGCCAAGGCCGTCACGTATAACACAAAGAGAGACGGCCCATAGTCCACAAAGAGTGACGGCGTCAGAAGTGGATCTAGGCAATACGAGTATTATTTTGGCGGTGAGTTGACGACGTCAGACTTAACTCTTGACGCCGTCAGGTTGTAAAACCTATATATAGTTTTCTAGTTTTCCTTCATTGTGTGCAACTTTGATGGGAGTAAACCCTAGACGAATTTTACTGATATTTTGAGGGTTTCAAACCCTTGTTTCATCCATGCTTAATTGAAGATAAGTCTTTCATCAAATCATTCAATATGTCTATGTATTGTTTGATTATATCTTACGCTTGTCTTCTCTTTAACATGCTAGGCTAGGTTTTCTTTGTGTTTGCTTAGATGTAATGAAACTTAGATATTGCTTATGGGTTGGTTGTTTGTTTATAATTTTTGTGGATGAATGAATTCGATGTTAGGCTTAAGAAAACTGGCAGACTTCTAATTGGTAACTTGCTTGAACGTCTTAAGAAACATGATCAGAGGTGTACTACGATATATTGGTTGTATTTAATGCGTAGGTAACGACTAATGAGGCCATGTTAGGAGCTAGTAGTCGGCTTGACATAGGAAGAGGTAGAAGCTTATAGAGTTAGGGAAGATTGTACACGGCCCTATGAATGGTATTAAGGAATGTAACCCATCATCCAAGCAATTGTAATGAACTAATTAACCGATAAAAGATAGCTAGGGATTAGTGAAATCTAAGTAAACACATTTTCTCTCATTATTGTTTTCGCCATAATTTAGTTTAAGTTTAGTTTATTTTATTTTGATTGCATCTTTAGTTATTTGGGTTAGTTGATTAGCAACTAATTCCGCCCACTCCTTCCAAAACGGAGATTTTACTTGCTTTCCATTAAATATAAAAATACAAAAAGAATCATCCTTCATCTCTAGACCTAGTTTTAGTGAGTTAACCCTAGCGAACACTATTCTTTGAGTTGAACGATCAATCTCCCGGTACTTGTCACTATACAATACTACAACGGTCAGGTACACTGCCTGGTGGGGATTGCAAGCTTCTCAAGATCCCTGGAGAGGTAAAACATTTTGCGAGGGCGCAATTCCACGCATCAATATCGGTGGAGTGAATTGTAACAGTTTGTAGTCCACCGAAAGAATTATACTAGTGGAATAGTATCATGTCATGGATTCGCAACTGGACGTACGGATGGTATAAACTCCCCATCCCGAACCAGTATATATCGTGGTGTCTCTCTTTACTCGCTTTATATACTTTGGATTGTATTTGTGGTTGTTTTATTGATTGTACAACCACTTGGTTCATCTTCTTGGCTTAAAGTTTTTAAACGTTCTAAAAGCCGAAGGAACCGTATTTAACCCCCCCCCCCCTCTACGGTTCTACAAACACCACAATCAACTTAAGCTCATCATCTCATCACCAATCAGTGATGAAAATTTTCTCAACCTTGCCACTCCTACACTATCACCAAGACCTCAAAATGTCATCACCACTCCACCACCAACAAAAACACCCATTAATCCAACTCCACCACCAGCTCCAACTCAACCATCAAAATCTCCATCACCTCTAAAATCACCAAAGCTTGAACCTATGGAACTTTTTGACACTCGACTAACATCACCTCATCCTTTTCTACAAGACTTAGATGATCTTCCACCTAGATCAACCAATCCACCACCATTGCCTTCGTTTGGCTCCATTGATCGAATGGCAAATAAACCAATGGCTTTCTTTGTGCCTAATGAGTCATTTGAACAAGAACAGCCACCTCAATAAGAGTCATCACAACCAAAGCCATTGTTGTTTCACCCAATCAACAAAGAAATCCATGGTCCTTTGTATGGAGAACCAAACTTCCAACACCATAATCAACCTCCACCCCAAGATTCTCAACCACCATCTCAATCCCAATCCCAACACTTTGAGTCTTTCTTTCCTTCTTATGAGGAAATCGAAGATTCATTATGGAACAACCCTCCAAACACCCACGAGGAGATCAATGATCGCCTCGACAATTTGTATGCCTTCAAGAACATGGTAGACACACACCTCCATCAAGCAATGGAATTTCAAACCACATTGCTCTCATCCATTGCTAACCCAAAATCAACCCAACAAACTTCCAATGTTCCACTACCACCACCACCATCAACCAATGATCCCATCCTACCCAATCCTCGCCATGGTTGCTCACAATGTGAGCGAACGGCTAAAATTTTTGAAAGCATAAAAATCATACTTCACCAAGTTCAAGATGAAAACCTTTTAGTTCTTCAACACATTCTTGAGCGCCTAAATGTTCTTTCCCATCCTCACCAACCTTAGGATTCCATTAGAAGAATTTTTTAAGGAATTTGTTATTTTCTTTTCCTTCTATAGATGTAGGATTTATTTTTCTTTTTAAGTTATTTTTTTTATTGCATTTTCCTTTTTAGAAATAGGACTTTGACTTTTGCATTTCTTGTCTTTGCTTTGACTTTTTTCAAAGTTAAATTTTACAAGAAATGAAGCTTGTCCTACTATATAGCGTGCATTGTTGGTTGACTATTTCTTTGTTGTGATTGTAATATGGTTGATTATCTATTCATGATTTGTTGTGGTTGACATTATATACTTGCCTTTTTCGACAACTAACTATCTTTTTGTAGGATCAAAATCCATGTATCCTTACTTGGCACCCTAACTAGGGGGAGTATTATCCAAGGGGGAGCATTTGGCTCGCACCATTCCGCTACGCAACTCTTCTTTTTGTTTTGACAAAAAGGGAGAGAGAATATATTTAACTTAAACTCATTTTTATCATTCTAATGAAACAAGTTTGAAATATGGATTTTTAAAGACTTAACACTATAATTAGCGATTTGCCTAAAATTAAAGTTTATGTTTTGTCCTCAACAAAAAGGGGAAGATTGTTAATACAAATATCGCCTAAAAACGTTATTTATATTTTACGATCTTTGCTAAATTTTGTTAACGACAAAGTGTAAACTTTAATTTTTAGCAAAACATAAATATAGCTTAAGTCTTTCATAATTAGACTTTATTTCAAACTAAACATCACATTTTCTACATTTACATTTCACATTAACATAACATTTTCATATTTCTACAAATAGAAAATGTTGTATGACATCATGGCATGCATCATGTGTAATCTTAGAAAGATTTCCAAAATCTCATAGTTGACTTTGTGAGATCTCATGCATATCTTAGATAGATTCTTACACAACATATCTTATGGTTGACCTAGAATGATCTTGATTAGACTTGTCATAGATATGGAAAGATTTCTTGGAGACTTGCCTGTCAGACCTAGCAGAACCCTTAGGATACAAGGGCGGAACCCTTGATTTAGTTCCGCCTGATCCGTGGGTGTGCTGGTTTGTTTTGCCTATAAATAGCAAGCCACATCCAAGAAATTCTTCATCACTTACAATCATATTTTGCATATACTCTCTCATTTCATTCATCTAACCTAGTAGCATTTCATTTGTGTGAGATTCTTTTGTAGCAAAGAAGTTCACAAGTTCATCCGAAAGTCTACAAGTTTCAACACAACATTGCAAGACTTGTTAGCTTAGCATTGTGTAAACTCATGTAGTTTATACTTCATTTGATTGTATCTTTTCAGTAGTAATTGGTTAGTATTTTAGTCCTCAAAATAGATAGAGTGACGGGAGTGGTTGTACCCTTGTAAAAGAACTCGACATCTAGCTTTGTGTCGGTCATCTTGTGTAAGCGATGTGTAATGTTTTCTCTGCCGGTGAAAGGAGCTTGTTAACAAGTGAAAGAAACTCTCGAGTTGGATACTCGGGGAGTGGAGTAGGGCAAGGAAAAAGAGTCCTTGTAGCCGAACCACTATAAACATCCGTGTTGTGGTTTGATCGTTTCTTACTTTATTCTTGCATATGACTTATCGTTTATTAGTTTCAATTGTTCATTGCACATAAAGTTTTCAAAGTTTATTAAGTTAAAAACCGGTAAACTATTCAACCCCCTTCTAGTTTTCCACAAAATCCTATTTGAGACTTATGTTAAGTCTAAGGATCTTGACTTGTGGCATATCATCCATAACGGTAACTTTGTTTTCACGGTCCAAGACCCCGAAACAAGGTTAATGGTGGACAAACCATATTCGGATTTGGATGATAATGAGAAGAAGATGGTTAACAAGAATGATGAAGCCAAAATGATGATCTACGATGCCTTACCTCGAAAAGAGCTCGAGAGGGTGTGTATATGTAAGACCACAAAGAAGATTTGGGACTTACTTTTTATTGTTCATCAAGGTATCACACATGTCAAGGATAGCAAGATAGACTCTCTCCTTCAACAATATGAGGAGTTTTTTTTTTATCACCAATGATGATGTTACACCCAAAAACCGTTTTCAAACGAGTATGACTCTAGATGAAACTAAGACTTTTATGAGTCGGGAGACTCGATATGATTGGTTAGTCAATGGATGTTATGTTGAAAGTGTTATGTGATTAGCTCGTCAAACCCGATAGTCAATCTAATAGTCAAAGAAGATGTAATATGATTATAGAAAGATTGATGTGTCTTAAATATAAGAGATTTAGACTTAAGGGATTAAAATTGTCAAGTGTTAAATGAGTTATAAAGTTAATGTGGCTAAAGTAGAAAGAAAAGGGACTTGAGGGACCTAAGTTGACAGAATCCCAAAATAATACTAGAACCACTTTGTTCTTGCCTGTAGGGACTAATCTTGCCAATTCCTGAAAATGTACTAGAACAAACTTGTTCTAGTACCAACACTGAATTGTTATAGGACTAGAGGGGCTATTCTTGCCAAAACCTAAAACTGGCACTAGAACCAACTTGTTCTAGTACCATGACCAAATTCTTATAGTACTTTAGGGGCCATTCTTGCCAAGTGACTAAAATTGTACCAAATAAGAGATGATATCTCCGGGCTTTTCCATAAGTTTCCAGAAAATTCATGTGTGTTTGTGTGTGTGTTTGGAGAGTGACGAACAAAGAAAAGAACAGAAAAGAACAAGATTATGATGATCAAGATTAGGAAGAATTAGGGTCCTAATTCAAGAGACAAAGCCCTAGCAATGATCATATGCAAGTAAGTATGTCAATTAATGATTTAATTGAAGAACTAAGAAGTTAGGGTTCATGAACCCTAATTTAAGGATTGAGCAAAAGATGGTTTTCTGCTAATTATAGAAGTTACAGTAATTATTGAATTTAAGTTAGTATTTTAATGGGATGAATCATCATATAATCAATCTATGATTAGTGATGTTTAGAGGTAAGATAATGATTGTATAAACCATTGTAATGGTTATTTGATTATGTGTTAAGTATTTATGTGTATTATGATCTTGACATAGGATGATGATGTTGATGTTGATGGTGATAAGGATGATGATGATTCCTTGATATGCTTAACTTGAATCTAAGGTAAGTAAAATGATGATATCATGTTGTTATATGGATTCTAACATGTATTTGTTATGTATGTTATGTGCTAAGTGATAGGAGACTTGAAGTATGCTTAAGTGTTGTGATGAATGTGATCTAAGTGATGCTATGGTGTTATAGAGTAAGTGATATTATGTGTTAAAGTAATACTTAAAGCAATAAGCTGTAAAGTATGTGTTTGGATATACATGATGTTTATATGTTGTTTGAAGTGTAATGGTATGTTATGATCATTTTACTTACTAAGCGTAATCGCTTACTGTTCTAGTTACCAATGTTTTGTAGGTGTTCATGAGATGTCGCTATGGTTTGGAATATGGATTAAGGATTGGGTACGCAAAAGGTTAGAAGGTAGTAAGTGTTTAGGAGCTTAGTATAGAATACCGAGCTCAATTCAACGTTGTAGCCCCGTTAGTCTTTCAATGGTTTGTAACGTGTATTCAAGTGTCAAAATGTATGTCAAGGTTGTTATAGTGAATTGGTAGTCAATTGGTACGTCAAAGTATGGTTAAAAGTTTATGGTCAAGGTTAAAGGGGTGTTTGGATCAATGTATGTTTGTACCCATTTTGGGATGTGAACGGGTCAATGGTCATGGATCAAAGTCGTCATGGTCTTTAATGTAAAATGAGCATTTGGTTCAGGTTCAAGTGTTTATTTTATGGTTAAAGGTGTCATTGTTAATTTTGTATGCAAACGGGTCAAAATGGGTGTTTGGCAAAACACCCATAAGTTTGTAAAAGTATATATTTATGGGTCATTGAGATCAAGTACAATTATGAAAATGGTGTATTATGATGTAAATACGATTTCTGAAAGTTTTGGTGTTATGTCACGTTATAAAAGTCGTTTTCCGGAAAATGGGTCAAAAATGCACAAAAAGGTTTATGCAGAAAAAGGGGTGTTTGGGACAGCAGGTAGTGCTGAAAATGGGTCACGTGAGAAAAATCATATCTTTTAAACTATAAGTCGTTAAAGGTTGTGCCACCCGTTGTTTCGAAGGTAATTGAGTCTAGTTTCTTCTAAAAATAGTCTCAATGTCTGTTTTGTAACAGATTTCTGCCAGTTTATAAAAGAGTGACAGGAGGTCAGTAGCGGGTCAAAGCGTTTCCGCGTAAAAGTTTTAAATTTTGGTCAAATCGGGCACGGGGTGTAATAGATGAAACTATTTATAGCGGTTTAATGAGATTCAATACTATTACTACAAGCTTGAACTCGTTAGATCCAAGCAATAATAGCAAGAATCATGTTAAAAAATTTCTCCATGATCTTCCGGTGAATTGGCGACTTAAGAAGCGGAAACTGAAGAGGCAAGAAATTTGGCACAATTATCTTTTGAAAAGTTAATTGGTAATTTTAATACATACAAAGAGATCTTAGAAAATAATAAAGCCATCGCCGAAGAAAATATCGAGTCACTAGCTTTCAAAGCTAACGCCTCTAGAAACCAAACTAGTGGTGAATGTTGTTATCAAGAAGTAAGTGTTGATAAAGACGAAGGAGATGAAGAAGAAATCATGGCTTTAACAAAGAAAGCTAGAAGATGCTATGGACAAGCTAGAAAAGACAATCAAGACAAGGCATTCATCGAAGGCGGTTGGAGCTATAGTGAAGATGGAAATCAATCGGATGAAAAGGCTATGTGTCTCATGGCAATTGGAACACACGAAGTATCATCCAACCCTTCCTCTTCTATTAATAATATAGATATTTATAAATTGCAAAAGGAGAATAAGAAACTAATTGAACTTAATAAAAATATTTTGAGAAATATTGAAAAACATGAAAAAGAAAAATATCAACTTGAGAAAGAGACTCATGAACTCAAACAAAAAATTAGGCTACTTAAATTTAAGAAAAGTGGTTATGATTTAGACATATGTTAAGTCAACAAAAGCCCTTTCATGACAAAGAAGGTCTTGGTTTTTCTAAAAATAATCAAATCACAAGTTAAAAGAAATCAATAGTGTTTACAAAAGAAGGACAAGGTGAAGAATCAAATGTTACCGAGCCTGACGCGCTGGTTGACGCGTCGACGCG
This sequence comes from Artemisia argyi, assembly GCA_030686995.1. Classification (NCBI taxonomy): domain Eukaryota; kingdom Viridiplantae; phylum Streptophyta; class Magnoliopsida; order Asterales; family Asteraceae; genus Artemisia; species Artemisia argyi. The sequence continues at coordinate 85,078,172 of CM060707.1, forward strand.
CCACCAACGCGCCAGGAGTCTGAGTAAAATTGGTTCATCATTAAATGCTTTTGCAAAACCATCTTTTCCTCAAGCTCCTTTTGCAAGTAATCAAAACAATAATCTTCATGACTATATATAAATCATCAAGGTTGAGCATGGTAGTAATTTAAACTCTAGGTTGAGTAGTGTGAGTAATTTAAGTGATGATAATTGTAGTATTGTGTTTACCAATGTGGATTGTACTATTAGTAAAATCGGTAACACACTTGGTAAAGGTCATAGGAGAAATAACTTGCATACTTGCTAGTTGGAACAAATCTCCAAGCAACACATATGTCTTACATCCATGGTGGATTACTCAACACTTTGGAATAGGAGGATAGGTGGTGTGTATTAATTACACACCTTTTTATTACCAAATATCGACCCAAAAATGACTATTTGAGCTAACAAATGCCAAGAAAACAAGTGTTTTTATATTTGTGATGTGCAGGTACGGATATTACGGAAAACAAGCAAAAACCCGGAAAAACGGGCACGAGAGTATGAAAGGTTCAAAAGCCGGTGCCGGGAAGCAGTTTTCAAGACCGGATCATTATTCAAGCTCAAATTGTCAAAGTCAATCTTGAAGAATTATCAAATTGACAAGAATGGTCCTTGGTTAATATTTCAGAAATGGCAGAATTGGCCCTCAAAGTTTCACAAAATTACACTTTGGTCCTTGTACATTTCAATATGAAAATCTGCCAAAATACTAGGCCTAGTCCAACATATTGTCCAAGCCCACTCTCCTTATACCAACACCCAAGCCCATCCACCTCTTACCCCATTACCTTGACCCGGCCCAAAGGTCAAACAATAATAAAAAATGTTACCCGCCCCCCTTTCTACCCCGGTTACCCAGAAATACTATTCAATGAATAGTAAACAAGAACCCTAAATCCTTTTTACCCTCAATTACCCCAATCCCTCCATAAATTACCCCAATTAAGGGTATAATAGTCAAACCCTGACACCCCTGACACCTCCTGACTCAAGGAATGCCACGTTCAAGCTGCTTATTGGACCGAACGTGTCACCACATGGTTTCCAAGGCTGTGATTGGTCTATGGGTGTCACAAAGGATCTAGGGAGTATATTCTTGGAGAGATGCTGTTTCTAGGACCTTCTGAAGGCTCCTCACCTCAGGCTATATAAAGAAGCCTCCTCCAACGATTAGAGTGGTTAGATAATAGGAGTAGGAGTAGTGTAGGTTTAGGTGTAGGTTTCAGCTGTAATTTAGATTAATAATTGTAATTCTTGCTTTTAATAAAAGTCTTTCTTTTTAGCTTATTGCTTAAACCTGTTTTCTATTCAGCTTATTTTCTAGTTCATAATAATCTAAGTCTCAGCTTCTTTTGTTTCTTCATCTTCAGTTTAATGTGTTTCTATTAGCTTATTTTCTGTCTCATTTAGCTAAAGTTAATTCCTTTCATTACTCTTGCTTAAGTCTTTACAATTATTTTCATAAAAATAAAAATAAATAAATAAAAAAAAATCCAGAAAAATATAAAAAAAATACAAAAATACAATGTTAGTTGTTAGTAGAAGCTCACAGTAAGAGCTTATTTTCTGTTATGCATCTTATTTAAGCTTAAATAGCTTATAGTGAGATCCTTTTGAGTCTTTGATCATTAATCAGTCAAGTAAGAGATTTTGGTTCATAATTGATGCTGAGGTGTTGGTGGATAAGCTGAAACTGACCCATTGAATTCAGCCTATCATAAAGATAGGCTAGCACAGTGAATCCCCCTCTATTTTGAGCTGAGGGGGAAGCTTTATTGTAAGTTCATCTCATTTCCATTTTGTAGACAGTCAATAGTAGCAATAATCTAGGGTATTTGCTTATTTGTGTTTCTAGCTGTGTAATTCATAGTCTAGTAGCTTTATTAGTTGTTATTCAACTTGTTTAGTGTAATTTGTGCTTAATATTGGTAGGTTAATAGCTAAAAATAAGATTTATAGTTTACATTAACTGATAAGGGGGTGTTTGGATTAATGGTTTATGCTTAGTACTTGTTGTTTTTGGTAGGTATTACTGGTTCATACAGTCCACTATAGACACTAATAGGTTAGAATAGTCATAATAATAACTAGTAGTTTATAAAAAAAGTCAAAATTAGTTTTCAAAGATCTTAACTGTTAGTAAATTGGTGAAACAGTTAGTATGATTGTTAGGGTAGTTGCATAATAAGGTAACCTAGCTTAATGTAGCTTAATATTAGCTTAATATTAAACCTATGGTTAGTTATGATGATCTGAAATTGGATTTAGTCAAAGTTCTTGTGCATTTAAATAGTCAAAAACTAGTAGTAACTGAGCTGTCAGTATGGGTTTTTGAGAGATCATGTAGGGTTCATTAGTTGTTAGAATCAGATAAAGCTTGTTGATTTGCATTCTCTATTAGCTAGTCAACCAATATCTATCATATAATTTGAGCTCAGGTCTTATTTGCTTAAGTGGAATGTGCCTTAAAGTTGCCTGTGTGGGGACTTATGTGCCCTGCACCACAGTTGAGGCCTCATGTTCATGGCCTCTTTTAAGTTAGTAGTTTATAGCTTTAGCCTTAGATTATTGATCTTATTTCATCTCTACATGGTAGTCTTTAAATAGCTCCATTTAGTTTCTTCTATTCAGCTTATTTGAGTAGCTTATTAGTCCTTGCTTATTGATAATATAGCTTGATTTCTGTTTTTGGATCTTGGGCTGCATTTGCTCTCTTAAGCTTGTTATTGTAATATTTTGGCCTTTCTGAGTCTAGTAGGGGTAGTAGTAGTATAATGCATAGTCTGCTTATCTTATAGCTTATCATACATAGGACTTAGCTTATTTTGCTTTTTATAGAGTGCTTTAAGCTTGCTTCTTTGGGTTCTGTGCTAATAGATGTTCATTTCTTTGCTTATTAGAGCTTATAGTAGTATAAGACAGTAGTGGTGTAAGTTTGGTAAAGTTTTGTGGCAAGTGCTTATTAATAAGCACTTGCCATAAGCTGATTTTGGCTGAATAAGCACTTCTGCTTATTTGTTCTATTCCAAAATTTTTCTGCAAGCTTTATATATTATTTTAGAATTTCTGGTAATTTTTCATAATTTTCTGAGGTCATTTGCTATTTTTCTTAATTTCTTTTTGATAAAAATCATTTTTAAAATCAATTTTAAATTCCAAAAATCCATAAAAAAATAGAAAAAAGTCCTGAAAAATACAAAAATAGTTTTTAAAATTCTTTTATATTATTCTAGATTTTCCAAAATAGTTTTCATAATTTTCCCATTAATCTTCATAATTTCTTTTATTTTTAATTACTTTTAAATTCATTAATTAGATAATTAATTCTAGAAAATAAATAAAAAGTCAAAAAAATATTTTTCTTTTTCTAGAAATTTTCTTTTATCATTTAAGATTTTTATAAATCTGTTTCACGTTCGTAGGATCATTTCTTGTATATAAGTCGCGTTTTATTTCGTACGTTTACGTAATTTTCGCGTTTGAATTCCCGTTTTCACGTTTTTAACATCCGTAGATATCTAGATCGTATATTCTTCATATTTTACTATTACTTAGCATAACTTGAAACCCAAAACATATTTTCCATTTTCCCGCTTTTCTCGACACGATTTCTCGATCCGGTTATTCACGATTCCATTTCACCTTCGCTGGGAAAACGACCCGGGAAATACTTTCACCGGTATTTCTTCGGAATTAATTATTTGTACTAAAACGACTTTATCAAAATGGCGCCGCTGCCGGGGAAGATGGACGTGAGTTTTGAATATTCGTGTTGAAAAATCGTGTTGCGTTAAGTTTTTAACTATCTTGTATATATTTTCTATAAAAATATAAAAATTTTAAAATCAAAAACAAAAATAATCTTCTTATCCTCTTATCCGTATAATTCTTCTTCTCACACCTTCTATCTATCTATCCTCATTTATGTCTTCGGTTTATCATCGTGGGAGATTTTATCATATTCCACCGGTCGTAGATGATGGAACCAAAAGTATGGAAGAATTGTTCTTGGAGGGCCATAGGCAGATTATAAACGCGTTATTTTGTAAACATGGCATCGATTCTTCGAGTGGCAATCCCACTCCGTCTTCTGAATCTATCATCCCTGACTCTTCCCGTCCTTCTCTCACACCGGTTGAGGGAAGCGACCCCGTTTTGGAAGATGTCGATACTTCTCTTAATGATTCTATTTCGACTGAGATTGTTGAAGATAAGCCGTCAGATCCTTTGGAGCCCGAGCTCAAGGATTCTTTACCCGATTTTGTGAATAATGATTTTGATACAGCCGAGGAATGTGAATTACCTCGTATTGACAATCCGAATGATCATGATGAGATATTCTCCGATTCTGAAGATGACGATTCTATATCGTGTGGAGAGATCGAATATGTCGATGACGATCCTATGGAGCCCGAGCTTGAAGAATTTTTACCTGACTTTGAGAGTTTTACCTTCGATACGACTGAGGAAATAAGTGGCAATCCCACTTATCGTCATGATTTTTATGATCCGACGTTTGAAGCTTTTCATTTCGATTACTCGGAAGAGACGAGTCGTGGCAGTACCACTTCTCATGCTTTTATCTCTCTTCCGGAGTTTGAGTCATTCTGTTTTGATGAATCTGAATATGTAATTGAAAAGTTTTTTAAACCTGAATTTGAAAGTTTCAGATTTGATCTTGATGTTGATCATGATCCGGGTGGTGTGTTTAAAAATGAGAGTTTTAAAGAAAAGTTTATTCCATCCCTCCCACCCGGACAAGTTTGTAAAATGAGCTTAAATGATAAAATTCATAATTTCACAATTATGAAGTCTTCTTTTGATGATAATGAGTTTTTCATAATGATAATCAAGACCTTCTTGCCATTTGTAACATTTGATGTGATTTCTCTTATCCTTCACTCCACCGGGAGTGAGGATACCGTGTTTGATCCGGGTATCTCTTTTGCCAAATGGCCGTTTTCTTTGCTCTCCCCAAGGACGAATTAATTCGGGGATCGAGTCAAGCTCATGTGACTCGGTGAACAAAAACAAGCGCTTCGTGGGTGGCAACCCATGCTTATCCAATTTCATCTTCTTATTTTTCTTATTTCTAACACCTAATGTAGGGAGGAGTGCCTCTTCTACTCTTGTGTTTCGTGGTTGTTTGTGATGTTTATTCAGGATTGTCCGCGATTTATGATGACTCTCGTGCTCGTTATCTCTTCACTTGGAGTCTCATTCATCGGTGCTTTTGGAAATCCTATATCCGTAAATCTTATCGATTAACGTTTTCTTTGGCATAATTAATAAACGGCCCTAGATTATTGTTAGGATTGCCTTAACCCACAAAACATTGAGGACAATGTTTAATTCTAGTCGGGGGGAGGGTGAATCTTCGATTCGATGACCTAGCATTTTTCACATGTCGTGTACTCGCGTAACTCCGTTTTTCCACCAAAAACCAAAAAAAATTGAAAAATTGAAAATTTCAAAAATTTTGAAGAAAATGTCATGAAAAAGCACAAAAAAATGAGAAAAAGTAGAAAAAGTGGTGCAAAAATATGAATAAAGTTTGAATAAGTGATTTGACACCTTGTTGACTTTCTTGCTGGCGAGAGTAGGAATAAATATTTTGACTTGACCGGGCATGTTGAGCCCTAGCTTGTTCCCTTAGCCTATGATGATCACAAAAGTTTGTGCTAGTCTTGTACACTAGGAGCTACTCTTTTGTCGGCTCCCGTACTTGGCTTTATACATGCACAACTTGAAAAGCTTTCGCTAGTCTTTTACACTAGGAGCTACAAAACGCGAATTCTTTATAAGAGTTTGCAAGTTCCCGTATTTGACTTTATATATGCGTGGCTGGTTATCGGCTAAGCATCTGCTAATCTCATTATTTGAGGTTTTAATTTGCAGAGAACGAGAAATGATAGAGTTTATTTATAAGTTAGATGCTAAACGTGGAGAAATGGTTCTCTTTAGAGCTCATAAGAGGTACTCGTGGCTTTTTACTCCCATCAGATACGTCACCGATATATAATAGATGTTCTAGGATAATTAGTGGTATTTCGGTTTAAATAATATTTAGTTCTTTATTTTCTTAAGAGAATTTTTGCTTTAGAAGTTGGGTACATATCAAGGAACACCAAAATAAGAGCCAAAAGTAAAAAAAATCAAAAGTCAAAGTTGACTATGTATGTGGTTTTGGAGCTACCCGATAAGCTTCCATTATGAGAAAAAATCAAAGAAAAAAGTGAAAAATATGAGAAAAGTATGAAAAAAGTGAAAAATAAAAAAAAAAAAAAAAAAAATATGAAGTTGTAGTATTGTTGAATAAGAGCTATGTATGTATAAATAAGTTGTTGGCGCGTGAGGTGCATGTGATAAGTGATTAGTAATCAGTCACATGAGGTGCACGTGATCGTACTCCGCAACTTATATCATTTATATTGTATGTACCCCAAATTCCTTGATGTGGACCGAATTTCTATTGCAGTAGTTCTTAAGAGAAAATGATTAACTACTTAGTGTTTAAATTTAGGTGTCACTATCGGATAAGAAAAATATTGAAACGAGAAAATATGAAGCGATTCATTTCTCAACAAAAATAAAATAATGAGATACAAAAAACCTAGGACATGGGAGTAAGGAGTATCCACTAAGTAACTGTTATGAGTAGTGTTAGCATCTAATTTGTAGATAAGCTGTGATCTCGTTTTTACGCTTAGTTTGGGGACTTGTGAAAAATCAGGGATGACGATTTTTATCCGTATGGTCACTTCGTAAAAAGAAGTGTTTCTACTTGTCGACCCTAATAATTATTGCAAAAATAATGAAAGTTCAACAAACCGTCACATGTATGATGTATGAAAAATCCAAAAATAGAATAAAGTAGAATAAAATGAAAATTTTGGATAACGGAGCGTTTTCGGGAATAAATGATTTTGTAATCTCTTTTGAACCTCCTTGCTACTTTTCAAAGTTAGTAAAAAGAGTATCAAAATTATTTATCCCGAGAGCGTGAATTGATCACATTGCGTGAGGACACGGCAATACTTTAGTCGGGGGGATTTTGGTGTGTATTAATTACACACCTTTTTATTACCAAATATCGACCCAAAAATGACTATTTGAGCTAACAAATGCCAAGAAAACAAGTGTTTTTATATTTGTGATGTGCAGGTACGGATATTACGGAAAACAAGCAAAAACCCGGAAAAACGGGCACGAGAGTATGAAAGGTTCAAAAGCCGGTGCCGGGAAGCAGTTTTCAAGACCGGATCATTATTCAAGCTCAAATTGTCAAAGTCAATCTTGAAGAATTATCAAATTGACAAGAATGGTCCTTGGTTAATATTTCAGAAATGGCAGAATTGGCCCTCAAAGTTTCACAAAATTACACTTTGGTCCTTGTACATTTCAATATGAAAATCTGCCAAAATACTAGGCCTAGTCCAACATATTGTCCAAGCCCACTCTCCTTATACCAACACCCAAGCCCATCCACCTCTTACCCCATTACCTTGACCCGGCCCAAAGGTCAAACAATAATAAAAAATGTTACCCGCCCCCCTTTCTACCCCGGTTACCCAGAAATACTATTCAATGAATAGTAAACAAGAACCCTAAATCCTTTTTACCCTCAATTACCCCAATCCCTCCATAAATTACCCCAATTAAGGGTATAATAGTCAAACCCTGACACCCCTGACACCTCCTGACTCAAGGAATGCCACGTTCAAGCTGCTTATTGGACCGAACGTGTCACCACATGGTTTCCAAGGCTGTGATTGGTCTATGGGTGTCACAAAGGATCTAGGGAGTATATTCTTGGAGAGATGCTGTTTCTAGGACCTTCTGAAGGCTCCTCACCTCAGGCTATATAAAGAAGCCTCCTCCAACGATTAGAGTGGTTAGATAATAGGAGTAGGAGTAGTGTAGGTTTAGGTGTAGGTTTCAGCTGTAATTTAGATTAATAATTGTAATTCTTGCTTTTAATAAAAGTCTTTCTTTTTAGCTTATTGCTTAAACCTGTTTTCTATTCAGCTTATTTTCTAGTTCATAATAATCTAAGTCTCAGCTTCTTTTGTTTCTTCATCTTCAGTTTAATGTGTTTCTATTAGCTTATTTTCTGTCTCATTTAGCTAAAGTTAATTCCTTTCATTACTCTTGCTTAAGTCTTTACAATTATTTTCATAAAAATAAAAATAAATAAATAAAAAAAAATCCAGAAAAATATAAAAAAAATACAAAAATACAATGTTAGTTGTTAGTAGAAGCTCACAGTAAGAGCTTATTTTCTGTTATGCATCTTATTTAAGCTTAAATAGCTTATAGTGAGATCCTTTTGAGTCTTTGATCATTAATCAGTCAAGTAAGAGATTTTGGTTCATAATTGATGCTGAGGTGTTGGTGGATAAGCTGAAACTGACCCATTGAATTCAGCCTATCATAAAGATAGGCTAGCACAGTGAATCCCCCTCTATTTTGAGCTGAGGGGGAAGCTTTATTGTAAGTTCATCTCATTTCCATTTTGTAGACAGTCAATAGTAGCAATAATCTAGGGTATTTGCTTATTTGTGTTTCTAGCTGTGTAATTCATAGTCTAGTAGCTTTATTAGTTGTTATTCAACTTGTTTAGTGTAATTTGTGCTTAATATTGGTAGGTTAATAGCTAAAAATAAGATTTATAGTTTACATTAACTGATAAGGGGGTGTTTGGATTAATGGTTTATGCTTAGTACTTGTTGTTTTTGGTAGGTATTACTGGTTCATACAGTCCACTATAGACACTAATAGGTTAGAATAGTCATAATAATAACTAGTAGTTTATAAAAAAAGTCAAAATTAGTTTTCAAAGATCTTAACTGTTAGTAAATTGGTGAAACAGTTAGTATGATTGTTAGGGTAGTTGCATAATAAGGTAACCTAGCTTAATGTAGCTTAATATTAGCTTAATATTAAACCTATGGTTAGTTATGATGATCTGAAATTGGATTTAGTCAAAGTTCTTGTGCATTTAAATAGTCAAAAACTAGTAGTAACTGAGCTGTCAGTATGGGTTTTTGAGAGATCATGTAGGGTTCATTAGTTGTTAGAATCAGATAAAGCTTGTTGATTTGCATTCTCTATTAGCTAGTCAACCAATATCTATCATATAATTTGAGCTCAGGTCTTATTTGCTTAAGTGGAATGTGCCTTAAAGTTGCCTGTGTGGGGACTTATGTGCCCTGCACCACAGTTGAGGCCTCATGTTCATGGCCTCTTTTAAGTTAGTAGTTTATAGCTTTAGCCTTAGATTATTGATCTTATTTCATCTCTACATGGTAGTCTTTAAATAGCTCCATTTAGTTTCTTCTATTCAGCTTATTTGAGTAGCTTATTAGTCCTTGCTTATTGATAATATAGCTTGATTTCTGTTTTTGGATCTTGGGCTGCATTTGCTCTCTTAAGCTTGTTATTGTAATATTTTGGCCTTTCTGAGTCTAGTAGGGGTAGTAGTAGTATAATGCATAGTCTGCTTATCTTATAGCTTATCATACATAGGACTTAGCTTATTTTGCTTTTTATAGAGTGCTTTAAGCTTGCTTCTTTGGGTTCTGTGCTAATAGATGTTCATTTCTTTGCTTATTAGAGCTTATAGTAGTATAAGACAGTAGTGGTGTAAGTTTGGTAAAGTTTTGTGGCAAGTGCTTATTAATAAGCACTTGCCATAAGCTGATTTTGGCTGAATAAGCACTTCTGCTTATTTGTTCTATTCCAAAATTTTTCTGCAAGCTTTATATATTATTTTAGAATTTCTGGTAATTTTTCATAATTTTCTGAGGTCATTTGCTATTTTTCTTAATTTCTTTTTGATAAAAATCATTTTTAAAATCAATTTTAAATTCCAAAAATCCATAAAAAAATAGAAAAAAGTCCTGAAAAATACAAAAATAGTTTTTAAAATTCTTTTATATTATTCTAGATTTTCCAAAATAGTTTTCATAATTTTCCCATTAATCTTCATAATTTCTTTTATTTTTAATTACTTTTAAATTCATTAATTAGATAATTAATTCTAGAAAATAAATAAAAAGTCAAAAAAATATTTTTCTTTTTCTAGAAATTTTCTTTTATCATTTAAGATTTTTATAAATCTGTTTCACGTTCGTAGGATCATTTCTTGTATATAAGTCGCGTTTTATTTCGTACGTTTACGTAATTTTCGCGTTTGAATTCCCGTTTTCACGTTTTTAACATCCGTAGATATCTAGATCGTATATTCTTCATATTTTACTATTACTTAGCATAACTTGAAACCCAAAACATATTTTCCATTTTCCCGCTTTTCTCGACACGATTTCTCGATCCGGTTATTCACGATTCCATTTCACCTTCGCTGGGAAAACGACCCGGGAAATACTTTCACCGGTATTTCTTCGGAATTAATTATTTGTACTAAAACGACTTTATCAATAGGTCACGCTAATATGAGGTTATTCCAAAGTCTTGTTTCTAATGAGCTAGTAAGGAATTTACCAAAGTTGAGTTTTGAAAGATATTATTGTGATACTTGTCTAGGGAGTCAAGGACATGCAAACAATAGGAATATGAATGAAGTGTCAACTAATAAGGTTTTAGAGTTGTTGCACTTGGATTTATATGGTCCACCCCCAATCCAAAGCTACGGAAGCAACTTCTACACGTTGATGATTGTCGATGACTATTCAAACTATACTTAGGTATTGTTTCTAGTGTCTAAGGTTGAAGTCTTAGGAAAATTTGATATTTTGAAAAAAAGCTTGAAAACCTACTTGATTGTTCTATTCTTTTAATAAAAACAAATCATAGTATATATATATATATATATATATATATATATATATATATATATATATATATATATATATATATATATATATATATGTGTGTGTGTGTGTGTGTGTATATATGTATATGTATATATATATATATATATATATATATATATATATATATATATATATATATATATATATATATATATATATATATATATGTGTGTGTATATATATATGTGTGTGTGTGTGTGTATATATGTATATGTATATATATATATATATATATATATATATATATATATATATATATATATATATATATATGTGTGTGTGTGTGTGTGTATATATATATATATATATATATATATATATATATATATATATATATATATATATATATATATATATACATATATATATATACATATATATATATACATATATATATATATATATATATATATATATATATATATATATATATATATATATATATATATATATATATATATATATATATATATATATATATATATATATGTATATATATACATATATATATATATATATACTACCTTATAATGTATTTAGGACATCTATATTTAGAAGTCTTAAAATGTTTAAGATCAAAAACATTTCTTTAATAGGAAAGATTCATGTACACCACTTTAATGCACATAATTTTCAGACTTACAAGACAAGAAACATAATGTACACCACTTTAATGCACATATTAAAAAAAAACCACATTAATGATATTTAATGTAATCAATTATTTAATTGATCAATAAATACAATTAATACAATTATTAAAACACCCTTTACATCACAAATACAAATTATCAAGCATATTGTACAACCAAATTAAACACAATTCCTACATTAAACGTCACTAATACAAATAATAAAGCACATTATACAAATATTCAGGCACGAACAGGCAACGGGCCTAATGGGCTTGACCCCGAATGGGTGCGGGCCAAACAGGCTCGAACCCGAACGAGCACGGCCTAAACGAAATTCTTGATATCCGTAAATCTATTGTAAAAAAAAAAAACATAATAAACTAAAATACATGATTCACCGGAAAATTTAATTTTAGGGTACCCGCCGCTGCAACGTGCGGGTACCCTGCTAGTATATATATATATATATATATATATATATATATATATATATATATATATATATATATATATATATATATATATATATATATATATATGTGTGTGTGTGTGTGTGTGTGTGTGTGTGTGTGTGTCCAACACTATATAATAGGCTAAGGATGACACGTCATAAACCTCTAACATTTGCCACCTCATTGCCACATATTCAACTCACTGCCATGTCATTGCCTACATGGCACACACTTTTCACGCATACATTGAAAATTTTTAAAAAATCTGACAATTAAGGGATTCGAACCTGCGACCTAAACAATAAACAACTCAACCACTAGAGCACTTGAGTGTTTGTGTTGAAATCTTTGAAAACAAAATATACATGCTTAAAATAGAATGCATAAATCAATTACTACATAATTTCAAAACTGATTTTAGCTACAATTTAGGGATTCTAATTAACTATTACAAAGGCAATGATCAATTCATATAAGCAATCAAAACGCACAATTTCAAAAAGTGGTTTTAATGAGGAGCCTCATATATGATTTCCATTCACACCAAAAAATCATGGCAATTAACCCTAAATCTAAATCAGTTCTAACTGATACATTCAAAAAAATAAAACCCAAAATCATTCAAAAAACTATCGCCCGCCATCGTCATCATCAGATAAACGCGTTGCAGCTTAATTATCATTCAAAAAACCTAAAGCTAAGCTGTTGTAGATAATCGCCAGTCTAAGGCCAGATTTCTGTTGTGATTCTAAGTTTGTTCTTAATCAATTGCTTTTTCAGTGCTCTTAATCTTACATATTTTCGAACTGAATTTTTTGATATGAATTTTTAATATGAATTTTTTGATATGAATTTTTTTGTGGAATTTAAATAAATCTCCAAATATATGAACCCTAATGTTTATGTTTCAGCAGGTATGTAAAGCGATTTCATTTATCATCATTATTGATTTCAACAGATATGTATTTCTTTTGCCCTAATCTTTATGTTTTTTCTTTCATTTTTAAATAATAGATGAAAGCTCTTTCATTTTGTTTTCATATAATTAATTGAATTCGAAGTAGTTGTGTATAATAATTTGAATGAGTCATTACGCACAAGAATTTATTTTGCACGCCATGTGTTTGTGTAAATGTCTTAGATAAATTTGTTGCATCTGATGTTGAATCCCGTTAAAGTTTTGATTTTTATGGTTTTTTGTGGTGTTTAGTTTATAAGTGAAACAACACCGAAAGATAATGTTGCTCGAGAAATATAATCCAAAGTGACTCCTCACATAACCTTTAAGAAAATGGAGTTCAAGAGCACAAAATGCTATTAAGGTAAACATGTTTATAGTTACAAGATTTCTTCTCTTTGCTTTCACTCAGAAAATATTGGTTACAAATAAGTAGTTGATAATGTTTATAGGAAGTCAAAACTTTTTCTGGAATCCATGTTGACCATTGAGCATCTCTTTCATATTAATGCAGAAAATTTAGGATGAGGTATATCCTAGGATGGACAGACTCATGAGCATGCTTTGAAGTTCAAAATTTTCATACTAAAGCAAAGGTTTATTTTTCACGGGATATAGTTTCACATATTGCTGAAGTTCAATATGCCAAGCTATTTGAACTATATGCACAACTTGAGGTAATTATTATTTGTGATTTATTATCGAATTCTTATAATCTTCTTAGATTAATTACTTTGTTATTGAACCATACTCACGAGAATGTTTTGAACGGGTTGCATTCATGTGTAGTCAAAAATGTTGCTAGAGGAGTAGTTGAATGGAAAACAAAAGAAGAAGCAGCGAAAGCTTTGTACCGCATGAGAGAGAGGTATAACCTGCTAACCTGCTTGATTGGATGTTGGCAAAACGGGTGGGTCATGTAGTTTGGAGAATGGATCAGAATGGGTAACTTTTAGATACAAATTGAAATGAGCCAGAGTATATAATTTTAATTAAAAAAAATCTTAAAAATAAAATTTAGGAGGCTTTATTCACTAACTTTACCATTTAGTGACTTTTCACTTTTAAATACTTCTTTCGTGAATATTGTAGGTACTTTTACAACACAATTCAAGTTTGACATTGTTGCCTGATGCGTAGGGATTGCACCAGGCTTTACCTCTCAAGGGATCTTGAGAAGCTTGCAACCCCCACCCGGCAGTGTACCTGATCGATGTAGTATAGTATAATAACAAGTACTGGGGGATTGATCGTTCAGCTAGGAATAGTGTCGCTAGGATTAGAAAACCTAAAGACTAGGTCTAGAGATGAGGGATGATTCTTTTTGTATTTTTATATTTTATAAAAGCAAGTAAAAATCTCGGGTTTGAAGGAGTTGGGCGAAATTAGTTGCTAGTCAACTAACCCAATACTAAAGATGCAATCAAAATAACATACTAAAAATGAAAGTAAACTAAATTATACTAAAGGTGTGAGCAATATATGGGAGAATTGTGTTTACTTAGATTTCACTACTCCCTAGATATCTTTTACAGGTTAATTACTTGTTACAGTTGCGTGGATGACGGGTTGTATTCCTTAATACCATTCATGGGGTGAAGTACTTACTTCCCCAATCCTATAAACGCCTACTTCACTCCTATGTCGAGCCGGCTAAGAAGCTCCTAACATGGGATCACTAGAATTTGCTCATGCATTAAATACAACCAATAAAACCTAGTACACATCGGTTCATGTTTCTTAAGACATTCAAGCATGTTACACAATGGAGATCTGCCAGTTTTCTTAAGCCTAACATTGAAATCATTCATCCAATACAACTATAAACAAGTAATCAACATATAATTAACATCTAGGTTTCATTACATCTAAGCAAACACAAGATAGATCTAGCCTAGCATGTTGAAATCAAGACAAGCATAAGATATATTCAAACAACACATAGACATATTAAATGAATTAAGAGAAGACTTATCTCAATTGAACATGAAAGGTTTCAAGGGGTGAAAACCCTTGAAAATACAGTAAAAAACGACCTAGGGTTTTTAGGGTTCGGCCATAGTATTCTCCACACAAGTTCCTCCTTTATGAATGAAAAATTAGAAAAGTATATATAGATTCTGATAGGTGACGGCGTCAAGAACAAATTTCTGACGCTGTCATCTCGCCGCCAAATAATTTCTCGGACTGCCTAGATCTGAGTCTGACGCCGTCATGTGTACTCCTTATGCAGGCCGTCACCAAAAATACTCTTGAAACCCTTGTTGTGATGCCTTCAGGTTTTCACTGGGTCGTCACAGATTTTACTCTTGACGCCGTCAGGTTTTTCTTCTTGACGCTGTCAGGTACTGTTCTCAGCATGGAAAATTAAGTCTTTGCCGTTTTCTTCACTTTTATGCTCCAAAAACGTCCAAATTGCTTCCTTTTCCAGAATTCACTCTCAAAGTACCTAAAATCACAAAAGGAACGATTTAGGGCAATATTTGATTAAATAAATTCGATTCCGGGCTTAAATGACCCCCTAAAAGTGGTTCATTTTTCGCCTCATCATATACCCTTACACTTGAGATTTGCTTGTCCTCAAGCAAATGCGCTTTTATTCTAGTCAAAATACAAGTTAGGGGTCATTTAACACTAATATAAAAGTAATTACAACAAATAATCGTTCCACTAAAGACCAAAGACAAGCACGGAGGTCATATACTAGCACTTCACAAATAGTGTTTAGATACTCACATCTCTCGGGTGTAATAAAGTAATATCACAATATGGAAATGGAAAACATCTCTCACTACCTGTCATAGCAAAATAGATTACCATAGGCTTGGGAAAGGATCAAACCTCCACCACATGGCGTAAGCACCTAGGATAAACTATCAAAGAGGTCTTTTAAAGGGTTGTAACGTTAGGTGTAAGGATATGGAATACAAGGTTTTGTTGGATATAGGCAGTCTTTACTGGTGGCGAGTTAACAATCTTGGTTAATTACATGTATAATATGGCGTTGCTAAGCCAAGACTCAACTCGACGCACATACGGGGGTAATAATATTATGTTCTTCCCCATTACTTCATAAGATTAGTACTTTACCCATGAGTCCTAATCGTCCCAAAACAATATGTACAAGGATATGACTCGACTTAGCAACTATGTAATCAATTAGATAATTAACTAAGGGTTTAACAAATAACAATAATGCACTAAAGATGAGTGCATACACGGAAGGCTAAGGCGATTTGGGTGTACATTTAAGTGGGGTGTAACAAATTCTTCCTTTAAGTAAGATGCTTAAAGTTAGAAACGAAAAGATAGGCTCGGAGGGGTGTACCAGGGGTTTCGTGTACTAAAAATGAGTACAACGCTAAGGTGTAGGAAAAATTAATTGACTTAACTAGCCAATTAATATGACTTAAATGGTCAAGTAATTATGATACGGGTTTAACACAAGGATGATCCTAATGCCTCTTATCATGTAGTAAATCCTACTACACGAATGTAGTCTCACTAGCGATCTCGGGATGTATCACTAACGCAAGTTCTAGAATCTAAATGCTACTGGTACACTCATAAGCACTAATAGTAAATGCTTTTCCTATCAAATCTAAAGGCGAACCTCACATATTTGGGTGGAAAATTTTTCTGAATGATACGGTTTTGTGCTAGTCATACAATCTCCTATCCATGAGACGCTTGCTATGGCTAAAGTTTCACTCCTAAATGTTGTAAAAAAATTTAAATTTGGCGCTAAAATTGCACTAAGAAGTATTTCTCATAGTTTTATTACACATCTACTATCAAACAAACAAACTCAAGCGAAAGTGTATCTGTAAGGTATCATCATTTTACCATCCCCTTACACTTAGGATGAACATTGTCCCCAATGTTCAAGTAAAGAATGTAAAAGTGAAATAAGTAAAAAGAATGAAATCAAATACTCCCCTAATTCGCTCGGTATGGATAACAAGGTGGCCAGGTTAGATCTTTCTCCAAGAAAATGAACAATCAAAGCTTCCCTTCTAGAATATAAATCATCTTCTTGTCATACATAACCTGTAAAACCTGAGAAAACAGACAAGGCAACCTCACATAAAATCGGCGGCAATCTACATATGCTAACAAAACCTAGAAAACAAAATAAGATATAATGCTTGTGGAATGATGTTTGCAGATTTCCTGGAGATTATAAAACTAATAATTCAACAAAAACTTTAAGACTCCGTTAGAAAAACAAAAGTGGTAAAATTTCCAGATTTTTACACGTGACGCCGTCAAGAGTAAAACTCGTGACGCCGTCAGATTTGACCTGCAAAAATTCTTATGTTAAGTTTCCGGAAAATTTCTAGAAAAACTTCGTCCTACTTCCTGGAAAATCCTGCAAAACATCATTATGACTCGATACAAGCATTTGACTTTAAGAAATACGAATATACATGTTCACTTAATATTGTGGAGAGTCATGATCGAGTTTTGTTTCTTAAAAACATATTTGGGGTTTCCCCTTACACTTATCTTTTGCAAAATACCTTTGGATGAAGTTAAGACTAAGCCAAACAACAAAGTAAAGCATTTTCACTATTTTAGTTTTGAAACATGATCTACCAACAATAAAAATAAAGCATGCATACGGAAGCAAATAACAAACAAACAAAATAAAAATCACACAAAATATGGGTTGCCTCCCAAGAAGCGCTTTTCTTTATTTACGAGTCTTGTAGCTAGACTCAAGGTCATGGGTTACTACGTTTTCCTTTCCCACTTTTGTGCCAACTCAAAACATCTAACCCAATTCTCATCACGCTTGTATTCCGGGCCTAGATTCATGCAACCCGAATAGTATGTTCGCCTCCTCTCATAATAGGCGTCATCAGTAATTCCATCTTCCTTAACCTCATAGGGTCGAATCTCATCAATTTGTAGATTCTTGATGCCCTTTAATTCAGGCATCATAAAAGTGACCTTCTCTATCCCATCAGTAAACTGAACTATCCCCTTCTCATGATCGTAATTCATTTTAGTCTTCTCAACAAAAGGTTGTCCTAGAACCATCTCTCCTAGGTGTGGATCTATAATGCCTCTAACATCTTCTAGGATTACAAAGTCGCATTGATAAGTAAAATTTCCTATAAAGATGTGTACCCCTTTAACTCTCCTGACGAAATTACATAGCCTATTAGAGTTGTAAGGGTCTTTTCTAGGGATTAACCTTTCGTTCATTATCCAATTGTAATAGAGCCTAGACATGATATTCATGGGTGCTTTTAAGTCAATGTATGTATGCTCTCTAGATATGTACCCAATCATGCAAGGAATTTTTATGTTCCTGAAGTTATGCCTCCTAATCCATGGTGTCTTTCTATATTTTGAGGGGCAAGGGGTGTTGTAAAAGGAACCTATGGTAACTTAATTCATCCGGGGTTGGAGCGAAGTCCGTAAACTCAATTTTCATTTGGAGAGGCTTAATGAATTCCTTAAATGTATTAACTTCTCTCTTTCTCCTTTTATGCGCTACAAGCCTCTTGCTAACTTCTAAACGGCGACTCTCTAAATCCATGAAGGCCAAACTAGTACAAACAAAAACACGAAGAAATAAGATAGACTAAATAGAACCTAAAAATAAAAATAAAATCCTACTAGAAAGGAATCTAGCAAGTAGACCTAATAAAAAGAGATTCTAACCTAGACAATAACTATTCCCCAGGCTGCGGCGCCAAAAACTTGATGCGTAGGGATTGCACCAGGCTTTACTTCTCAAGGGATCTTGAGAAGCTTACAACCCCCACCAGGCAGTGTACCTGATCGATGTAGTATAGTATAATGACAAGTACCGGGGGATTGATCGTTCAGCTAGGAATAGTGTCGCTAGGATTAGAAAACCTAAAGACTAGGTCTAGAGATGAGGGATGATTCTTTTTGTATTTTTATATTTTATAAAAGCAAGTAAAAATCTCGGGTTTGAAGGAGTTGGGCGGAATTAGTTGCTAGTCAACTAACCCAATACTAAAGATGCAATCAAAATAAAATACTAAAAATGAAAGTAAACTAAATTATACTAAAGGTGTGAGCAATATATGGGAGAATTGTGTTTACTTAGATTTCACTACTCCCTAGATATCTTTTACAGGTTAATTACTTGTTACAGTTGCGTGGATGACGGGTTGTATTCCTTAATACCATTCATGGGGTGGCGTACTTACTTCCCCAATCCTATAAGCGCCTACTTCACTCCTATGTCGAGCCGGCTAAGAAGCTCTTAACATGGGATCACTAGAATTTGTTCATGCATTAAATACAACCAATAAAGCCTAGTACACATCGGTTCATGTTTCTTAAGACGTTCAAGCATGTTACACAATGGAGATCTGCCAGTTTTCTTAAGCCTAACATTGAAATCATTCATCCAATACAACTATAAACAAGTAATCAACATATAATTAACATCTAGGTTTTATTATATCTAAGCAAACACAAGATAGATCTAGCCTAGCATGTTGAAATCAAGACAAGCATAAGATATATTCAAACAACACATAGACATATTGAATGAATTATTAGAAGACTTTCTCAATTGAACATGAAAGGTTTCAAGGGGTGAAAACCCTTGAAAATACAGTAAAAAATGACCTAGGGTTTTTAGGGTTCGGCCCTAGTATTCTCCACACAAGTTCCTCCTTTATGAATGAAAAATTAGAAAAGTATATATAGATTCTGATAGGTGACGGCGTCAAGAACAAATTTCTGACGCTGTCATCTCGCCGCCAAATAATTTCTCGGACTGCCTAGATCTGGGTCTGACGCCGTCATGTGTACTCCTTATGCAGGCCGTCACCAAAAATACTCTTGACGCCCTTGTTGTGACGCCTTCAGGTTTTCACTGGGTCGTCACGGATTTTACTCTTGACGCCGTCAGGTTTTTCTTCTTGACGCCGTCAGGTACTGTTCTCAGCATGGAAAATTAAGTCTTTGTCGTTTTCTTCACTTTTATGCTCCAAAAACGTCCAAATTGCTTCCTTTTCCAGAATTCACTCTCAAAGTACCTAAAATTATAAAAGGAACGATTAAGGGCAATATTTGATCAAATAAATTCGATTCCGGACTTAAATGACCCCCTAAAAGTTGTTCATTTTTCGCATCATCATTGCCTAAATGATCATAATATATACACAAACTATATTTGTTGAGTAACCATTTACAAAGTTTTAAAATGAATCAAGTTTGACAAACTGTATGGAACAAGTATCATTGTTAGTGCAATTCATAGTATTTTCATACAATTTAAGCCCATGTCGTTTGGCTATTTTGATTGCATCTGTTAGAAGGTTGTCTCGGAATGGGCCAAACTTTGGGGTCCTTTGATCATGTTTACTAAGAACCATGGAGAATAGTCTTTCATTTAGAGACACATACTATTCTTGATTACTGGAGTGGGCATTACAGCCAGGTACTATTCGATACTTTTGTGTAAAAAATTTTCAAATCAATATCCAATTTATTCTTTGTACCTTTAGTTGCAGTCCAAGAACGTCGATGTGCTTGAAAGAGCTTTTGCATTTTGCTGTGAGGTAAACATAGTATGCCAAACATTCAAAGTTGCTACAGTTAAATTTTGATAATGCTCACCCTTTACTTCCATCCAAGGTAATACATACTTAAAGATATTACTATTTCATCAGAAACAAGAAATTGAAATCTTTAAACACCTTCCATTGATTTCTTTTAAAAAAATGAAATGCAGTTGTTAGGTGCTGATAATTCTAAAGAAAATCCCTGGTGCCACCTAGCAAAAGCTAGCTGGTAGAGGGTGTTTTATTCAAGAGTAACGCAACATCTTCCTATTCCTCTAAACTTTCTTTCGACACCAGACATCTTTGATGGCATCAACGTTATGTCTTCAGTTAGTCCATCATTTCTCAACTTAACAATATTTTCTACACCAATAGCCTTTTAAAAAAGAATTGCCAAGGTGAGAATTAGGTGAAAGTGTGAAACTACCTTAAATTTATACATTTCCTATACCTTAAATTTAATTTATACATGTTTAAGGGATCTTTTGAGTTAAGAAACTAAAACTTGGTTGGCAAGATTTTTTGTTTAGTTTCGCATTTAGGGGCTACAGGGATGCATCCTATGATGCTTTATAATAGAGATTGTTATAATAAACCTATGGCTTATGTGACATGACTATCATTGTTTAACAGGGTGCAAATAATCTATCATATAGGTGTAAGTAATCCAACCTATAATATGGTATCTGCAACTCATACTGTGTTTTGACAGTGATGTTTAGATGTCATTATGAAGTTTGTCATTTTTTGGCAGATAATGGTTATTTGAAAATTTACATGTTAAATTACACTAATGAATATATATCTACAAATAATTTATTTTATTCTTCGTTTGTGTGGCTGTTTACACTAAGTTTATTGTTTTGATTTAGAATGTTTGCCAATAAAGTTGCAAACAATGGCATTGCAACGACAAACCAGACCGGGAAGCAAGTTCAGTTATTTAGTTAAAGAGTCTCAATAAGTGGGTTATGCATTTTGAACATTATTGTTGTAATGCTTACACTTGAAATAAAACATTGTATTACATTATACACGTTGTGTCATATGTAGATATGTTCTTAATCGATCTAGGATATTTTATACAGGTTGTGTTATATGTAGATATGTTCTTAATCGATCTATGTTTATTGTAGTTATACTTTAACGAATGAAAGTCACTAAATGTGTACTTTTAATAAAATAATCTGCTAAGTACTAATTAGTTTATACAAGCTTTAGGAGTATACAAATTAGTATACTTTGTGAGAACATGGATAACACACGCATTGTGTGATAATGATCATATTACTAAGTGATTCTCTATAACTGAAAGATAACAATTATATTTCTACAACATATAAATTTTGTCTTTTGAAATTTATATTTGGGTCCTTTTTATTCAAGAAAACTGTTGGAATTCGAGACGAATTCCACCTAATCGAAGATTTATTCTTAATTCAATTATCATATGTTGGTATCTTTTATGATTATTTACATGATTCTTTTTATCACTATTAAGTAAACTTATGAAGCTAGCACGTCCATTCGGGCGGCCCATGAAGCTTATTTCTACAAAACCCGGTATTCTCACATGGACAACTATATGTGGCTGTTGCAAAGGTGAAGACGAAGAAAGGTTTAAATTTTCTTCGTTGTGACAAAGATGGCGAATAAACTAACTACACAACAAACGTTGCCTACAAAGAAGTTCTATTTCGCATACGAATAACCATCATGTATTTTTTTATTTATTTATTTACATGAGCACTATATTTTTGTTTCCAATATATTTGTGGTTATTCATTACTTATTTTACGCGTAAAAAAAATTCGACAAACAATTTTATGATGCGTACCCGTCCATTGGGCGGGTTATGAAGCTAGTGTGTGTCTATATATATATATATATATATATATATATATATATATATATATATATATATATATATATATATATATATATATATATTAATTAATATATATATATATATATATATATATATATATATATATATATATATATATATATATATATATATATTGGGGTTTCAAAAAATTATTATATTATTATTTTATCGATTGCGATTCAAATTTATAAAAGTTTTAGTGTATACTCCTTGTTCTTCAAGGCTTCTCTAAAACATAATTAAAGTAATTTGGATCATACCCTGGTAATTACAAAATATTTGTTTAAAACATCAAACAGCAATTGTTCATTAAGCGTTGAGCGATCCAAAATATAAAAGAAAAAATGTTTTTTTTACTTTGTTATGTCATAAAACTTTTATATAAGGCTGGCCACAGTAAACAAATTCGATCGACACACTCGATTGATTCACACTCGATCGCCTTTGTGTAGCTAACTCGATCACACAAATTTTTTTTTTAAATTGGTCGTCAACTCGATCGATTGCTTCTCTTTCTTTTCTTTTTTGTTTTTTGTTTTTGTGTGTGTAGTAATTAAATATAAAAGTTATTTTTGTGGGGTATTTTTTTTTTTTTTTTTTTTTTTAGTGTAGGTTGCCTTACTGGGGCACTCAATCGTCTGCAGGTCGTTGGAGAGAGAAAGCTGATGTGACAGAGAAAATAAAGGGGATTGGGTTGTCTTACTGTGACCAGCCTAAAGCTCAACTTGGCATGTCAACTAAAGCTGGTTTAACCCATGTCGACTAATATGTGACGGGTCAAGCCGAGACATTTTTCAGCAAAACCTCGGCTTACAATAACTCAATAACAATAGAGGGCAAAGTGGTTCAACAATTTTAAAACAATGCCCCAACAACATTTTTATACATTTCTAATAAGTGAGGATTAAAGTTTGTTATCGAACTTGTAAGCTGGGGGCCTTGAGATTAATGAGACTGGGACCAATCTCAAAAAGTTAATTTGTTTATGGTCCCCTAGGTTTCTTCTAATTAGTAAAGGTAGCATCAAAAATATTCCTCCCTACAATGGAGTAAAGTTGCAATGGTGGGGGATTAGATGGAATAATGTCCAATTAACAACTTTGGATGTGAAGTTAATATTTTGTTTATTAATAGTTGGTGGAGCAAACGGTTGGTAACATTGTTTCTAATCATTACATAAGCCAATTTGCTGACATGTGACTCTCTCTCTTATTTTCCTCCATAATTTTGGGGCCTTTGTTGACATAGTTACAAACAATGATAGTTAACACAGTACTAGTTGATTAGTTTAGACTAAACGAAGAAATAAATATGGCTTTTTTTTTTCTTTATATATATATATATATATATATATATATATATATCGGGCCATTCATGTGAGAAATTTAATTTTTGTAAGAACGCGAGAACTAATCTTAGCAACTCATTTTATCCTCCTTAAACTTTGATCTAATGGCTATTATTAGCTAACTATCTTTTTGGAAAAATTTCAAAAAATTTTCAAAAAATTACGAAAAAATTTCAAAAAAATTTCAAAAAATTTCCGAAAATTCTTTTGAAAAATTTTAAAAAAAATTACGAAATTTTTTTTTTAAAATTTTCAAAAAATTTTCAAAAATTTTTTTGAAAAATTTTCAAAAAATTTTCGAATTTTTTTTTCACATGTGACGAAATTATTTTTTCACATGTGACGGAATTTTTTTTCACATGTAACGAAAAAAAAAAATTTACATGCGACGAAATTTTTTTTTCACATGTGACGAATTTTTTTTTCACACGTGACAAAAAAATTTCGTGAAAATTTCAAAATTTTTTTCACATGTGACGGATTTTTTTTTTCACATGTAACGAATTTTTTTTTTCGCACGTGACAAAAAAAATTTTGTGAAAATTTCCAAATTTTTTTTCACATGTGACGGAATTTTTTTTTCACATGTGACGAAAAAAAATTTTACATGCGACGAAATTTTTTTTTCACATGTGACGAATTTTTTTTCACACGTGACAAAAAAAATTTCGTGAAAATTTCCAAATTTTTTTACACATGCGACGAAAAAAAATTTCAGAAAAAAAAAATCGGAAAAAAATTTCGAAAAAGATTTTTCGGAAAAAAAATTCGGAAATTTTTTTTTTCGAAAAAAAATTTTCGAAAAGAAAAATTTTCAAAAAAATATTTGGAAAAAATATTTCGAAAAAAAAAATTTTTGAAAAAGACAATTCGAAAAAAAAATTCAGAAAAAAAAAATTTCGAAAATTTTTTTTCGAATTTTTTTTTTTTTTTGAAAATTTTCGAAATTTTTTTAAAAATTTTTCAAAATCTTTTAAGA
Source organism: Artemisia argyi (assembly GCA_030686995.1). Classification (NCBI taxonomy): domain Eukaryota; kingdom Viridiplantae; phylum Streptophyta; class Magnoliopsida; order Asterales; family Asteraceae; genus Artemisia; species Artemisia argyi. The sequence goes on from CM060707.1 coordinate 85,102,856, forward strand.
AATTTTAAAAATGTTGATTAACTAATATTAGTCATTAGATTAAAGTTAAAGGAATATAAAATGAGTGGCTAGGATTGCTTCTCGCGTTTTCACAAAATTTAGGTTTCTCATTTAAACGCTTCAATATATATATATATATATATATATATATATATATATATATATATATATATATATATATATATATATATATATATATATATATAGAGAGAGAGTTAGGATCAAATAGGAAGAAAAGTTAAAATAAATAAACAACAACAACACATTCTAGATGCACCTACAAAAATGGATGCATCTTCAATCAAATTTTCACTCCCAAATAAAAATGTGTGGCAAGAATTACTTCTTACCCTTCTTATTTTAATTATTCTTCCTATTAGATCCCTTCCTTTTATATATATATATATATATATATATATATATATATATATATATATATATATATATATATATATATATATATATATATATATATATATATATATATATATATATTAAAATAGGTTGGTTAGCTATCCACTTTTGCACCTTTCTTTGGTATTAGTTAAGTCTAACACGTATTGATTATTGACAGGAGTTTTTGCATTTGTATGTTAGTCGCGGGTCTTTTTTACGTGACCTGTAAAACAACGAATATGGGGTCGTCACAATTGGGCTGCTAAATACAAACTATGATTAAGAAACGGGCCAAAATGAATGGTGATGTCGGAATCAGGTTTAGAAGTGGCCGATTGTACGTACAAATTTTCTTAACAATTTGCATAATTCGTGATTGTTTGTCATTATTTGAATTACTTGACATCAAATTTCACATTTACTATTTTTCACTACACGGTTTTCATGAATCAATATTCTTTGATTCCATTCACACCTTCGTACGGATACGACTCGGGTGATCCGTATTTCTTGCGAATCTCCTCGATACTATACTACTTATATAAATAATTGATTTTGACACAATCAATTTTTGGAGCCGCTGCCGAGGAAGGTTGAAGTGAGTTTTTGAATATTCGTTTTGAAAAATCGTGTTTTGATAAGCCTTCCTCTATCTTGTATATATTTTCTATAAAAAATATAAAAATTGAAAAATCAAAAATAAAGTTACAGCCTTGACTCTCCCGTGGAAGGGAGGGCGTTGTAAATCAAATAAGCCTTACAACATAAGAAAATTGTGAAATTAGTTGTTTATCGGATTACTTCAATTCTACAACCGAATAATCGGGAAATACGGAAGCTAAGACATTAAATTGCTAGCTGAAGAGAGAAACACTCTTCTTTCCCGTTCCGTCGCGAGTAGTTTTGAAGGAAACGGTTACGATTAACGTAACGTTTTATAAAAAGAAAAACAAAAGAATAAAAAGTTTTTGAGATTTGTTTAAATAAAAAAAATATATACAAAATGATTTTTCTTTTTCTTTTCTTCTTCTTTTTCTTTTTGATTTTGTTTTTGGTGTATGCACACCCGTTCTTTTTTTGAGAGCCTTATATCACCTTTGTCAAACCCCGAAAGGGTAATTCGACAGACACACCGTGTCCATTTCCCTAACATTGTGGAAATGGAACCGAATAATCAACACCCTCCGGTGGGTGGAGATGATCACCAACACGTGCCAGCTCCCGATCTCTGAACGATGGAGGAGTTGTGCCAACCCACAATGCATTGTAGAGGTGGCCCGATTGCCCCTCTCAATATTGAGGCTACGGATTTTGGACTAAAGCATCATATGATACAACAAGTCCAAATTTCATGCCAATTTCACGGATTACTGGGTGATGATGCCAACAAGCATCTCGACAAATTTTTAACCGTCACCCAAAATATGAAACAAAACGGGGTCTCCGATGACGCCTTCCATCTTTCTCTCTTCCCCTATTCTTTAACGCATCATGCCACCGCTTGGTTTGATCGTCTTCCCAAGAACTCGATTCATACTTTCAATGAAATGGTATCGAAGTTCTTCGCGAAGTATTTTCCACCATCGATGGTGACGAAGTTAAGGAACGATATTAGCAATTTTCGGCAACTTCCCGATGAATCTTTATTCGAGGCTTGGGAACGTTATAAGGTTGCCATTGATCGTTGTCCAAACCATAATATGCTTCTCGTTACGATTATTGATACGTTTTACAATGGTTTAACTCTTCGACATCGGGACACGATCAATGCTGCAGCTGGTGGTACTTTTATGAAACGTCGTCCTGAGGATTGTTACGAGCTAATTGAGAATATGACGGCCCATTACAACTATTGGGATTCCTCAGCCGAGAGGAATGAGCCAATAAGATCGACTGTGACTCAAAACTCTTCTCCCTCTTACAATTCTGAGTTAGCCGCCATAACTAAAAAACTTGATGATATGTCTACGGCTATGTTGAGAATGTATCAAATGATTCCGAATCAAGTTAAGAACCCACAAGTCAATATGGTTAATACCGGTTGTGAGACTTGTGGAGGTCCACATTCATATCTTGAGTGTCCAGCATCCGGTGGCTTCACTCAAGAGAACGTGTATGCTGCAAACATGGGTGGCAACGGTTACCCACAACCTCAAGGAGATCGAAATCTTCTCAGCTACCGTTCCGGAAATTATCTTGGACCATCCGGTTTTAATCAACCAAATCAAGTGAATCATAACAATAATGTGCAAAACCGGAATCATCAATTTAATCACAATCAGAATCAAAACCGGGGAAATAATGGTTTTCAAGGTCAAAATCAAAGTTTTCATCAAAATCAAAATCGGGGGAATTAAAACCAAGGCCCGCCTCAAGGGAATAATTTTCAAAATAATGGGAATTTTCAAAATACAAATCAAGGAAATCAAAATCGAGGCTTTAATCAAAACAACCGAGGGCAAAACTTTCAAAATCAAAATCAGAATGTAGTTCAAAATCCGTCGCCCTCGGATAAGATTCTTAAGCAGATTATGAAAACCAAGAGTTAATGGCTAAGGAAATTCTTGAACTTAATAAGCGTTTAAATGATCGACCCTCGGGCTCTGGAACTCTTTCAAGCAACACGATCGCTAACCCGAGGGGCGATGCTAAAGCGATCATGACAAGGAGTGGTGTTTCTTATGATGGACCAACGGCTCCGACTGCCTCTTATTCTCTTCCTCCTAAGGTAGTCGCCCGTGAACCCGAGGCGACAACGGATACGGAAATTCCTATTAATAATGGAAGGACCGAAGACATCCCACCTCTGGTGGTCTAACCGTCAAAAGGAAAGGAAAAGTTGTCTATGAAACGGAAAAAGAAATTCCTGTTAAAACAAAGTTGCCTTATCCGTCACGCTTAAACGAACAAAAGCACCGCGAGAAAGATAAAAACCAAATGGAAATGTTTTATCAGATTTTTCAAGAATTGCATTTTGATATAAGTCTCGCGGATGCTATACTTTTGATGCCTAAATTTTCTTCGATGTTGAAAGGTCTTTTGAATAATAAGGAAAAGTTGTTTGAAATGTCTAAGACCCAAATGAATGAGAATTGCTCAGCGGTTCTTCTTAAAAAGCCACCCAAAAAGCTTGAAGACCCTGGCAAGTTTCTTATTCCATGCAATTTTCCGGGTAAGGTTCAATGCTTCGCCTTGGCCGATCTTGGTGCTAGCATTAACCTAATGCCATTGTCGATTTAGCAAAAGTTGTCTATTCCCAACTTGACACCTACTCTTATGACTCTCGAGCTTGCCGACTGATTTACGTCTCGACCTATTGGTATAGTCGAGGATATTTTTGTCAATGTTGGGAAATTCAATTTCCCTGCCGATTTTATGGTTGTTGATTTTGATGCTGATTCACGGGTTCCTCTCATTCTCGGGAGAGGATTCCTATGGACTGGTCGTGCCTTAATTGATGTATACGACGAGGATATTACGTTACGTGTTGGAAATGAAGTTGTTACGTTCAATCTCGATCAAACCGCGAGATACTCCTCCGATTATGATATTGCTTCCGTCAACCGAATCGATGTTATTGATGAGGCTACGGAGGAGTATTCTCAAGAACTTTTTGGTTTTACAAACAATGCTTCGAGTGGCAATCCCACTCCTTCTTTTGAACCTATCGTCTCCGATTCTTCCCTTCTCTCACTCCGTTTGAGAGAAGTGATCTCGCTTGGAAAGAAATCAAAGCTTGTCTTTCAAATGATTCAGTTTCACCGGAAATTGATAATTCTGACTTTGATCCGGAGGGGGACATTTCATTAATTGAGAAACTTTTAAATGAAAACCCAATTCTTTCTTCCCCTCCGATGGACCTAAAAATGACAGACGTAAAAGAAGTAAAGCCGTCTATTGAGAATCCTCCGGAGCTCGAGCTCAAGGATTTACCTCCTCATCTCGAATACGCATACTTGGAAACTAATAATAAATTGCCCGTTATCATATCAAAAGGCCTTAAAGATGAGGAGAAGACCCGACTCTTAGATGTGCTTAGGAAGCATAAAAGTGCTATTGCATGGCAAATCTCCGACATTAAGGGAATCGACCCTCGATTTTGCACGCATAAGATTCTACTTGAAGATAATCACAAAGCTTCCGTCCAACAACAACGACGGGTTAATCTACAAATCCATTAAGTGATCAAAAAGGAAGTTATAAAACTCCTTGACGCTAGAATGATTTATCCAATCTCGGATAGTTCATGGGTTAGCCCAGTTCATTGTGTTCCAAAGAAGGGCGGAATCACTGTTGTGAAAAATGAAGATAATGAGCTTATACCGACTAGACTTGTGACCGGATGGAGAGTTTGTATTGACTACCGCAAGTTGAATGACGCGACATGTAAAGACCATTTCCCGCTCCCTTTTATGGACCAGATGCTTGAACGTTTAGCGGGGAATGAGTTCTATTGTTTTCTCGATGGCTTTTCTGGGTACTTTCAAATCCCCATTGATCCCCAAGATCAAGAAAAGACCACTTTTACTTACCCGTATAGAACGTTTGCCTATCGTAGAATGCCCTTTGGCCTATGTAATGCTCCATGCACATTTCAGAGGTGCATGATGGTCATTTTCACCGACATGATTGAAAAAACCATGGAAGTGTTCATGGACGACTTCTCCGTCTATCGAAATTCTTTCGACTCTTGCCTTTCCCATTTAGAGAATATACTGCTACGGTGTGAAACCACTAACTTGGTTCTTAATTGGGAGAAGTGCCACTTCATGGTTAAAGAGGGCATAGTCCTCGGCCATAAAATCTCCAAATCGGCGATTGAGGTAGATCGTGCCAAAGTTGATGTTATTGCTAAGCTACCTCATCCTACTACTGTCAAAGGAATCCGAAGTTTCCTTGGTCCTGCTGGCTTTTACCGACATTTTATACAAGATTTCTCTAAAATAGCCCGGCCTCTGACCCACCTTTTAGAAAAAGATGCTCCGTTTAACTTCACAAATGAATGCATCAATGCATTTAATTTCTTGAAGAAGAAGTTAATGGAGGCACCGATCTTAGTTGCCCCCGATTGGAGCTTACCATTTGAGCTAATGTGCGATGCAAGTGATTATGCTATTGGTGCAGTTCTGGGGCAATGAAAGAATAAATACTTTCAGCCGATACACTATGCAAGTAAGACAATGAATGACGCTCAACATCACTATACAACTACCGAAAAAGAGATGTTAGCCGTTGTCTATGCTTTTGAGAAATTTAGACCATATTTGCTTTTGAAAAAATGCATAGTGTATACGAATAATTCGACTTTAAAATACCTAATGGCAAAACAAGATGCTAAGCCACGCTTGATGCGGTGGGTTCTACTCCTTCAAGAATTTGATGTTGAAATTCGAGACAAAAAAGGAGCTGAGAACCTTGCTGCTGATCACCTTTCACGACTTGAGAATCCCCATAAAATTGACCAAAGTACCCCATGGTTCGCCGATTTTGCGAATTACCATGCGGGGAATTTCATAAGGAAAGGGATGTCGTCCCAACAAAAGAAGAAATTCTTCAAAGATGTTCAACATTATTTTTGGGACGATCCCTATTTGTTCAAAGTCTGTGCAGATCAAGTGATCCGGTGGTGTGTTCACGGCACGGAAGCCGTTGAAATCCTTATGGCATGCCATAGTGGACCCACGGGGGGACATCATGGTGCCAACTTCACCGCAAAGAAAGTCTTCGATTCCGGCTTCTATTGGCCGACGATTTATTGGGATGCCCATGAATTGGTGAAATCATGTGATTCTTGCCAACGTCAAGGAAAAATTTCTCAAAAAGATGAAATGCCAAAAAATGCTATTCAAGTTTGTGAAATTTTTTGACGTTTGGGGTATCGATTTCATGGGACCATTCCCGTCATCAAGAGGAAATAAGTATATTCTCGTGGCCGTCGATTATTTGTTTAAATGGGTTGAAGCGAAGGCACTCCCCACCAATGACGCCCAAGTAGTTGTCAAATTTTTGAAAAGTCTCTTTGCCCGATTTGGTGCACCTCGAGCCATCATAAGTGATCGTGGGACCTATTTTTGTAATGATCAATTTTCTAAAGTTATGCTTAAATATGGTGTCACACATCGTCTTTCTACGACTTATCATCCACAAACTAGTGGTCAAGTGGAGGTGTCCAATCGTGGTTTGAAAAGGATATTAGAAAGGACCGTAGGAGAGCACCGTGCCTCATGGGCCGATAAATTAGACGATGCTTTATGGGCTTTCCGGACCGCTTACAAAAGACCCATTGGATGTACTGGTAGCGTAGGGATTGCACCAGGCTTTACTTCTCAAGGGATCTTGAGAAGCTTACAACCCCCACCAGGCAGTGTACCTGATCGATGTAGTATAATATAATGACAAGTACCGGGGGATTGATCGTTCAGCTAGGAATAGTGTCGCTAGGATTAGAAAACCTAAAGACTAGGTCTAGAGATGAGGGATGCTTCTTTTTGTATTTTTTAGTTTTTATAAAAGCAAATAAAAATCTCGGTTTTGAAGGAGTTGGGCGGAATTAGATGCTAGTCAACTAACCCAATACTAAAGATGCAATCAAAATAAAATACTAGAAATGAAAATAAACTAAATTAAACTAAAGATGTGAGCAATATATGGGAGAATTGTGTTTACTTAGATTTCACTACTCCCTAGATATCTTTTACATGTTAATTACTTGTTACAGTTGCGTGGATGACGGATTGTATTCCTTAATACCATTCATGGGGTGGCATACTTACTTCCCCAATCCTATAAGCGCCTACTTCACTCCTATGTCGAGCCGGCTAAGAAGCTCCTAACATGGGATCATTAGAATTTGCTCATGCATTAAATACAACCAATAAAACCTAGTACACATCGGTTCATGTTTCCTAAGACGTTCAAGCATGTTACACAATGGAGATCTGCCAGTTTTCTTAAGCCTAACATTGAAATCATTCATCCAATACAACTATAAACAAGTAATCAACATATAATTAACATCTAGGTTTCATTACATCTAAGCAAACACATGATAGATCTAGCCTAGCATGTTGAAATCAAGACAAGCATAAGATATATTCAAACAACACATAGACATATTGATTGAATTGAAAGAAGACTTATCTCAATTGAACATGAAAGGATTCAAGGGGTGAAAACCCTTGAAAATACTGTAAAGTACGACCTAGGGTTTACAAAGTTCGGCCATAGTATTCTCCACATACGTTCCTCTTTTATGAATAAAAAATAGAAAACTATATATAGATTCTGATAGGTGACGGCGTCAAGAACAAATTTCTGACGCCGTCATCTCGCCGCCAAATAATTTCTCGGACTGCCTAAATCTGAGTCTGACGCCGTCATGTGTACTCCTTATGCAGGCCGTCACCAAAAATACTCTTGACGCCCTTGTTGTGACGCCTTCAGGTTTTCACTGGGTCGTCACGGATTTTACTCTTGACGCCGTCAGGTTTTTCTTCTTGACGCCGTTAGGTACTGTTCCCAGCAAGGAAAATTAAGACTTTGCCGTTTTCTTCACTTTTATGCTCCAAAAAGTTCCAAAATGCTTCCTTTTCCAGAATTCACTCCAAAAGTACCTAAAATCACAAAAGGAACGATTTAGGGCAATATTTGATCAAATAAATTCAATTTCGAGCTTAAATGACCCCTTAAAAGTGGTTCATTTTTTGCCTCATCATGTACTCCTTATAAGCTGGTTTACGGGAAGGCTTGTCATTTGCCCCTAGAACTTGAGCACAAGGCCTACTGGGCCTTAAAACATGCCAATTTTGACCTCAAAACCGCGGGTGATCACCGAAAAGTTCAATTGAATGAATTAGTCGAACTTTGTGATCAAGCTTACGAGAATTCTTTGATATATAAAGAGAAAACAAAAAGACTTCATGATGCCAAGATCAAAGACCGTGTTTTCAACATTGGTGATCAAGTGCTTCTTTTTAACTCTCGTTTGAAGATTTTCTCGGGTAAGCTTAAAACCCGTTGGTCTGGACCATTCACCATAACACAAGTATTCCCTTATGGTACCATTGAGTTAGCTCAACCTGATGGTCCTAACTTTAAGGTGAATGGTCACCGTTTGAAACATTACTTCGGAGGGGATGTACCAACCATGGTAGTCTCGGATCTCCAAACTTTCCTCAAGGACAATTGAATTCGGGGATCGAGTCAAACTACGTGACTCAGAAATAAAAAACAAAGCGCTTCGTGGGAGGCAACCCATGCTTATCCAATTTCATCTTCTTGTTTTTCTTATTTCTAACAAATAACGCGAGGAGGGGATGCCTCTTCTACTTTTGTGTTCTGTGGTTGTTTGTGAATGTTTGTTTAGGATTGTCCGTGATTTATGATGACTCTCGTGCTTGTTATCTTCTCTCCACTCGAGTTTCATTCATCGATGCTTTTAGGAAATCCTATATCCGTGAATCTTATCGACTAACGTTTTCTTTGGCATAACTAATAAACGACCCTAGAATTTTGTTAGGATTGCCTTTACCCTTAAAACATTGAGGACAATGTTCAATTCTAGTCCGGAGGAGGGTGAATCTTCGATTCGATTTGACCTTGCATTTTTCACCATGTCGTGTACTCTTACAACTCCGTTTTTCCACCAAAAAATGAAAAAATTGAAAAAATTGAAAATTTTCAAAATTTTTGAAGAAAAATCAATGAAAAAGTCATAAAAAAGCACAAAAAATGAGAAAAGTTGAAAAAGTTGTGCAAAAATATAATAAGGTATTAAGGTTTGAATAAGTGTTTTGACACCTTGTTGACTTTCCAGCTGGCGAGAGTAGGAATAAATATTTTGACTTGACCGGGCCTGTTGAGCCCTAGCTTGTTCCCTTAACCAATGATAATCATATAAGCTTGTGCTAGTTTTGTACACAAGGAGCTATAAAATGCGAATTCTTTTCTAAGAATCTGCAAGTTCCCGTACTTGACTTTATACATGCGCAGCTTAAAAGATTTCGCTAGTCTTTTACATCAGGAGCTAGAAAATGCGAATTCTTCTTCTAGAATTTGCAAGTTTCCGTAACTGACTTTATATATGCGTGGCTGATTATCGGCTAAGTATTCGCTGGTTTCATTATTTGGAATCTTAAATTGCGAAGAGCGAGAAATGATAGAGTTTATTTAGAAGTTAGATGCTAAACGTGGAGTAGTGGTTCTCTTTAAAGCTCATGAGAGGTACTTGTGGCTTTTTACTCCCACAAAATACGTCACCAATATATAATAGATGTTCTGGTTAATTAGTGGTATTTAGGTTTGGATAATATTTAGTTTCTTTATTTTCTTAAGAGAATCTTTGCTTTAGAAGTTGGGTACATATCAAGGAACATTAAAAATAAAAGCAAAAATCAAAAAATCAAAAGTCAAAAGTTGATTATGTATGTGGTTTTGGAGCTATCCGATAAGCTTCCATTGATGTTGAGAAAAAGTAAAGAAAGAAAAATATGAGAAAAGTATAAGAAAAGTGAAAAAATGAAAAAAGTGAAAGTTGAAAGTTATGATGAATAAAAGTTTGAATGTAAATAAGTTGTTGGCGCGTGAGGTGCATGTGGATGATTCTGAATTGGACACATGAGGTGCACGTGTAGTACTCCGCAACTTATCTATGTTATTGTATGTACCCAAATTCCTTGATGTGGACCGAATTTCTATTGCAGTGGTTCTTGAGAGAAAATGAAAAACTACTTATCGTTTAAACTTGGTATCACTATCGGACTTAAAAATATTGAAACGAGAAAATATGAAGCAATTCATTTCTCAACAAAAGTAAAATATTGAGATACAAAAACTTAGGACATGGGAGTAAGAGGTTTCAACAAGTAACTATTATGAGTAGTGTTAACATCTAACTTGTAGATAAGTTGTGATCTCGCTGTACGCTTAGTTTGGGAGCTTGTGAAAAATCAAGGATGACGATTTTTATCCGTATGGTCATTTCTCCATGAGAAGTGTTTCTACTCATTGACCCTAAAAATTATTGCAAAATAATGAAAGTTCAACAAACCGTCACAAGTATGAAGTATGAAAAGTCCAAAAATAGAAATGAAAGTAGAATAAAGAATAATTTTGGAAAACGGGGCGTTTGCGGGAATAAATGATTTTATAATTTCTTTTGAACCTCCTTGCTACTTTACAAAGTTAGTAGGAAGAGTTACGAAATTATTTATCCTAAAAGCGTGAATTGATCACATTGCGTGAGGGCACGACAATACCTTAGTCCGGGGGATTTTGGTGAGTGCTTATTCACTCACCTTTCTGAGCCTAAATAGGACCAAATAATCCAAAAAGTAATTCATAAAGACAAAGAAAACATGTTTTTGTGATTGTGAATGTGTAGGTACGGATATTTCGTAAAATGATGAAAAACAAATAAAATTCGGCAAAAACGAGCACGAGAGTAGAACGAGTCAGAAAGTCAAAGCTGGCAACCAAGTTGAGCTTAAAAAGTCAAAAGAGATCCCCCAGAGCTTGAAGATTTGCAAGATTCATCCTTTTTGAGAAAGTTTGATCAAATGACAAGATTGGTCCCTGAAGTTTCAGTTATGACATATTCAGCCCCTCAGAGTTTTTATTTGGAGAAAAGTTAAACTCAACCCTTAAGTATTCAAAGTTGGCAAAATAAACCCTTGGAGATTAGTTTTGAATGAATGGCAGAATCAGTCCTTTTATTTCAGAAAATAACACAATTGGTCCTTGTTTATTCTTACTACACTTCTGAAAATACAAACAAGTCCAAGACCATAAGAATTATTAGTCCAAATCCAACAACTCAACACAACAAGCCCAACTTCCCTTTATACCCGGCCCAGTCCACAACCCCATGGTCAAATTAATAGACACGGGTCAAAGTTAATCAAAGTCAAACCCCCATTTAATATTACCCTTTTACCCGTCCCCCAATTCACCCCTCAAACCCAGAAAATAATGTTACATAGAACCCTAATTACCCCATCCTTACAATTACAACAATTAAGGGTATTAATGTCTAATCATTGTGGTTCTATAAGTATTAGATGATGTCAGGACTTGTCAGAGAGAGTCAGAAGCACACAATGGACACATGGCAGCTCTCAATTGGTTTGGACGCGTCACAAACTTTGATCAAAGGGTGGATATCATGAGGGCAATGATTGAAGTTGATCTCACGGTTCTGAGGTGATGTAAACAAACACAAGCTCACACGGATTGACAGCTTGGCAATCCGTGACCCTAAATTCCTCCTCAGCTATAAATAGATGCTTGTGTTAGCTCATTAGAGTAGTAGTTGTAGTTCATAGCGAAGCTTTGTCAAAATAGTTTCAGAATGTATGTAGATTAGACTTTGTATTGAATTCTTATTAGATTTTAATAAAATTTCAAGTTTTCCTTTATTCCTATTAGCTTATTGATTCATCATTTAGTTTAACAGCTTTTATATCTCTATTACTTAGCTTAATTTCAATTTCCGATTCAGTAAAACAACATCTCTTTTAATTTCAGTTTATAAAATTCAAAGAAAAACTCATAAAAAATAGAAAATATAAAAAAATATATAAAATATAGTTTTACTTTTGATTAAAACAACTTGCAATCAAGCTTGATTTCTAGTTATACATCTCATTTAAGCTCTCTAGCTTAAGTGAGATTTGTTGGATATCAATTCATTAGCAGCTTAATAAGAAACTTTGGTTTGGTCAACAAAAGTCAACAACACTTTGATCCATTGATTCCTGTGGTGAATTGGATAAGCTGAGACAGATTTGGAAGGTCTCTGCCTATCTTAAAGATAGGCAAGCTCAGTGGTCTCCCTCTGTTTAGCTGAGGGAGATTAGTTTGGTAAATTTTTTGGAATTTAGAACTATTTCATTGAAAATGCTTTAATTCTAGTGTAGTTTTGTAATAGCTGTTTAGTTGATTGAGATTGCTGTTAGAGTGATAGTTATTTATGAGTTTGAGCTTGATTGATTTATTGTTCATTTGTTTGGATAAGATATGTGTTGCGTAGCTTGAATGATACATCTGTCATATTGGTGAACTGTGATTTGTAATCTCTGTTAGATCTAGTTGATAATTGTTGTTGAAATACTATTACTTAGTGATTTAGAACTGTAATTGATTGATTTGGTGGTGATTGGTGTATTATATAAAGGAGTTGTATTTAAAACAGGATTATTAAGGGTGTTTGGATCTGTCTGTTACTGAGTGTTGTGGTTGTTATAAGGATGTTTCATAGTTACACCTAGTTTGCATTAGTTAAATAATAGACTAATAAAGTAAAATTCAGTAGAGTAGTTCATTAAAAGTAAAAATTAGATTTCAAAAAGGTTAACTGTAGTGTTAAGATAAAACAGTTAGTATAATTGGTTTAGTAGATGCATAATAGATCATAGAAGCTTAATTCAGAGTAATTCTAGTTTAATAACACAAATAGAGTTAGATTTAATCAGCTGAAATTGCTTAAAGTCAAATAGTGTAAATCTCATATAGTCAACTGTCTCATTGCTAATTGGTTCACAGGTTGCTCATATTGGATAATTTTAGAGTAGCATATGTTGTTTTCTGATAGGGATTTTTGGTTTAGATATTCTCAGAAGTATTAAGAAGCTTTTGCCCCACAAACATTCAATCTCAGTGCTTAAATTGATAGCTAATTGTTGCCTGCTTGTTCAGCTTTTAGTACTAGTAACTGAATTGTGCAATAGGCCTGCTTATTGTTAATGAGCTTGTACTTGTGCTAATTTGAGTTTCCTGAGATCATTGGAGATTATTTTAGTGCTATATATGGTCTGCTATTGCTAGCTTATTCTGTTTGTGAATGTGCTTAATCATTGGCTTATTCATACTACTTATTGAGCTTTTCTTGAATCTGTGTGATATCTTTGATCATAATCTGAGTTTTCTGAGTTTCATTAAGCATAATTGTACATCATACATCTTTGTTAAAAGTTTCATTCAGTTTAAGACACAAAGTGCTTATAAATAAGCACTTGTGTTAAGCAATTTTGGCTTGAATAAGCACTTTTTCAGCTTATTTTTGTTTCAAAATTTTTCTCCAAATTTCTTTTATTATTTTTGATTTTTTGTTAATTTTTTAGATTTTCTGAATTGATTTGATATTTTTCTTTGATTTTAATCATTTTTATATACTTTTTAATAAATAAAAATCAATAAAAAAAATCAGAAAAAGCCATAAAGAATATAAAAATATTTTAGGAAATTATTTTATAATATTTTAGATTTTTCAGAAATTATTTTACATTTTCCCTTTTATTTTTCTATTTTCCTTTATTTTTAATTCATTTAAAAATACAAAAACAAAAATAAATCCATAGAAAATAAATAAAAAGTCAAAAAAATATTTTTCTTTGTCTGGAAATTCTTTTTATTAGTTTAAGATTTTTAGAAAATTGTTTCACATTTGTAGGATCATTTTTCGTTAAAAGTTACGTTTTAATTCGTACGTTACGTTTAAATTTTCGCGATTGATTTTCCGTTTTTAGATTTTAATTATTAGTGCTAGCTTGTACAATTTGCATAATTCGTGATTGTTTTTCATTATTTGAATTACTTGACATCAAATTTCACATTTACCACTTTTCACTACACAGTTTTCACGAATCAATATTCTTTGATTCCATTCACACCTTCGTACGGATACGACTCGGGTGATCTGTATTTCTTGCGGATCTCCTCGATACTATACTACTTATATAAATAATTGATTTTGACACAATCATAAAGCATATCCCATACGGGAAAGGATGCGTTTACGCAAATGGAACTTTGACTTAGTTTGACTAATAAGGGAGTAAACCCGTTACATGGTTAGAGAAGACGTAAGCACGGGTTATGGCCATATGCATAATTTTACTTGATGTTACGTGAAGTATATAAGCTCCCTTTGTTTAGAAAAGCCTTGGCTAGAGGCATTTGTCAAAATATTTGAGTTGGCATTTTGCCGAAAACGGGTATTTGAAAACTTGGATCTCTCTAATTCTAAAATTTGTTTCGAGTGTTCTCAATGAAACACATAACATATTCATACATGTATTGAAAGATCCACATTTTTCGGGTAAGGTGAATACCGACTTTCAAAATTCGTCTCGAACCCTACAAAATGCTGGCGCATCGGAGCGCTGGCAGCGCGCCAGGAGTAGATATGGAGACGGGAGAATTTTGGCTAACGTTTATTATTTTATGTGTTTCAAATGTTTATTTGTCATCATTAAAAAATAAGGAAACTTAGTCAATGTTGCCCCAACAATAAATATAACTCTTAGAGGCTTAGGTGTGATAACCCATAACGCGACGTTATGCCGATGTGGTTGTTGCGTTACCGGCATTACCACACCGAAACACGGATCCAACGCCGTTGGTGCTGGCGTTGATACACCAACGTACGTTGGTTTGTTTTGTTTCTAAAAAGTATAGCCATTAGCTTATGCCAACGGTTGAAAACTAATTTATTTATTTTTTTAATCACACTCTATATATATTATACCTCATTTAACCAATTTTCACACAACTATCTATCAAAATACACATTATTATAAACTATGGATCCGAATCCGAAGAATGAAATATTAACTTTTCCGATGTCGATGACGAAACCGACATTTTCTTCATGACGCAAGCGTATCAGTATATGCAAACACTGTAACAACAACAAGCTCAAACTTTTGTCATATGCCTTACCCGTAATCCGATTTATCGGGAACGTGATGTTACTATAGAACGTTTGCTGAACAACTATTTTGGTGTTGCATGCAACAAAGCTTAAGATTATACAGTGTTGCAAAAATGGGCCTAGGCGGCCGATTAATCGCTAGGCGGGGATTAACCGTCCCGATTATCACTAATCGGCTTTATTAATCGGTTTGGTAAAAAATCGATCAACATGCCAATTAATCGGATAAAAGTCGGCCAAATCGGGCATAAATCGGCCAAATCAGGAAAAAATCTGTTAGATCGGCCAAATCGGACATATAATTTCAAAATTTTACATATAAAAAATCCAACCCAATTAATCCTCAAATAATCCCCGCCTAACCGATTAATCGGGCGGTACCCCGGCCGCCCAGTTACCGCCTAATGATTTTTGCAACCTTGAGATTATACCAAACACCCTCGCACTTCTCAGGAATTGCTTGCAAGATCTCAACATACTCAAGAAGCGCTAAGGGTGCTAGATATAATCCTAAGGGAAAACGTAACAAAACTCAAGATCATACCGAGGACATTTACACTCCCTAATAAACAACTTCATTCGCATTAAGTCGATCAACAAAACTTTTTCAGTTACTGAGAACTTCTACTTTGCGATACCAAGTTATGAAACAAACTGAATCTGGGCTCGGATATCTTATTGGCTGCAAAACACTGTTGCATTTTTGCCATGCCACAATTACTACTTATAAACACACCCAAGTAAATGCTATCCAAATAGGATCCACAATCAAAAATCTAGTACCATTGCTCAAATATCAAATCGGTCTTGCAAAATGCGGTTGCATTTTATGTCATACGGTTTTTCCCACGCCAAAACTAAAGTTGGATGCAAAATACAGTTGAATTTTATGCCTTCCGATTTTTGTGAAACTAAAATAGCCATAAATCATGCAAAATGACAACATGCAAGTCAAAATATAACCAAATATTCTACTGATTACCCCAACCAAATCCTTTAGAATAATGTCTATCTAAAATGCAAAATCAAGAGAACAAAACTTAATAACTTTGATTCAAAATAAAATGCTCGAATATAGAACAAAAACCCTAACACATTGATTAACACTATTAGCTAACTCTAAAGACATATCAAGCATGATTAAGCGTTCAACTCATCATCCCGACCAGAACTTTTTTTTTTTTTTTTTTTTTTTTTTTTTTTTTTTTTTTTTTTTAATAAAATTTACATGCACCCTTTGTGTGTGTATGATTTTTGAATAAAAAACAAAATCAAACAAATTAAAATCGGTTGCGTATAAAAACATCTAGAACAAATAATGAAAAACAGGAGTACAACATGCAGCGAACCCTGCAATTAGGTGACAAATAAGTGAAAAACCCACTAACCATATTTTAATCCTTCTAAGCCGACAACTCGACTCAACTCGATGTGTCAACAGTGTTGACTCGAACCGCGGCAACCAAGTCGTCCCACTCTCTCGACCAGGGCTTGGGAGCAGTAAAAAAAAGGTCCTTGTCCATTTTGGGAAGGTGAAAAACATCAAAAGGGTAAAAGATGGGGTGAATACGTATATACGAAAACATCCGATTCTGGGGTGAATACGTATATACGAAAACATCCGATTCTGGGTTTAACAGAAAAACCCTAAACCCTCCCTTCTTGTTCTTCTTCTTCAATCTCCAACCCCCTTCTTCGCCTTATACCCCACTTAATAACTAGGTGAAAAAGCCCTTTAATCAAAGGAAAAATGCCATCATCAAAGAGCAAGAAAACCCAAAAATCAAAGACTAATTCAGATGCAAATTCATCAAATTTAAACCCAAATGAAGAAGAAGATGATGCACAGTCAATTTTGAATGAAGCATCCAACAAGTACCCAAGTTTAATAGGTGGGTCTGCTTTGATATGTAAAATAGTTGAAAATGGAATTCAGTCTAAAGGCTCTAGGATTTGGGTCTCTCAATCTTCATTGCTTGCTTCCAACATTACCCCTGCTTCCATTGTTTCTGTAAGTATCCTTTTTTTTTTTTTTTTTTTTTTTTTTTTTTTTTTGGGTTTATTGGAGTAGTGTTTTGAGAATTGGGTCTGAATGATTAGGTAAATGGTTTTTGTTTTTGTGTGTGGGTTTTTGATGCAGCTTTCCGTCCTAGATGCTCCATAGTAATACCATTTTTGGTGCAACATAACAAGCACTATAACGAAATGGGGTTGCAACAGTGGGGGCCTTATTTTTACCTTCCGCCCATTTTGACCCCTGTTATAATTCTGCTTTAAACGACTTATGTGATATCATAATGTTGTTTTTGATCAACTCATCCGTGTGTTTTTTTGTGGTCTAATGGTTATTTGAATATATATATACTTACAGGTCTCACTAGCTTCTTCATGGAGAGATGTCTCGGATCACCCTCTTAGCTCATTAGTGGATGAATGCGGTAGACATTATGGGTTCAGTGAGAAAATGGCGGCTAGAGAAGCAGGGAACTACTTCGTTCTAGCTACCATTTTCCCTTCCTGCAAGGTTTGAAAATTCCCTTGCATAACCATTCTAGCTTAAAAACAATTTGTCAGTCTGTTAGAAATTTTTGTGGAGATAATTATCTTATCTAACGTAAATGGGTTTCAAGCACCATGCCAACGTCACATTAGAGTAAGGGTCATTATGCTCAAAAGATACCGACATGCTATATCACTTTATATAGAATTTCTTTCATCTCCATCACTTCAAATCATATTTTTGGAACTTTGATTGTTTTTTTCTCGCCTTAATAAATTGAAATAGAAATTAAAGAAACTTCAGTTACCTTGTTTATGCAATTAGCTCTTCTACAACAACAATACTCAATCCCGCCAGAGCTGGGAATATTGGGAGAGAGAGGGGGGTCATTTTATATTAATAGAAAAGTACTGCTCTTATTTTAAAGTCACATACTAAATCATTTTCTCTCAGGTTTCAAAAAATGGTGTTCGATTATCTTCGACCCTCTCATCTGCAATGGGCTATCCAGGTTCTGGCCGGACAATTTTCGTTTATCCTGTCAACCATGGGAATAACCCAATACACAAGTCATCAATTAATTCCATTGCAGTATGTAGTTGCAAAGATCTACATTTATCTTTGGTTTCTACAAAGAGCTCAATTAGTACTAGAACTAACAAAAGATCACACACTGAATTTCCAGTTGATCACAACGGTCACATTGGAAATGGAAATATTTCGTCGCCAAAGACACCGTCTATATCTCGGTCAAAATTTAGTTCCCCTTGTTCTAGCCAACCGACTTCACCAAGACAAAGAGAGACACCGTCAAACTCGTTTGATTCGTCCTTTGATTCCTGTAATATAAGAGAAATTTTGGAGGATGAATCTGGAAAAAAGCTTCTTCAGACTTGCACCATGTCACTCTTATACTCTCGTCATTTACTTTGTGGAAACCTTGTGGTAATTCCCATACTTTCGGAGCTTTGTGTTTTCAAGGTTGTTAGTGCAGAAAAAGTATCCGAGGATGGTGATAATCAGGTTTTGGAGAGAAGTAATGCTTTTCTGGTTGACCATGGTACAAAAGTTCATTTGTTTTCTGAGAAAACAAGTTTTGATATATGCAGTGAAGATAGCATAGATAAGATAGTAGTTGATAGTCCTAGATTGGGAGGCCTGTCGAAGGAGTACTCGATTTTGAGCGATATTATCATTTCCTCATCAGTCAAGAACACTCTGTCAAGGTATGTATTGTTTCTGTTTATATCGGTTGGCCATTCTGAGTAACAATATGTTTCTTCTCTTGCTGTGGTATATGCATCTATTGTTTCATTTTCTTTGGGTAAAAAGTTCTCTTGACATGTTGGCTTATATGCTTGTAAATCTACAAATTTGTATAGAGGACTGATATATCTAAAAGAACTAAGGTGGTGTTTAAATGTAACTTTTGAAAGATAGTATGAACGTGTTGTAGAAGATACTAAGACAGTGTTTGGATGTGTTTCTGATCTTCTTAGTTGTAACAGTCCGATAGTATGATTCTTGAATGTTAGCAAATTATGGTTATTTTGGGAATCAGTTTATAATATTTCGAACATGAGCATTTTTGTGATATAAGTTACTATACATGAAATGAGTTTGAAAATTAAAAGTCCCTTGAATTAGGTTAAAAAAATAAAAAGGTAATTTTGTTTTACCCTTCGATATCGAGCTTTATTGCAGCTAGTAAGAGACTGATTACCCCACCTGGTCATTCAATCCCTAACTAATCTGATAATCAGAAGCATAATCTGTTTAATTCTTGCAACTTTAAATTGTAATAGTTACATTATTAGTTTTAAACGCAAATCCAAACACCTCTCAAGTCTTTTTGCATAAAGCGATAGTCACTTAGTGATGTAACATTTTTTTAGTATGGGTTTACGTCCAACAAAGGGAGTGTTGCTTCATGGTCCGCCTGGCACTGGGAAGACATCTTTGGCTCGATTGTGTGCTAATGATGCTGGCGTCAATCTCTTTACGATAAATGGACCAGAAATTGTCAGTCAGTTTTATGGTGAAAGTGAGCAAGCAATGCATGAAGTCTTCGATTCAGCTATTAGTGCTGCGCCTGCTGTGGTAACTTCTCTTTTTTTTCTTTTTTCCATCACTTATCTTGGAACATTATACTAGTTCAGCTGTGTTTTTCTTAGTTGCATCCTTTTTTGGTAATGATTTAAATATGCATACAAGTTTAGCTGGCTGAATGAGTTTTTGCTTCTTTTACAAGCATGTTTGTTGGCGTTAAAGGATGTTATTTAAATGGTAAACCATAAATGTAAATTCAATAAACGAAACCTAACAGAGGAAGGCATTTTTTCTTAAATTTTAAATTTCATTTTCATTTGTCTGCCCCTTTGGATAAATGAATCTGGAGTTCTGGAACCACCGTAGTGGGAAATTGGACTAAAGCTATGGAGTCGTAGACAGATGAAAATTTAAACTTGTGAAACTTTGTATAGCTTCCCAATATTTTTAATCAATCACCTTAACCGAAGTTGAGTTTTTTTTATGCTTCAAATCTGATTCAGTTTTTATGGCAATCCTCTGATTTCATGGATATTTCTAGTTCAATGATATTTCTACACATAGTCACAGGAAATGCTAACACGCCTGCGTTTTTCGTTCCGGATCGCTTGTACCCAAACGTAATATGAGTGCGTTCTAGATCGCAATCCGGATCGCTAATTTTCGCGTTCCCGAACGTCATTCAGCGTACCAAAATCAGTTGGTTTGGCGTACCAAAAGCCATTGGTTCGTGTAACAGTATACTGGGTACACTGATTTGCATAAAAAATGGGTCGAAGTTGGCTGGGACGGTCAAATTGAAATATAAAAGATGATGAAAAGTGTTTTAATATGTTTTAATATATTGATCCAGTTGAAAAGTGTTTTAATGAGATACGAGTACTTATAATTTGTAAAATTTATATTCAAAACATATTTACCTATTAAAATTAATGTTAATATCTACTACTAGTATATATGTACAAGTATAATATGGTATATTGTACCAAATTGGGTACATCGTACCAAATTATATGGTACATCGAACCGAAGCGAACCCAAAACGAACCAAAATGAGCCTACCCCCCACATACCAAATTTCAAGGACTTAGCGAACTACGATCCCGTACCAAAGCGAACCAGTTCCATGTGACTTAAGTTCTAGTTAACCATGTCTACTAACTACCAACGCGTATCTTGAATTAAATTAACTTAACCATGACTGCTAAATTTTCTATACAAGTAAAACTAGTTGTTTGTGCTTGTAGGTATTTATAGATGAATTGGATGCCATTGCCCCATCACGGAAAGAAGGTGGTGAAGAACTTTCTGGAAGAATTGTTGCAACACTACTCAATTTGATGGATGGGATTAGTAGAACCGAAGGCCTACTTGTCATTGCTGCAACCAATAGGCCTGACAGTATTGAGCCAGCACTCAGACGGCCTGGAAGGCTTGACAGGGAAATCGAAATAGGTAAATGGTCTTGATAAATTGACCCGTGTCTCACAAAATTGATGAAGCTTGATTTGCAATGAAAATAAACTTTTTTTATTGTGTTCAAAATATACGCAGGTGTGCCATCTCCTAGTCAACGGTATGATATATTACTTGCTCTCCTCGACGAAAAAGAACACCGTCTATTAGATTCGGATATTCATCATCTGGCTATGACTACTCATGGGTTTGTGGGTGCCGATCTTGCCTCCCTCTGCAACGAAGCTGCCTTTGTTTGCCTTAGGCGCTGCATTAGCAAGATTGGTGATAATGATAAGCAAGCGTGCGTGTCTTCAGATGATATGAACGCAATGCATTATGAAAATAATTTGGAGGGTTCATCTTCATCCAATTCAGAATTGCATTTAGGAAGTGCTGAATGTGGCCAGATGTTAGAAAGTTTGAGTGTGTGTTTTGAAGATTTTGAGAAGGCAAGAATTAAAGTAAGACCGAGCGCCATGAGAGAGGTATTGCTAAATATATGCAATAATATTCAATCTTTGCAATTGATCTGAGGTTATTGATGATACTTAAACAATGATTTGTGTGCATTAGAGGTGGTAATTTTAACCAGCATACTTGTGATATGGTCAATGGGGATTTTTTTAATAGATTAAATGAAATATCTAGCTAGAAGGGGAATGAGTGGAAGGGGCGAATGTTGTTCATAACTCTATTAATTAGCTAAAACCTCCTAAATTGTCTTATTATAAGATCTATATTCGTGCGGTTATATTATTGTTTTTGAAGTCATACTTGATGCATTATGTAATGACCCGTTTCGACCCGAGCCCATTTTGACCCATTACTCAAGCCCATCCAAGTTTTGCCCTATTGTGTATGGTCTACCAGTTTTATGAACATTAACTTTGGTCTATCGGTGCTAAGGTGTATGTTTAAGGTCTTCCTCCCCCAAGGAGCTGAGGGTTCAAGTCTCACTTGAGACAAGGTGTAGTGTAAGGGTTTACTTATCAAGGTGTGTGTGTTTAATAAAGCGATTCTGATTGATTGATTATCTAGCTGTCAACTAATTGTCATGGATAATCAGTTTTATACCAATTACCACGAAACTGAATATTGAAATAAGAACTAAAATCACTAGTTTTGCATTGTAAAGACTTATTACCTGCAATTTTGTTGTACATAACACTAATAAAGAAAAGACGATTGTTAAAAGATATATATATGAATGTAGTTTATCAAAAGTATATAATAAATCTTTGACAAAAGTTATATTTCTATAACTTCAAACAGCAGAAACATCCAACTCGTATATTACGGGATTGTATATATAGCTGGTTTTTCTGATTTTGATTATTCAGTATCACCTATTTCAATACCCACATTTCCCCTAATAATCAGTTTCAAAACTTATTTTTATTGATGCTATTGGGCAAAAAACAAATATTATTCGCAACTGCATTGTCCTGTTATATAACCCATTTAATCTTATAATATCAGGTGATACTTGAGGTTCCAAAGGTTAGCTGGAAAGATGTCGGTGGTCAAAAGGAGGTTAAAATGCAGTTAATGGAAGCTGTAGAATGGCCTCAAAAGCATCAGGATGCCTTCAAGCGTATTGGTACACGACCACCAACCGGTGTCTTATTGTTTGGTCCCCCGGGGTGCAGTAAAACTCTTTTGGCTCGTGCGGTGGCATCTGAGGCCAAA
The DNA here is from genome assembly GCA_030686995.1 of Artemisia argyi. NCBI lineage: Eukaryota > Viridiplantae > Streptophyta > Magnoliopsida > Asterales > Asteraceae > Artemisia > Artemisia argyi. The sequence continues at coordinate 85,125,658 of CM060707.1, forward strand.
CTCAATTTTCTTGCAGTGAAAGGCCCAGAACTTTTTAGCAAATGGGTTGGTGAATCAGAAAAGGCTGTAAAGTCTGTGTTTGCAAAAGCAAGGGCGAACGCTCCTTCAATCATATTTTTTGATGAATTAGATGGTCTTGCTAACATCCGTGGGAAGGAAAATGATGGGGTTTCAGTTGGTGATCGTGTTATAAGTCAAATTCTGGTCGAACTAGATGGTATTAGGAGGTTCTTTATTTTCCTTTTTATGCATGTATCGACTTAATTGTAACATGATGAATGTGTTTGTTGATTCAGGTTTGAACCAGAGAGTTAATGTCATTGTTATTGCTGCTACAAACAGACCAGATAAGATTGATTCAGCCCTTTTGAGGCCAGGTATCATCACCTAACTTTATGCGAGTGTTCGGATGTGTCATGTATGTCTTAAAGTTGGTTATGTGGTAATGAATAATCAGAAACAGAACAGAGAATGGGATGTCCTATTATCCTTTGAGGTTCTAACAACGATAATGTGATGTTTGATTGTTTGACAGATTTTGATGCATCAAAAAACTAATGTATCTGGTCTGTTTGACCAATATGGTCAAATTTATGGAAAAAAGTAGAAACTGTGAATTGGGAATAAGAGTTTCTGAATTTTGGCTAAAAAGAAGGGAAGAAGTGTTTTGACCATTGGATAAATTACCCAAAAGTCTTATTTTTATTATTATATACAATTATGAAACAGTTAGAAGCTTAACACATTTAACCAAACATTTATGTATGGAACCTTGAGATCCATTCTTCATCATTGTGGGATTTTCTTCAACTCATTGGCTTGATGATAAAAACTTGACAGGACGTTTTGATAGGCTTGTGTATGTGGGCCCACCAAATGAAGAAGATCGTAAGGAGATCTTTAGTATTCATTTGCGTAGAATGAGTTGCAGCTCTGATGTATGCATTGAGGAGTTGAGTCGTTTATCTGAAGGCTGTACAGGGGCCGACATTTCTCTTATTTGCCGGGAAGCAGCTTTGGCAGCTTTTCAGGTTTGTAATGTCACCTGTAAATCATTGAACATGCGTCTTTTTTATGACTTATTAGTGTGTCGAATATAATGCATGAATTATGTTACCTCAATAATTATCTACTGTAATTATTTAGATAAAATGATTTCGGAGGTGTTTTGCATTGAAATTACCTTTAGGGTTGATAATTACCCATTTCCTACCAAGCTATGTTTTTCTAATTTTACCTGAAGTAGAACCTGGATTGGCCCATTTATAACTAAATTGGTCGAAATTGCCATTTCTAGGTTTGTTCAGACATCAAATCATTTTGTTTCATTCTCAGGAGAAACTTGATGCATCGGAAGTAAGAATGGAACATTTAAGAACTGCATGTGAACAAGTTCAACCATCGGATGTAGAATCTTATGAGGAATTGACTGCAAAGTTTCAGAGACTTGTGTCAGCTACTTCAAAAGATGATTTACTTTCTGAAACGTCCTCTGTTTCTAGACGGTAAATTTTTTTCGTTAATCCAAGGTGGTGGTGGTGGTGTTGTTGTTGTTGTTGTTGTTTTTTTTTTTTTTTTTTTTTTTTTTTATTTATTATTTTCTTTTTTTTACATTTTGATGATGAATCTCTCTCGGGGTCTTCTTAAATCTGAACTAGTTATGTTTTTCGAAAGAGTCCACTTTTGTCTTTTAAGTGTCAACAAGGTTTTTATTAGAGCTCGTGTTGCAATGGGCTTAAACAAATTATATGGGTTAAATGTTTAATCTATATAAGTTTTAAGGACAAAAAGTGTATTACAGTATTTAATAAGTTAAGGAAAAAAATTCAAAATTATGAAGTGAATGGGTTATTTTGGAAGTTCATAATTGGCAATGTCTGTTTTCCTTCACGTTGAAAATCAGATCCCTTTACTTGTGGGTGTTTTTATGTGCGCTTAAATTGTTTTTTGCAACTGATTAAGAAGTTTTAGATTTTTACCATCTGTTAGACTTAAGTTTAAAGAATTTGCCATTATGAACATAAAACGGAAAATGATTGTACAGGAAAAATCGCTAGACTTGGCGGGTGTTTGGTTGTGCCTTTAAACTGATTGTTGCAGTTGCAACTTGAAACTGTGTAAACAGTTGTACAGATTTGTTTTTCTGATTATTTGAGGTAAACTTAAATCAGATTGTGAAGACAATTAGATTTACATACTTAACCCTAGACTGATTTACTGATCATCTCATTTTGTTTTCAATAGTTGTAAAAGACGCACATTCAAACACTCGGCAGTGGAATTTTTTAATCAAGAAATCATATTTTGAGTGTACTAGATTTAAACCTATTAAGTCGGACTCTTCTTTTGTTGCTAAGACATATCTGTGCTGAAGTCGTAAACTCATGCATGTCAGTGTTCCCGTTGAAACCATGTAACAATATCTACTTTTGGTGAAGCAGGAGCATTTTGAAATCTATTGCATCATTTATTTCTGGATGAATGGATTCCATATCTGACCAAGAGACATTGGTAATTTGGTCTTCAGCTTTGCCTATGAATGGAACCAGACTTTCTGCCCTAAGATTGGCTACAAGCGACAATGCCGTATACATGATTAATTTTGTCTCCCAGACAAAGGATAAGTTGGGATATGTGAGTTATGGTGTAAATGATCATCGGATCATATCATAACCTCATGCAAAAATATACTGGGATCAGCATTTTGATTAAAGAGAGCTTGAGATCAGCTGTTTCTTGCTGGTATCCGTGTGTACAAAGGCCTAAACATGATGTACTTTTTTTTTATATAATTTTATTTTTCTTTTTATTTCATTTAAATTGAACCAAAATTTTAAGTTGCAAGTTCAAACATGTTGCTCAATATTACAGCTAATTATGATTCTTTTTGTTCTTAAACAAGAAACCAACAATTATTATAGTAACAATATAAAATTGAAAGATAAAAAAATATTATTGGCAAATCATGTCAAAAGTTCAACTATATATCTTTAAGGTTAAGAAGTTGATGTACCAAATGGTTGAACCTTGATACTATATACCAACACGTCAACAATACCTGATCTCACCGGAGTGAGGTATAAAAGATGTAAGATTTAGACAGGCATACTTCTACCCGAAGTAAAAAGACTGCTTCCTTTGATACTATATATGAATTTAGGAAATTCATGTGATACTAACTAGTTATAATGCCCGCGCACGCGCGGGTTTTTTTTAAAATTTTTTGAACCATATATTTTTATTTATTAAACAACAAATAATTTAATCTTTTTTTTGTTTGATTTATAATGTTTAATTATAATTTTTTATTATTAAATATAATTATTTAAAAATTTTAATCTAATTATTAATTGCATCTTATCTATATTTTTTGTATTTATCTTTTACTTGTGTTATGGATAAATATAAAATGTTACTTAATAAGAAAATATTTTTTTTTAAATAAAATTATTACTAAATAAGGTATGAATGCATTTTTTTGAAATGTAAAATTCCCAATAAGGGTTTTATTGTATTATATAAAAGATATGTTTTTCCAAATATGTCCTAAAACTTGTAACGTTGTAGTTATTTAATTAGTTACATTAAAAATAATGTTCAATCAATGTTTTTAACAAGTGTTATCATGACACAAAGTTAGAAAACTTTTTATTATTTGATTTTGATCCCCAAGTGTACGATAATCATATTTTTTTTTTTTTTTTTTTTTTTTTTTGAACAGAGACGATAATCATATGAAGAAGCACAATCAATCACCTAAACATGGTTTAAAGTTTATACGACTACATATATTTTTAAACTACCAATACATATATTTAATTGTCACCATGTTTTTGTATAATTAAATATGATAATTTGATTAGAATAAAAATTAAAAAAGATTTATGGGTAGAGTTGTACGAGGGATATGTGGGGCATCCACTTATTGATAGTGGAATAAACACTGAAAGCATTGTCCCCTAGTTCAAGACTATATGAACCAAGTTTAGAGCAATCATAAACTTGTTTAATAAAAGTCTTAGATCTAACAAAACCCATGTGGGAGATTCTTTAAACTTTATGTGTCTTTAGATGAACTCCATGATACTTTTTGAGTTTCAAAAGTCAAGCCCGTGCTTGTCCATTGTTCTTTAGACTATCGCGACCCAAGTTTTTTTTTAAGTCACCTCTATCATTTTAATGTCACTTCAACTTCTCTCTTTAAAACCAAACACATGTTCCTAAAGCCTATAATAAGACAATTCCAGTCACAGCCACAAACATACCTCACAAAAATTAATTTATAAAACACTCGCACACACAAACCATACAACCAAGTAAGGTCACATGACCGATCAAATTGAGCAAAAAGTCTAGGGGCCGCGTTCCTAGGGGAGTCACGTGGGGGGGGGGGGGGGGACACGTCTCGTATGACTAGACTGACCAAAGGTTGGATCGTCATTACGAGTAGTCTTATGATCACTTGCAACCTATACATATGACATATGGTACATTGGCAATTCTCCTACCTTTTTTTTTTTCATCACTCGATCTCATTATACATGTTAGATACGGAAGTTATGATGTTATAGAACGTTTCATTTTTGTAAAGTCTAAAAAGTAAGAACGATGACTCGTGTCATCAATGAACAAAACAAATAAATCTTTTCGAAATATCTGAAACTTTTTCATAACAAATGAGAGACGGAATAATTTAGAATTTATGAATAAAGCAATTGTTTCTTTTATTGATCAACAACAATACGCCAAGTTTGTTAAGTATTTTTTTTCTTCAACCATAATTTTCTTTAAAAGTTTTTTTTTTTTTTTTTTTTTTTTTTTTTTTTTTTTTTTTTACCCCTTAAAGCACCTATTCTCTTGAATTAAAATATATTATCTTAAAGCACATCTTCAAACACACCTTAAAAACATCTCTTAAAAAATTTAAGATGAGCAAAGAAAATGTCCCCACAAAATGACCTAACTTTGTTTTTGTTTTTCTTGTAATCTCATTCATTTTGATCCTCTAACAGGGCCATAGTAGTTGTTGACGTTATGAATATTTTTAATAAAATGTATTACAAAAAAAAAAAAGAAAAAAAAAAAAAGATTTATATACATAGGAAATTTGTTTCTAGCAAAATGATAAGGAGTTAAGGACTACTATATTCATTTTTGAAGGCTACTCTTTTAATTACTTATTACTTAACAACATTCGACTATATAAACTCTAGAGTACACGATGATGGACGACGTTGGAGGCCTGTTATGGTACTCGTTTGGCACCTATGGCGCATTGGCGCTGTCATAGTAAACCGGTGCGGGCTCTAGCTATAGGCACTCTCACCATCCTCATAAACGGTGGTTATCTAATTTTTTCTTTTCTTCTTTTCGTTTTTTGTGTGTATTGTGAGTGTATTTATATATTGTATTTGTGTATTGTGTATTGTGTATGTTGTACATTACGTGTATGTGCATGTGGGTTAAGTGTGTGCGCGTGCGGGCAAGATGGAGAAGAAGTAAAAAGGCTTTTAACTTTACTTATTAATATTGTAAATATAAGTATTATGCTTTTGGTCCGTAATGTATAATTAACATTGCAAATAATACTATCTCCGTCCCATAATAATTGTTCACTTTAACTTTTTTTAATTTTTTTTTATTCAACTTTGACCATAAATATTTTTATTTGTGTAATATAATACTTGATAAAAATTATATGAATAGATTGAGTTTTAAATGCATTTTTATTTGGTATAATTTTATCAAGTATTATATAACACAAATAAAAATATTAATAGTCAAAGTTGAATAAGAAAGACTCAAAAAAGTCAAAGTGGACAATTATTATAGGACGTAAGGAGTAATAAATCTTTAGTAATTATGTATATTTATTTTTTATATTATGTAATTTTATTTTAGTTTAATGAAATGTGTCAAGTTTTAAAGAAAATGAAAATAGAAAATAAAAGTGGGATCCATTGACACCTATAACATGTTTTTGCCGCGGAAGATATTTTCCAGGATTTGTGTTATAAGTTTGTTATTCCCTCTGTCTCAAAATTATTGTCATGAGATATAAATCACATAGTTTAATAAGAGTGGGCTATTTTAATATTCAACCACTTAAACAGAATATTATCCTACTAAATTCTCTAGTTTACTTAAAAAGGAAAGTGGATAATTATTTTGATACATCCTAAAAAGGAAATATGAACAATTATTTTGAGGAAGGAGTATAAGGTAAAAGCTGACGTGGCTACGCTTATAATTAACACTAGTTTAAACGCAAGAGGACCTAACTCCAACTTATGCTGGTTTAAGAATTGTTTTAGACAAAATTTCACCGTTAGTCCCTAAAGTTGTCGAGTTTTGCGCGGATCGTCCTTAAACTATTTTTTTTGGCATTTTCGTCCCTGAACTCCTCATTTTTGGCGTGGTTGGTCCCTGGAACATACTTTTGGCTGACGGACGTTGATTTGCACCGTTAGTTGACTAGTCACTTTGGTTTTTGGTCATTTCACATTTTTTCAATGGCCGTAACCAAGGCTTGGTCCCTGAATATAAAACGGCTATTACAAGCGTATTGTTTCACTTGTTACTGTACAAACCCGATCATCTTCCTCCTCTTACTTCGCAACCCTATCATTGTCACACACAAACAATCTCATACACTGCCTGATTCTTGCAATGGCCGACAAAGATTGGAGCAAAGTTACGTTGACTGAAGACATGAAAGATTATCTTTATGAAACCTATAAGGATAGCTGGAAGCCAGGAGATGAGGTGTCTGATGAAATGTTGGACGGAACTATGCTATAGTGGAAGGTTAGCACATTGTTGCATTGTTATTGTTTATAGTTAAATTTAGAGTAAATGATTTGAGTTGATCTTTTTTTGATCATCTGCTCCATCTTATTTTGACAGTTCTCAAAAAAGGACCTAGTAAGGAATTTCCTACCATTCAAGCTGTGTTGGGTCAGACCTCAAAACCCATGGAGGGAAAGCCAGCAGAGGAGAAGAAAGGTATGCATTTTGGTATTTATTTAAAATGGCAAACCTTGAGAATGTGTTTACACCATTTTGATGTTCATTTGCCCTTTTATTGTGGCTCTAATGAATGATTTTTAGGTAAGTTTATGATTTACCTAAGTGTTTATCCAGATTGACTTTAGCAAGTCAAACTGCATTACTCAAAGTGCAAATGGTGTTTCACTTTAGCAATTAAGGGGCTTTGTATTTGACCTAATGAGTGCTCATTGTCTAGTGTAGCCCTTTAGGGGGTGTTTGAATGTCTAAAAAACAGAGTTAGCATATTGGTTGGATATATGTATTAAATGCAACCTCGCATCAGGATAAGGTTTATGACAGTAGGCTTGAAAACCTTGAGAAGAAGATTTCCATCCTTGAGAAAAAGATGGAACCAATTGAGGAGGTATACTTTTACCGAGGAGATTACGGATTTGGGAGTGAAAAATCCACTCAAGAAGTGGCTTCCGTTGACAAGAGGATTGAACACCTTGAAAGGAAGCAACAATGGCTTGAAAAGAGGATGCTAAACCTTGAGTATCAGTGCTACTCGAAGGCAATGAAGGGTGTTCCAAGTGAAGAGGAAGTATCCAGTGAAGAGGAATTTTGTACTTCAAAGGATGTTGCAAATGAGGTGATTAGTGTGTCAACTGAAGAGGATGAACCTACTCCAATAATATCCAGGCCTTCCACTTCAAAGAGATCCACAACTCTGAAAGGTGAAGCTGCTTCAGCTTCAATTGCTGAAGATGTTCCAAAGATATCCAGACCTTCCAATACTCACAAAAGAGGAAGAGCTTCCATTTCAACTGCTGCACCTGCTCCCAAAAGACCCAGAGGCAGACCTCCTTCATCTTCAAAAACAGGTGGTCAAAAGAAAAAAGCTCCATCAACTTCAGGTCCAAAAGGCAAAGCTTCCACTTCAGCTGTTGCACCAGCTCCAAAAAGACCCAGAGGCAGACCTCCTTCTTCTTCAAAAACAGATGGTGAAAAGAAAAAAGCTCCATCAACTTCAGGTCCAAGAGGCAAAGCTTCCACTTGAGCTGCTGCACCAGCTCCCAAAAGACCCAGAGGCAGACCTCCTTGTTCTTCAAAAACAGGTGGGCAAAAGAAAAAAGCTCCATCACAAGCTCCTCCATCAACTTTAGCTCAAATAGGCAAGAGGCCACCACCTATGACTGAAGTCGTAATTGGTTTAAGAGCTCGAGATGCTCCGGCTGTTTTATGGTTCTTCAAAAACAGGTGGGCAAAAGAAAAAAGCTCCATCACAAGCTCCTCCATCAACTTTAGCTCAAATAGGCAAGAGGCCACCACCTATGACTGGAGTCGTAATCGGTTTAAGAGCTCGAGATGCTCCGGCTGTTTTATGGTTTTGAAGTTGACTTGATGTATGGGTTGTTCTAATTATATGTTTATAAACAATTACTTTTGTTGCTATATTGTACATTCAATTATAGTTGGATATGCTCCAACTTTTTTGACATTAAGTTATATTTGGAAATGCTCCAAATGTTTGGTAGTAAAGTAAGATACTCATCTAGTATTAGTAAATATGCAGGTTTTCTATCTTTTAATCATTTGACTTTTGTTTGTTGGTCGTATTAAGGATTATAAGTCTAGTTATATAAGATTTTGTTATTTGAGTGTTGATTGTAAGTTGACTTGTAAAAGTCAGTTAAAGGCATGGGCAGTACCTTTTGATGTTATAAAATTACACATTCAAACAACTTAGTTTGGAAATGCAATTGAATTAGTCAACACATAGAAAATATGTGATTTCAAGTAAGCATAACAAGAAAAAGTTCAAAACACATTGTCTCAAACATTTTGGGTTAATACTGTTGAGAAAAAAATTGGTACTGGTGGGTGTATTTAGTACTGATAGGATATCAAATGTGTAATAAATGTCTGGTCAACCTACGTTCCATTTGCATTATCAAAACTAGTAGTATACAACGTTCAACAATAAATTACTAAGACGTGTGTCTTTTCCAAAGCAAAAAAACCTGTTCAGTTGCCTTAAGCAATGGTTATAAATTGGAACATTTGTAAACAACAAACTCATTCAAAACAACTTACATCTATACAATATCAAAAAAATGGCATCAACATCAACAATTAACGTCCAAGTGAATGAAGCAGAGGTTAACATGCAAGAGAAACCAGGAATGCAACATATGCAAAAAAAATGACATTGAAGAAAAAGCTTCAATACTTCAACAACTAGAAGAGGCTGAAGAAGAAAGTGAGGAAGTTCCAGAACCTACCTTTGAAGAAATTATTGATTGGTATTTTAAAGAAAAGTTGCAAGTACATCAAAAAAAATTGATGAAATTTGAAAAACAAGAACAAGCTGCTAGAGCAAAACCAAGTCGAAAAAGTAATACACTTGGAAGAAGATATGGGCATACAGAAAACGCAAAAATATTGCGTCTGAGGAAGAGGAAGACTCATCAGATGATGAGCATTTGGATTATGACAACTTTCATTTGTCATTTGATCCCGAAAAATCTCCCAAGTTTAATTGTTAATTGTATCATGTAATGTTTGTTTTTGTTGAATAAAAAATTTATTTTATGTTGAATGAGCAAGGCTATTTTGTGTTCTTTTCATCATTTGGCTTTTGTTAGTTGGAATTAGTATAATATGTCTAGATATATAAGACTTTGTAATTTGCGTGTTCATTGTAAGTTGACTTATAAAAGTCAAATATAGCCATGGGTGTATTTAGTACTGGTAGGATAAAACTTACTACGGTTGGGTAACCGTTGGTACTATTTGGGAATAACCATTATTCATTAATAACCGTTGAGAAATTTTATGTCTATTGGTTCGCTTATAGGTTTAACCACATTCGATAATTCACAATCTTTCTTTAATTCACAATAGAAACAAAAGTTTAATTCAGTTGATTTTCCCAAAACCTTAACTCAGATCCATATCATCTCAATTGGGTTTACCAAACACACATACTCTTCTACACGACCATAACCCAGAACACTAATCAAAATTATAGCAACCTTAATGGCGATTTTGAAAAATTGTAAGACACATAACATGGTAGCCTACTTACAGAAACCAGAGGGAAGTGAAGTGTTCCACCAGATTGTGGATTTTCTCAATAGAAGTTACATAAGGTATGCTATTACACAGAATCCTACTATTTATGTTTCCCAAATCAATCAGTTTTGGCAAACTGCCAAAGTGAAAACACTTGCTAATGGAGAAAAAGAGATAAATGCTACAGTTGATGGCATATTCATGGCTATCAATGAGTCATCTGTTAGGAGGCATCTGAAACTATCAGACAATGGGGGTATTAGTTCATTGCCAAATGATGAAATATTTCAAAATCTTTACTATATGGGGTATGGGTTAACTTTTGATAACTTAACTTTTCAAAAACCACAATTCCCCCCTCAATGGAGATTCCTCATTCACACCGTAGTACATTGTTTAAGTCCAAAGAAAACTTCTTGGGAACAATTTAGTAGCAACATAGCAACTGCTATTGTTTGCTTGGCCACAAAAAGGAAGTTTAACTTTTCAAAATTGATTTTTGATGGTATGGTGAAAAATGTGAAAAGCAAATACAAATTTTTAATGTATCCAAGATTTATTCAAATTATTTTGAACAAACACAAGAAACAGCTTCAACCTCACAAAAACATTCTTAAAACTCCTACCCTTAGTCAAAAGGTTTTTAGTAATATGAGGACGCTTTGTGTGGGTTATAATGGGAGAGAAGCACCACTGTTTTTATCAATGATTATTCCACCACTCGAGGGTCAAGGATCTGCAACCCAAGTTGAGTCTCATGACAGACCCATTAGTGGTCCATCCTCATCAGAACCTCAAGTTACACAGACATTTACCAGAAGAATAAGAAATGAATATGTCGTACCTCAGCCCATATCTCTAACGCAACCAAATGTAGCAGACGAGCCTATATGTGAGACAATGGTGCGGGCTGCCACTACTCGCACAGGCTTAGAAGTTGGGCAGGCCAGTGGTAAGAATGATAAGACCCAACCCATGGAAACATATAATGATTCAAGTTCTCATGATGGTGCTTCAGGTGACGCAAACCCCATGCCGCATGATACAATAGGGGATATGCCTCATGGTTCCCCTGTCCCAAAACTGAACACAGATGGAAGTGATGTAGGTAGTCTGAAGTACAAAGAGTTGATGGATATTTGTGCAAAATTGTCAGACAGAGTTACTGGGTTGGAGGACAACTTGAAGAATACAAAGCAACTTTATGCTCGTGCTTATACCAAGTTGATTCAAAAAGTAAAGAAGTTGCGCCAAAAACTGAAGGACAGTAAAGGTAAGAGGAAATCAACCATTGTGGATTGTGATAGTTCAGAAGATTTGGTGGAGTTTGATTTGGAGGATCTTTCAAAACCGATGAAGTTTGAAGAGGGTGCAGACAGTCATGGTAGGAATGAAGATCCAATGGGATTTGATATCCCTTTTACAGCTGATGGTGCATATACTGTTAAAGATACTATTGAACATATTGGTACTGGTGGCGGATCTGTTTGTACTGCTAGTACTCCGAATGTTGATGAAACAGCGGCACACACATTAGTTCATATCAGAGACAATCCAATTAAAGATCTACTCAAGAATATTAAAAACAAAGAGATTGCAAAGAAATCAGAAGCTAAAAAGAAAAACCCACAAACTCAAGCACAAATGATGAGCTGTATGAAGAGATATCTCATCAACCAAGATCATTGGACTCCAAGTAAACTGAAAGGCAAATCCTTTGAGGAAATTCTAAAGCTACACAGATATGCCCAAAGGAAGATTAACAACTTTACTCCAATGCATTTAGAAGAAGAAAGTACAAGACTTAAGAGAGGTGGTTCACACTTACAATCAACGTCTTCTAAGAAGCAAAAAACCTTTGTTTCACGCCAACAGAAACAAGCTTTGAGTGACGAAAAGATTCAGCATATGATGCAAATTGTTCCATATGACGGTATGAATGCAGAAGCTTTACAAGCCAAATATCCAATCATTGACTGGGAGATCTACACTGATGAATTTGGAAAATACTGGAAGATAATAAGATGTGGAAATCGTTCTGAGGTATACAAACACTTTCAAGATATGATGAAAGCATTTGACAGGGAAGATTTGGTCAAGCTATGGAGTTTAGTCACTGAAAGGTTCAAGTTAACAGAGATAGCTGATGACAAGGAAAAAATGTTATGGGTTGAATTGAATAGGCTTTTTGAACCAGATAAAGATGACAAATTGTGGAAGTTTAATGCAGATGAAGCATCATTGAAATGGATATTGTATGATACATGTGGAGTTCACCATGTGTCTACAAAAGCTGGAACTGACATATACATGCTGGTGGAGAAAAAATACCCATTGCCAACACATGCTCTCAGTGTGATGTTATCTGTAAAGTTGACTGTCGAAGAAGATACTCATATGGCAAAAGACCTGCTTAGGAAAATCTTCATACAGTCTGAAAGTTATGTTTGGAAATGATCAAACAGTATGAATGTTATGTTTGTAAATGTTTAAACAGTATGATATTAACAAACAGTATGAATGGTATGAATTATGTTTGTGGAAATTATTAAGTATTTTTATTTTTTTGTAATATTACATATTGCTCCAATGGGTTTCACAATTAAATTGACTTTTCAAAGTCAATTAAAGGCATGACCAATATTGGGTATATCATTTCATGGTTCATTATGTAGAACATACAATTAGTCAACAGATACACAATAACTTATTTTCATTAAGCATAATAGGTGAGTACAAAAGACATTAACTGAAGCAACCCATAACAACCACACCCAAGGCATAAGAACCTAATACTAAACATAAAAACACCCATCGATTACCAAATCCTTCTTGTCACCAGCATACACCCTTTTCCTCTTCAGAGGCCTTCCATTGGATTCCACCTGTTCACCAACAACAGCTTCAGGAGTAACAACTTCATCAGCAACAATTTCATGATTAACTCTTGGCACATTAATTGCACCATTAGTTAGTTTGACAAGTGTGCTGTCTAAGGTTTCATTGCAATCTGCCCATGCCTTGATTGGACAAACCTTTTGATGTCTAACCTTGTTTTCCAGCATGTCAACTTCTTCCCTTAAGTTTTTTTTATGGCATTCAGCAGATTATTGAACTTGTGGCATTCATGAATCCTGTTCAACCATAGCTCAGTGAAGTTGAGTGGATCGTCACTGCCCTCATCAGACCATTCAGGGAGATGGTCAACAACATCTTTGATAAATGCCAGCATTGATGCCCATTTTGTTCTTGATTGTTCCATTTGGGAGTTGTGGGTTGCAATGATCAGACTGCTTTTCTTTTCAGCCATATGGAATTGTTGGATGCAAATGGATAGGGCAATGGGCCATGTTTTATAGGTACAACTGAGAGTTGTCATTGGCATGGTGGTTTGGCGGGAAAAATGCCCAAAGGACTAACATAGAATGAGTATTTGGAGGACTAATGGTAAAACAAGGTCAGTAATTCAGGGACTAAACACACACTCTGTGAGGTAGTAAGAATTGGCGGGGAAATTAAAAAGCCCGGCAAATGAGAATTATTTGAACCCTTTTATCTCGTTTTAAGTCCCTGATTTGGGAAAACATTTTGCACGTATAGTCCCCGTTTAGAAAATCGCGTTATAGGCCCTCACAAACACCAACATAAAGGATAGTATAAATTGGCAACAAGGTTCTTGCTGTCACGGAAAATGACAACAACATGAGTAACTCACCCCGTGCTTCATCAGGTCACCAGAATGATGAAATTTCCGGCCAAGATCCTGTTAGGATCATACCGGATCCTGCGGGTGTCTATCAAAGGGCAAAGCTACGTAAATTAGAGGAAACTCGGCTAGGTGGAGATGTACCTATAATTTCCACACAGGAGTATATGAGGAAAGTTGTTGAAGACGTGGGTGAGGATGAGGATTTTACACGTGGGCCATGGCTTAGCGCCGTGGACTATGTGAATGCTAACGGGGGGGGGGGGGGGGTGTAATTGGATGTTTAGGTGATATCAGAAGCTTTATCAATAAGGGGAAAGTTGAACAAGTTGTTGCTATAATAAAGTCGTGTACCCTAAACATGCTTAGAGATCTTACAGTTACTGTGAAAGATCTCTCAGGTGAAATATCTGGTACAATACATCATAAAATCATTAATGAGGGGGATAATGGAAAGGATATTACAGTAGGAGCTGCTTTGATTCTTCGTAATGTTTCAGTGTTTTCACCAAAATCAGGCCATTATCTTAACATTACCAGGAAAAACTTAGTTAAGGTATTCAAAAAAGATACGCTTCCTGGTTGTAGTGGAATTTTAGAGGAAGAAGAAATAATGAAACTGATGGAAGAAGAAGAAAAGGCGGAATTTGAGATGCATGTAGTTGGAAATGTTGTTGATGATGAAATTCAGCAGAGTTTAGATGAAGAAGCATTAAACCTTGCATTAGAGGAAGAAGCAGCTTTTGCAAAGGCTGACCAAGAGAGGCTGCAACAAGAAGAAGAGGAGTATAACCTGCTTTGGGGATTGCTTGTGTAAAAAAACAGAAAATGGTTATACGTGTGTTTTGTTTGAATATCTTGTGTAATCTGTTTCAGTTTAATGAAATGAAATCAATTTTTTCATTTCCTTCATTAGTGTATAATAATTGTAATGAGCTTCAACTTAAATGTCACCATACATTAAAGAAGGTACTACTCAAACAAAATGATACTGGTAGAATTAAAGTAGGTACTGCTACATTCAAAGAGTAAACAAGTCAATGCTTCTCAACTTGGTCAAACAAGATGACCTACACAATCCATCAATGCATAAGTACTCAGCACAAAAGAATATAATGGATCAATACTACAGTGTCACATTTGTAATGTGTTATCTCTATGTGCCTTTAAAAAATAAATACAAAGTGTATCTAGCAATTAATTTGAGTTTCAACCATCTGTTGAACAAGCATTGAATGTGCCATTCAATTTGTTTGACTAATTAAAGTCAAACAACTTACCTACTATAAAAAGCAAGTTAGAGTATAAAAAGCAAGTTAGAGTATTGAGCACACACTTGGTTACATTAAACACATAACACTCAAACAGTAACTAACCCCGACCAAACCCTAAATTTCAAAAAAAAAAAAACCAAATCAACACAATGAGCTCCCCTACCCGTCCAGGTATGTAAACTATAAATTGGTATTTATCATTTGATACATCTTTTGCTCCATGTAATTGTTGTTTATCCTGTTTAACATATTTGACCTTGTTTTTATTGACAACATTTGGGGGTTTTGTTTGCTTGTATGTGTTAACTAAGATTACAAAGACCATAATATAGTATGATGCCTACATTTGAACACTAAGATTAGAAAGACCATAGTCAACTTATTTTATGATTTGATCAAACTTTTCACTCCTCCCCTTCATTTGTTTGCTTGTATGTGTTGACTAAGATTAGAAAGACCATAATGTAGTTGCATGCCTACATTTGAACACTAAGATTTGAAAGACCATACTGAGCTTATGTTATGATTTGATCAAACTTTTCACTCCTCGCCTTCATTTGTTTGCTTGTATGTATTTAGAAAGACCATAATGTAGTTTGATGCAAACCTTTGAACACTAACAATACCAATTATATTAATGTGACCCAGGACCAATTGGCTCATCTTCCAGCAGTTCTAGTTTAAGTTCTGGTGGTTACTTAATCCCACCCGGATTGCTTGACTGGTTAATTGAACAGCAAGAAACTGAGTCTGGTTCAACCTCTGAGTTTTCAATAGCCGATTCTACAAGCTCTGATTCACCAATAGAAGCTGTACCTCTCCAAGTTATTCCACCTTCTCTGCATCTCCCAGCTGACTTTGTTGTCCTAGCTCTGCCTGTCCCTGATGAGGAGCCAATCCCAGCAAAGAAACGTAAATGTGACCAGGATCATGGTCAAAGCAGCAAAGGCAAAGGCAAAGGCAACAGATAAACCCAAAGGGAAAGGCAAGGGCAAGGGGAAAGGCAAGACAACATGAAGATGATGTATCATGTCTTATGCTTTTGAAAAACTTGTTCACTTTTGATGATGGTTGTAAATATTTCTTAACTTACTATGAATGGTGCTAATGTATTAGACTTAAGTTATGGTGGTTATTTTGATGACTTAATGGTTAATGCTATTCATGTTTCAAGTTTACAAATTATGCAAATCATAGCTTCCTTATGATAAAGGTTTACATCAGATACAATTAGAGTAATTTGTGGTTGACTTGAACAGCCCTTGATATGGAGTTGGCAATCAAACATTCACAATCAACCATAAACAATGACTAGTAATTAAACTTCATATTTATTTATTGATAGAGTTATAAAGTAGCCACCATTCCATACATCACCATTCCATACATTAGATAAACACCAGATTACAAACATACTAAAACCATAGAAACACCATAATCATTCAAAGCTTTCACCCCAACCGGTTCGACCCAGAGCTATCTGCCCTGCTTGCATCACTTTCCCTCCTATCCATCCTTTCTTTATATTCTTTAAAGAATTTTTCAAGAGCCGTAATCCTGCTTGCCAAATTCAACCTATCCTCGAACAGGTTTGGCTGCTGCTCCACCACATTATGATGCTGCTCCACCACATTATGCTGCTGATCCACCACATTATTTTGCTGCTCCACCATGCCCTGCTGCTGCTCCACAACGCCCTGCTGCTGCTCCAGCTCCTCTTCCTCCTCCTCCTCTATATCTTCTTCCTCATTCAACCCCAAAACCTCGTCCTAGTAAAAGTCCTGTCTACGAACCCACCTCAGTATCTGTGTCCTAACGACAGTGCTAACCTGCCTGTAATTACCAAATTCCAATACGGGATCATACCCGAATTCATTGAACACAGCGTCCCACAACAAGGCATTGTTTAAGACAAACTCGTATTCGTCAGCTTCACTTGGAAAACAACCATTTGCATTTGGGGCTGCCATTTTTAACTGTGGTTTTTTTCAAAGGGATTTCTGTGTTGGTGAGTGTATACAAACGAGGTTATAAATAGGCTGACCAGTAGTTGAACGTTTACCAAGAAGATAGGCGGGAAAAAAGGGGGAAGGGACCAAATGCGCCATTATAAAAATATGAAATGACCAAAAACCCAGCTGACAGGTCAACTAACGCTGCAAATCAACGTCCGTCAGCCAAAAGTATGTTCCAGGGACCAACCACGCCAAAAATGAGGAGTTCAGGGACGAAAATGCCAAAAAAAATAGTTTAAGGACGATCCGCCCAAAACTCGACAACTTTAGGGACGAACGGTGAAATTTTGTCATTGTTTTATTTTATAGCAAGTAAGTTAATGCTATCCAAAAAATTTAAATAAATTTCTTGCATATTAGACTTTCTTTCCTAGTGAATTGAAGACACTTTGTTAATGCCATCAACTAAAAATGAAATTACAAAAACGAAAATAATAAAAGAGCAAGTTATAATCACATACCCTACTCGCTGGGGTTTTCATTAACCTCTTCCTTTTTCGGAATCCTGGTTTTTATGACAGCCTCTCCTTATTTTCGAGATCCTAGTTTTTCTCTTTTAGTTAGGGTTAATGAAGAGATAAATAATATCCTTAGGTGTAGTCGGTTATACAATGAAGGTACATCAAAATGGAGAAAGATAGTGAGTGAATGACAGCAAGATCTTTAAAGAAATTTGTTGGGCCAACATTGACTATGTCTCTTTATGTTTTAATGATGGCAAATAAACCTTCGAAATACATAAAAGAACAAACATTAGCCAAAATTCTCCCGTAACCATAACTGCTCCTGACGCACTGCCAGCGCTCCGACGTGCCAGGCTTCTGTAAGGTTTGGGACGAATGCCTTAGCCAAGGCTTTTTTAAACCTAGGGAGCTTATATACTTCACGTAACATCAAATGAATGTATCCGTATGGCCATAACCCGTGCTTACGTCTTCTCTAATCATGTAATGAGTTTATCCCTTATTAGTCAAACTAAGTCAAAGGTCCCTTTGCGTAAATGCATCATTTCCCGTATGGGATATGCTTTACAATGATGCAAAGCACTTAGCTTTTTTGCACCAAGGTGATTATTGAGTACGTCGAGTCGTGGAAATTCACGAGTTATGAGATTATAAATACTCGACGTTGAGTTACTTGAAATTATAATATTTTCTCATCCTATTGTCAACCCATAATCATAATTGTCAATTCTTTTCTTCCTTAATGACGTTATGATTAAGCCTTAATCAATCCTTTGATTATCCACCACACATAACAAATCCTCCAACCATTTCAAAATCCTCCTAAATCTTATCCCCAATATTTTCTTATTCCCTTTACAACATTTCCATCCAACCACTAAGAATCCTCCACATCTTTATCTTCCTCATCCAACCCTTCATTTCAAACATAAATAAACCTTCTTCACATACACTCACACACACACTCTCACTTTGGATTCAAAATTCACACACATCCTCTCACAAACCTTCTCCCACACACACTACCTTACTCACAACATTTCATATTTTGAATCCAAGCCAAAGGCTCCCCATCAACTCACTCTTACACCCATCATATCCTTCTTACAATCCAATTCATCACTTACACCTCCAACATCCATATTTTCAAATTAGACACTTCCCTCACAACCCTTTCCTCCCTCACACACTAGCCAACTCACTCACTCATAACATTCAAATTTGAATCCTCTACAAGGCTCCTCATCCCATCAAATCTTATATTCCTTACACAATCCAACTCATCACCTTATCTCCTCTCTTCTATTTCAACACATGGGGAATTCACTTTCAAATTCAAATTTAAATTTCAAACCAAGGCTCCAAACCATCACATCCAATCCAACTCACCCAACTTCATCTCAACCATCCAACTAACCCAAACTCATCTCACCCTCTTCTCCAAGGATGGAATATTCCCTTGGATATCCTTCTTAACTCAACCATGATTTCTCTTCTAACCCAACCATGGTTTATTCTCAACACACTCCTTTCTCACCCAACCATGGTTATGATTCTAACTCAACCATGGTTCAACCTAACCCAATCTTACTCTCTCACTTCTCCCTCTCACACTATTTGAATTTCAAATTCAAATTCTTCCCTCTCTAACATCCACACTTCCTTTCTAAGCAAAGGGATATCTCATGGCATATTCTTTCTCTCTTTTCTATGCCATGTGAGGAATACCTATTGTGCCCCCATTCAATTATCCTTTCTACCCTTTTCTCTTTGATAATTGGCTTCTCTTAAACACTTCACAAAACATTTTTACAAATTGGCCATTTAAGTTGATGACCTTTAGAATGATTAATGTTGAGGTCTAAATGTGAGAAGTACAATTGGGGGTTTAGCAAGGTTGAGTATTTACAAGATCAAGTTCCCAAAGGGAAAATTTCACTAAACATGCTGGCGCGCTGCTGGTGCTCTGACGCGCCAAACTCGGTAAAATTTTCCCCACTTGGGATCTTAGCCTATAAATACCCACCCTTGCCTCTTGTATTCCTCAACCCATGCCATTATTCTTTCTCCCTATATTATTTTTCTCTAGTCCTCTTATTCTATCTTGTGTTCTTAATCTTTCACACTAACATCTATTGAAAGAACACATATTTTTGCAAGGGAAGAATCACAAGAACCTAATCCACTCTTGTGATTGTGTCAAGGGTCATCTATGTCTATACCTTTTCTACTAGAATCGAGTCACTAGGTTAGGTTAAACAAACACTTATTCTTTCAATTTGTTTGTAAGGGAAGTCTTGTGTCTTAATGACCAAGCCTAGATCATTGGGGATCTAGTTTGAAATCTTGAGTTTTGGTGACCAAGCCTAGATCATTGGGGATCTAGTTGGGGTTTGATACTTTCGGTGGGAAGTTGTATGGTCTTAGTAACCTTCGTATTGGTCTTAGTGAGCTTGTGTTAAGTCGAATCACGAGTCCTTGTGGGTGGTTTCCGAGGGCGGAATACCATTAGGGATTAACTCTTTCTTAGTGAGCACCGATCGTAGTGAATATCGGTGGAGCAAAGTTGTAACGGTTTATAGTCCATCGAAAGGATTATTCTTAGTGAATAGTAGAGTGTCGTGGATTCGCAACTCGACGTACGGATGGTATAAACCCCCCATCCCGAACCAGTATATATCGTGGTGTCTCTTAATTGTTTTACATACTTTAGTTGTGATTGTGATTGTTGTATTTGTTGTACAATCACTTATTGATCTTTGAGGCTTGAAGTCTTTAAACTTCGAAGAAGCCGAAAACACCGTATTCACCCCCCCCCCCCCTCTACAGTTCTACAAAATTATTCACTTAAGTGACTGGTCAAAACAAATACGCATACCCCAACATACTAAAACAAATAAAAGGTAAGAGTACTAAACTTTTCTCACATACCAAGGGACTCATCTCCACCCTTCATTTAAAAAGAAATCAATCGCTGAGATTAAAAATATTTTAATATTTCACATATTTTTAATTATTTAAATATAGAGGTGGAAATGAGTTGAGCCGATCGTGAAAAGCTCATGATCGGATCGGTAAAAAGCTTGAAAGAGCCGAGCCTAAACGATCTCGAGCTTGAGCTCGAGTTGCAGCTCGTATATTAATCAAGCACGAGCCCGAGCTTTACATACAAAGCTCGTTTGGGCTTGCGAGCCTAAACGACATTATGATATTTTAAGTATTAAACATATATACGAGCTCGAGCCAAGCTTTAACTTTCAAGGCCAAATCACATAAACGAGCAGAACTCGAGCCGAGCCCGAGCCTATATAACATACCACGAGCCGAGCTCGAGCTTAAAATTTAAGGCTCGAAACGAGCCGAGCTTGAACTCGAGCCTTTTAAAACTTAAACGAGCCGAGCTCGAGCTCTGGCAGGCTCGGACTCGGCTCGACTCGTTTTCACCCCTATTTAAATATCTCTTAAACCGTTAATCGTTAAGCGAAAATAATTACACCATCGAGACGAACATTTATTATAAACGGGCACTTTGATATACTTTTGACATAGTTTTTTTTCCTTTCTTTTCACATTTTTTCGTCTTTTTTTTCTTAGTTGTTAAAACTAGCATAAAGAAAGCACATGTGATTAAACACTAATTTAAATATTCTAATAATATCACATGTGATATTATTAGAATTTTCTAATTAGTGTTTAATTACATGTGATTTTTTATGCAAATTTCAGTAACGAAACTTGAAAAGCACGAAAAAAAAAAATTGTTGAAATTTTATCAAAGTGCCTATTTATAGAAAGATAATTAAATGATCGCCATAAGGTTTTTTTTTCCCCGCTTAACGATTAACGGTTTGAAAGATATTAATATTTGAAAAAAAAAGAAATAAAAGAAAGATGAACTTCATTTTTTAAATTGTTGAGATTAATTTCATCTATTAGATCAAATATCGATGCAGAGTGAAGATTGATCCCTTGATATGTAAAAAAAATTTGGTATGTAAATAATCTTTAATAAATAAAAGTAAAAATAAGAGCAATTCAAAACAGGCATTAAATACTTTATAACATACTTAATAAACTACTTTATAGCATATCCTTAATAAAGGGGTACAATAGGTCAGAAAATCAACACAAATACTTAAAGTGAGCACCTAATTTTTTTTTTTTTTTTTTTTTTTACAAAAAGGTAAAATATATTAAATAAAATGAAAAAGTTATGTACATAAAATAGCACAAGAGAAGAAAAAGGATAGGACAACCCCTACCTCAATTCTCTCTTGCCTAGAAACAAAAACATAATAGAAATGGATAACTTCCATTCTGAAATAACAAGACCAGTAGATAACTAAAGTTCAAGATAACCAAAAACCAAGTACATAACCAAAGCAACCCCCTGAACCCACACTCAGCATAGAGACAAGCTTGATCTAAGGCCATATGTATACTCTGAATACATGGAGGATTTCAAAGGGACCAACCAATGGAGTTCCAAACATCACCATATACATATAGCTCATAGAAAGCAGATATACTAAGACTGGATACAGGGGAGAAGCAATACATAATAATGAATCTGAAATACATAAAGCAATCCATCATCCAACTAAACCAAACATAGCATAAGTCAAAACAACAAATGTCCATGAATAAGCTAGAAGCAGAGTACCCCATAGCATCATAAGTCTGCATATCCACCAACCAAATCAGAGTGCATGATCTTTTGAAAGACTCCAGGTACATCAGATAAGCAAAAGTAGCAGCACAACACCAAAATGCATGATCTTTGAAGGGCTCCAGGACTGTAATAACTTCAACATCAGAACTGGAAGAGGATGAATCAACATAGTCACCAATTGACCTTGTCTCGTTAAAAAACCTTGCCAAATAAAAACCCTGTGGGAAAACTTTGAACAAGGAAAAAGAGTACAAGGTATGTTTGTGGTTGAAATACCACACATTAACCTTAAGCAACCGCTTGAACAACCACTAGATCATTTGTGACATGCCACAAAACGACCACACTAATTACATACACAAATTATAACAAAAACTATCCAACTGCTACAGTAGATCAGCATCATCATTACTCTCTTGTAGATCACGCAAAATACTCTTCCCATCTTCCTTCGTGGGGAGGTCAAAGTACACATTCGTACCGATATTCCTAGGAGGCGCCCCACCTTTTTCCTTGCATCATCGATATGTTCCTGAGAGGCGCTCCCACCTTTTTCCTTACACATTGTTCCTCTTATAGACGTATTCTTTTCCTTAAACACATTCTTAACTGTTGATATAAATAATGCCTAAAAACGTTATTAACATATATCGATATCTCTATGTTTTGATAATCACAAAACGTAAACTCATTGAACTACAAATTATGACGTAAACAAGTATTTAGTTGTAAATATTCACTTTAGCATCCATATCACTTAAGGTATGAATAAACAAAGTGTCTAATGCATTTTATGATCAAAGGAATTTTTATTTTTACAAACCTTACATTTTATTAAAGTGGGAAAAAACATTTTTAAACTTACACAAAACACTTTTGTATTTATAAGAAATATTTTATTCAAAATAAATATTTTGAATTCAAATTTCTACCCAAAAAATGGCTACATTCTTCAGGAAAAACCTCCCCCACAAAAAGACAAAAAATCTGAAGAAAAAATATTTTTTTATTAGGCGGCTCCCTTAATTATACTGGGCGGCCCCCTTAATTATTAAGGGGACCGCCCACGCTCCCAAATAGTATTTTTCCCCCTATAAATACTGGTTCATTCCACAGATTTTTTCCACCTTTTGCACCCCAAAACTTTCTGTTCTAGATCTCATTTCTATTCTCTAAAATCCTTTGATCATATATACATTAATCTTTGTTTCAAAGTGATCCAAGCCTCAACCTTTCAAGTGCAAGAGAAGAATACTTCAATCTACCAAGAGAAGAAGTATTACAACTTGTTGTGACCTCCACATCCAAGTTGTTAGAGCATCATCCATTATATCTATTTCCTTGCGTATCTAGTTGTGAATACTTGATAGAAGATAGATTAGCAAGGTGTGTAGATAGAGAGATTGTGTAGTAGATAGTTGTGAAGTAGAGAAGTTGGGAAGTGGATTGTTGTGAAGTAGATAGTCGTGAAGATAGATAGGTGTGAAGAAGTAGTGTTGTGATTAAGTAGTGACTAGGTGTGAAAAAGTTGTGTAGAAGGTGTGAATAAGTTATGACGAAGTTGTGGTGTGTAAGGTTTTCTCCGCCATAAGGGAGCTTGTTGACATAGTGAAGAAAACTCTCGAGTAGGCAACTCGGGGAGTGGAGTAGGGCAAGGAAGGTGTCCTTGTAGCCGAATCACTATAAATGCTTTGTCTCGCGGTTTGATCTTTCCATCTCTTACTTATTATCTTGCTTACATCATTATTACTTTCGTAGACGTAGAAGTATATATATATATATATATATATATATATATATATATATATATATATATATATATATATATATATATATATATATATATATATAGTTGCTCATATAGTGTTAGTGTTGATTTCACTTAAAGATCAAACAAAAGTTTCATTCACAAAACAAAGTCTTTACAATTAAACTAAAAAGATAACATACATATAATTGATCATTTCGATCAAGTATAGTTTTCATACAACATATAATTAAGGATTACATAATAAACGCTTACTTACTTATCTCTCGTATATAGCTACAATTGTTTATATTATGCATGTGTTGATTTCACATACTTAGCTTACATTATTATTATTGTTCATACTTAGATATAGTTGTTTATATTGTTCAAGATTTGAGTTCACATAAGATCGAAAGAAAGTTTTAAAAGTAAACAAAGTCTTAAAACTAAACTAAGTTTTCATAATAAAATTAAAAAGACGTAAAACTATTCAACCCCCCCTTCTAGTTTTCCACAATTGGCATCAGAGCTACGTTAAACAAGATTTTTTAAAATATACTGTATTTTAAAACTTGTATCGATCTATGGAATCGGAAAAATATTTAGAAGGGCAATTTATGCAAAGACCACCGCTATTTGAAAGTGATGGATTTTTATATTGGAAAAATAGATTCGAAATTTATGTGAAATCAAAAGATCTTGATGTTTGGCATGTCATTACCTTTGGTGATTTTCCTCCTATCCAATATAATTTTGAAAATAAAATGGATGAAATTGCATCTTTTGAAAAACAAAATGATAATTTTAAAAAGAAACTAGCAAAAAATAATGAGGCTAAAATGGTTATTTATAATGTGTTACCACGCAAAGAGTATGAAAGAATTTTTATGTCTAAAACCGCAAAAGAAATTTGGGATTCCTTACTAATCACTCACCAAGGTAATAGCCAAGTTAAAGATAATAAAATAGATCTTCTTGTTCAACAATATGAACAATTTACGATTCTGGAGGAGGAATCAATAGATAATGCTTTTGCTAGGTTTAACATTATCATCACAAGTTTAAAAGCACTTGATGAGAATTTTTCTAGTAAGAATTTTGTTAGGAAATTTCTTAGGGCTCTTCATCCAAAATGGCGAGCTAAAGTTACGGCGATTGAAGAATCGAAGAACTTGTCAACTCTTCAACTTGATGAGTTGATTGGCAACCTGAAAGTCTACGAAGCAATAATAAAGAAAGACTCCGAGATGGTCAAAGGAAAAAGAGAGCAAAGCAAGTCAATTGCGTTGAAAACTAGAAAGGAATCTAGTGACGAGGATAGCTCAACCTCCGAATATGATGACGAAGAATATGCCATGGCCATAAGAAACTTCAAGAAATTCTTCAAAAGGCGAGGAAGATTCGTTAGACAACCGCATGATGAAAGGAAAGCTTCTCAAAGAAACAAAGACGACGAAGGTAGCAAGAGCGAAAGAAAATGCTTTAAATGCGGAGATCCAAATCATCTCATCGGAAAATGTCCAATGATGTCAAGGAATCAAAATCAAAAGGCGTTCATTGGAGGAGCATGGAGTGATATCGATGAAGATGAGAAAGAAACCACAAAGGAAGAAAGGTGTCTTATTGCCAAGACATCAAGTGAGGTACATTCCGAAACCAAATACTTTAGTGACGAAAATTTAGCATTAGACGAAAAAGACCTAGATAGTGAATATAATAGGTTATGCAAATTAGGTCAAAAGGTTATAGCTAAAAATAAGTCATTAAAACATATTAATAATCTATTAGAAAATGAAGCACTCGAATTAAAAATTAAACTACAACATTTGAAAAAAGGAAAAGAAGTTTTTATAGAATGTAAAACATGCATAGAGGTTAAAAATGAAAACGGAAAACTTAAAGATGAAATTTTCAAACTTGACAAGTTTAAAAATAGTAGTAACCCACTTAAGAAAATAATAAGTGCTCAAAAAACTTCGGGAGATAAAACCGGTCTAGGATTAACCTCAACTAATGTTTCAACTAGTGAAAATAAAAGTATAAAGTTTGAATGTGAATCTAGTAAACAAAAATCATTAGAATCAAAACCTAAGTATATATTTACAAAAGATAGAAAAATACCCATTGCGAATGATGAAAAAGTAAAAACTTTTTATAAACCATCCTTAAAGACCGAAGTAGGATCCTCTAAACCTAAATTAAGATCTAAAACTTCACCACCAAGAAAACCAAATAATTTTCATACTCGATTTAAAACACCACAACCTAGAAGAAACCAAAATAGACAAAACTACAACAATACTAGTCATCAAATGTGGAATTATCAACCAAGTTACAATCCTTGGGGAATATTACCACTATACATGCATCCTAGCCAAATGTTGAATATGTTTGGACCAAATAACTTTGGACCAATGAGACAATGGGGACCAAGTGGCTAGGTTGTCATTTTTCAAAGAAGTTGGAATCTCATCTACAAATGACTTCTATAAGTCAACATAGTCACTTGAAGTGCTTGAAGAAAATCCATTCAAGACTGAAAGGTACGCGTTTCTTTTAAGTTCATCGCTATAATTTGCATGCTTAGCTATACATATATATTGTTTGTAACTCTTGAACATATATACGTACATAATAGCTTATATACTAATAATCTAGAAATATCATTAGTTGACTTTCCTAGGAATAAGATGAAATTTTTCATTACCGAACATAATAGAAAATGGAAATATTCTATATCCATTATTAGCAAACTCATTGTGATGAAGTGAAATGAGTTAAGTGGATCAATCGTTAATATAGAAGTAGGATTAGATCCCTCACGTAAGAAAACTATGGATGAAACAAGCTCTCGTAGACTATGGCATTAAGTTAGATAAGCATGCGAAAACAAAGGAACTATAGATGTTAGGTTATACCCCATTCAACACTCTCGCATCTATCATATAAATTATCGTCATCACTTCCTTTAGAATCATAGGATATGTAGAAACGATAGCATGAGATAATAGTAGGCTTAACCAATCCTCTTGAGCATGAGATATTTAATAAACATCTTTTAAAATATATGATTAATGATATTTGTTGTCAAAAATCTAATATCTTTCAAAATATGCAAAAACCTCACATTTTAGAAAATAGTTTTTCAAATAACTATCCCAGTTTTAAATAAGATGTTTTCACGATCAATATCCACATTTTTGTTTTGATCAAAACCAAAGATTGAGAAAATTTTCTTTACCTTTCATTAACACATTTTGAAGTAAAACCGAATCTATTTTATTCTATTAACTCTCACATTTACATGAAAACCTACTTTCAAACATTGTTGAATAATGCTAAAAACGTCTCTTTAAATCATGCATGGTGATCTCATATTTGTCATCTATATTTATATAAATGACACTTATAAGTGAACTAAATCAAATCAAGAGGACCATGGTTTGTCTATTAAGACTTTGTTTGTAACAAGTCTAGAAACCCATGCTATCATAACTACCCACTTATTGCACATTGATACACATTAGGATTAATCCTCCTAGTTATGTAGTTATGAAATACTTGATGTTGCTTATTGTTTCCTAGCACTTATATTTTACTTGCTAGATGAGTATGTTTGCATGCTAGATGAAATTGCTTGTTTACTTAATCTCTTTGGTTAACATGCTTTGGCTACATAATTGCCTACATAATTAGTCTATGTTTAATTGCCTCAAAGAGTTGGACTTGTTTGAAACCAAAAACACAACATTTCTGCAATTTACTACCAAAAACCCTTTTCTGGCAATCTGGGAATCACCAGATGGGCGGCCCCCTTAAATCATAAGGTGGCCCCCTTAATTATTAAGGGTACCGGCCTCCAATTAAGGGGACCGGCCATCTGATGATCGAAGGTGTTGTTTCCTTTTTCTACTTTTTAGCCCATTTCATCCTATACTTCCCAAAATTCACAAACCTATTTTATCCTAAACCTTCTATCAAAGTTTATACATCCTTATTCCCACCAACATTACATATCAACAACCTTTACTCACCCATATCCTTCTACATCACACTCAAACCTCATATCCTTCTACCTTACACTCAAACCTTAAAACCATTACACACTTAAACCTCATAACCTTTACTCACCTCAACCTCAAATTTCATCTCCTAGTGCACCTAATGCACCATCTATAACACCCTCCTGCGAAGAAATCCCTTCCATGAACATCGCTTTTTCACTCTCACAAATCACATCACTTGATACTCATTTCCCATCTTCACCAATAACTCTACCTAGTCATCCTCACAAAAAGATTCAACCATATAACCGTTCCCTACACTCTACAAAGTGTGTCATCACCACTACAACTTAACCCATGAAGGTCAAACCATATTTCATGATACACAAACCTCATGTTCACTCAAATGAACACTTTCACAAACCTCATCATAATAACCAAACATCCATCCTTGTTCCCAAAAATCCACCTTCTTCCCAAACCACACAAACTAACTTCAATGAAACCTACCACAATCCCTATTAATTTGGTCAATCATCCAACTACACTTCCAAAAACTTTACTTCCAACTACACACCCAAACTCCATCCATTTGAACCAAAACACCCTCCAATCATGAAACACCCTCTTCTACCATACCTTCATCATCATCCATCAATTATTACCCATAATCAAAAATCTCCATCACCAAAAGAATTATCATCACCTCCTACCAATACACATGTTATCCCTATGTTGGATGTCCAATCATCCATCCCTAATAACAACTTTCCTCTAGCTCTCTTTCATCACCCCACAACTTAAATCAAGTTGAAAAACATGTCAACAATTGACCTTGTTGCATCTTTCTCCTAAAAACCATTGCATTCAATGAACACTTCATTTGGATTGAATATCTTCTCACTAGATCACATCCAATACCCTCACTTGAACAACATCCAAAACCTTAATCAACCTCTTCCTCTACAAACTCTCCACCACCAAACTCTCCAACATTCATGACCCAAACATATACCTCCATTAATCCAACAACCTTACCCTAACTCAACCATCTTCATTCCAAACATTCCATCATCAACCATCTAAGCATACTATATGCTTATGATTTTCACTTTCAAATACGAATCAACCAACCTTTTGTTACAAGCAAGTCCGATGGCTCTCTTTGGCAAATTAGGATCTTTTAACATAATCACTTTGAATTAATTGTTATGTATCTTTAATATTTTTTTGCTATGCTTGTTATTTGTATATTGCATATTCTTCTATATATACTTGTGCTTCTAATATTTTTCTTGCGAGCATTCCATATCTCGATCCCTTGGTGCCATCGAACGAGGGGGAGCACACATCAAGGGGAGCTTTCATCCCGTCTAACTTCATTTATGAAGCTAGCCGGCATAACCTTTTTTATTCTACAAAAAAGGGGGAGAAGTGAATATAAACTCACTAAGTACTTGTCTAAAAATTAATTTTTAGACATAATGAGTTTAGGTTTTGTAATCATCAAAAAGGGGGAGATTGTTGATATAAATAATGCCTAAAAACGTTATTAACATATATCAATATCTCTATGTTTTGATAATCACAAAACGTAAACTCATTGAACTACAAATTATGACGAAAACAAGTATTTAGTCGTAAATATTCACTTTAGCATCCATATCACTTAAGGTATAAATAAACAAAGTGTCTAATGCATTTTATGATCAAATGAATTTTTATTTTTACAAACCTTACATTTTATTAAAGTGAGACAAACATTTTTAAACTTATACAAAACATTTTTGTATTTATAAGAAATATTTTATTCAAAATAAATATTTTGAATTCAAATTTCTATCCAAAAAACGGCTACATTCTTCAGGAAAAACCTCCCCCACAAAAAACAAAAAATCTGGAGAATTTTTTTTTTATTAGGCGGCCCCCTTAATTATACTAGGCGGCCCCCTTAATTATTAAGGGGACCGCCCCCTAATTAAGGAGACCGCCCACGCTCCCAAACAGTATTTTTCCCCCTATAAATACTGGTTCATTCCATAGATTTTTCTCACCTTTTGCATCCCAAAACTTTCTGTTCTAGATCTCATTTCTATTCTCTAAAATCCTTTGATCATATATACATTAATCTTTGTTTCAAAATGATCCAAGCCTCAACCTTTCAAGTGCAAGAGAAGAATACTTCAATCACCAAGAGAAGAAGTATTACAACTTGTTGTGACCTCCACATCCAAGTTGTTAGAGCATCATCCATTATATTTGTTTCCTTGTGTAACTAGTTGTGAATACTTGATAGAAGATAGATTAGCAAGGTGTGTAGATAGAGAGATTGTGTAGCAGATAGTTGTGAAGTAGAGAAGTTGTGAAGAAGATTGTTGTGAAGTAGATAGTCGTGAAGATAGATAGGTGTGAAGAAGTAGTGTTATGATTAAGTATTGACTAGGTGTGAAAAAGTTGTGTAGAAGGTGTGAATAAATTGTGACGAAGTTGTGGTGTGTAAGGTTTTCTCCGCCATAAGGGAGCTTGTTGACATAGTGAAGAAAACTATCGAGTAGGTGACTCGGGGAGTGGAGTAGGGCAAGGAAGGTGTCCTTGTAGCCGAACCACTATAAATGCTTTGTCTCGCGGTTTGATCTTTCCATCTCTTACTTATTATCTTGCTTACATCATTATTACTTTCGTAGACGTAGAAGTGTGTATATATATATATATGTGTGTGTGTGTGTGTGTGTGTGTGTGTGTGTGTGTGTGTGTGTGTGTGTGTGTGTGTGTGTAACTTTCAAACGAGAACCATTTTATCCGCAAGAACTGCGAGAATCACTTTTTGACCATAAGATGATAAGATCAATGGTTATATATGAATGTGGCAATTTTGTAATTAAAATAGAAACAAATATAATTAATTAAATGAAGAAGGGTATAATAGGAACTCACTAAATATATTGAAAATAAATTAAAAAAAAAAAATTCCTTATAGAGAATCAGTTACATACTCCGTATTCAAAACCACATATCACTTTCACATGTCTCTATCTCCTTTCTTCAACATTATACTGCCGCCGCCTCTCGGTTATCACAAACTTGCTAGAAAAATTCGCCATTAACGAATATCATCACCATCGTTCTTATCTCCTCACCAACTATAAATCCACCATCGAAACCCCATGTTTTGAGGTTATTTTTTCATTTTTTTATTTTTTTTTTCTAGATCTGTATATATATATATTTCATGTTGCTTGGTTTCTTTTTAATAGATTTATGTATTTACTTTACAGATCTGAGTTTTTATAACACTCATGACGTCGCCGTTGTTGCCGGAATCTACTGTCGCTTCCGCCGGAATTTGCGCCTCTGGTTAATTCATAGTGAGTGTATTCATTTTTACTACTACGTATCTTTTTATATGCTAAAGATTGTGTTTTGATGATGGTTTTGTTATGATTTTAAGTAATTGATGTGGGTTTATGATGGGTTTGATTTTGTTTCGAAAAATCGATGCCGCCGGAACCACCGCTTGCCGTCGCCGACACTCGCTCGCCGTCGCCGTTTGCCGACACTCACCTATGTCCTTTTGGTTGCACCGCTGGTAAGATTTTATTAAAAAAAAAGATTGAATCTTTTTAGTGTTTGGTTAAGATTTTGGTTAAAGATTTTATAAAAAAAAAAAAAGATTAATTTTTAAGGATAAATTGATCAAATATGAAGAACATACGTAAACTTGCAATATTGAATCTTTTTAGTCTTTGTAGCATTGAATGGGTCAAACATGAAGAACTTACGTAGCATTGAACAAATGGATCAAAAAGATTGATTTAGTCTTTGTAGCATTGAATGGGTCAAACATGAAGAACATACGTAAAATTGAAACATGCTAATAAAAGTGACGTGCATATATGTTTAATATAAATTTAAGGGTAAATGGATGCATACATGTTCAAAACATATATGTTTCAAAACATGTATAGATCTGGTGTTTCAAAACATGTATGTTTCAAAACATGTATGTTCAAACACATGCATATGTGTTTTTAAACATTTATGTTCAAAACATGTATGTTTAAAAAATGATTTCTTACAAACGGCATGCTTAAAATGTGTATGTTTTAATAATATTATTGTTGCTAATTTTTGTACTTTTCTTTGTATCAGGTGTAATTACAAGAATGTTCATGGCTAAAAGTGTGCATATATGCCCGACTTTTGAAAAAATGTTGACGGCTACTCGTGCGCATATGTCCATTTGTGTTGAATATTATTAGTGCTCACGTGTATAGATCGAATAGATTCATGTATTTATGCTTTTAAAAATTTGTATTTTAATTGTATTTCAATCGATATCGAACTTTGTATATAACATTTATGTGCTTGGTTTGTTATAAATTTTATTATATTAAAAAACGTATATGCACCTTGAAAAGGAAAGAAAACATGTATGCACTTTGACTAATTGAAAACATGTATGCACATTGACTATTTAGAGAAAAAAAAAACATGTATGCAACTTTGCAGCATGCATCCACCGAAAACATGTTAACATTAAACACACACACACAAACACACACACAAAAAAAAAGAAAAAAAAAATCTCGAAATTAATATTTTTAAAAAACGGGAATTATATATATATATATATATATATATATATATATATATATATATATATATATATATATATATATATATATTATAAAAATGTCTTTTACTATTGTACCCTTTTGAATTAAATAAAAATAACAAAATGCTATGGAGCATTAAATGATGTACATTGTGTATTATTAGTTGTAAAAAGGTGGTTTTCGCAGTTCTTGCAGATAAGGTGGTTTTCGCAAGAAAGGAACCCATATATATATATATATATATATATATATATATATATATATATATATATATATATATATATATATATATATATATATATATATATATATATAGTTGCTCATATAGTGCTAGTGTTGATTTCACTTAAAGATCAAACAAAAGTTTCATTCACAAAACAAAGTCTTTACAATTAAACTAAAAAGATAACATACATATAATTGATCATTTCGATCAAGTATAGTTTTCATACAACATATAATTAAGGATTACATAATAAACGTTTACTTACTTATCTCTCGTATATATCTACAATTGTTTATATTATGCATGTGTTGATTTCACATACTTAGCTTACATTATTATTATTGTTCATACTTAGATATAGTTGTTCATATTGTTCAAAATTTGAGTTCACATAAGATCGAATCAAAGTTTTAAAAGTAAACAAAGTCTTAAAACTAAACTAAGATTTCATAATAAAATTAAAAAGACGTAAAACTATTCAACCCCCCTTCTAGTTTTCCACATTAACTTCGTCACTACCACTATCATTAACAATATTTCCCACATCATTTGTCGACTGCCAATTTGTCTTATCAACCTCAAAAACATCATCCTGGTCTTGTAGAGCATTAAAAGAATTTTAAGAGATATAAGATAAATAGTTTGTGACGAAAGATCCTTAATGTTACTACCAGGTTGAGAGCAAGGTCCATCGTGAGTCGCCTTAGGCTGTGATGTAGAAGCCTTGCCATTCACTTGTGATGAAGAAGCTACACCATGCACATTAGTCGGTTTACTTATAGGGCGATAGTAGTAATTTGGTTTAGGTTTATTTAACCGGACACCATTGGTGTGTCGTGGTTTAGAAACTAATTTTCCTTTCCCTTACTTACGAGTCACTTCCACAAACCCATCATCCGACACCTTAGTTGGAACCGCTACTTTTGTATTTTTTGGGCATTGCTCGTCCTTATGATCAAAATTTTTACAAGTATCACATCGAGGGGGTTGCCACTCGTACTCAATATCAATAGTTTCCATAGAATGACCGACCCATTTGGAAATGGAATAGCCACTACTAGAGATTTCACAAGAGCCTTTTTAGAAGACGCCTCAATTAGGGCACAAGTATAGTTGTTACGACTCCATGATTTAAGACACATAGTGCTCGTATAAGCATCAAGCATTATAGGTCGTCCCAAATTAGTGGTAATCAAACTTAAACCAACTTTCGAATAGGCAACAATAGGAACGTTATGGAGTTTTACCCAAATAAGAGCCGTGATTTCCTCCTTTGTTAGTCGAGTGTTTGGCGTCCATATGTTCAACATTATTGGAACCAAACGAATTAGCCATGTCCCATTTTCTAAAACATGTTCCATACCATCTCTTGTTGAAAATTGAAAGAAGAAGAAACCATTATTCAACATAACCCGTTCAAGTCCATACTTCGCTCAAGTGTTTTTAACATAGTTCTCAACAATAGGGAACGTGAGACACTTACCAATAAAACATCCAAATAAAGTATTAGCAAAACGATCACTAATCTCATCCACAACTGCCAACTGAATGGCCACATCAGCACCTTTGACATTTTCATCAGTACTTAGTTAAGAAATTTGTACAATCTTCTTATATGTGGTATCCTTAAAAATTGAAGCAAAAGAGGCCGGCTTTGAGCCTCCATTCACAGAGTTACCAAGAACGCTATCCGAACCAACTTTAGAATCAAGCTTCGATTCTCCATCATCTGAGTTCCCGAACGCTATCCAAACCCTCCTTATGAGTATTTCGTTCCGTCCTACTCATACTCTTATTAACAGCTGCATCAAATCCCCCTTCATGAATAAACCCTAAAACCCCACGAAACCACTCACCACAGCTAGAAAAACCAACAAACAAAACCACGATTACACAAAAACAAAAGAAAGAAACCCTAAAAATAGGTTTCGGCCGCAACCAATCAAAGCCTAACCAACCTCCATAATGATGATCATAATAAATGAAATGAAATTAAAAGCACAGTAATAAAACAACTCACAATAATGACCATTCGAAAAAAAAACGAAAAACTCAAATCCTAGCTGCTCGACAACCAATTAAGGAACAATTAAAGAGAT
This sequence comes from Artemisia argyi, assembly GCA_030686995.1. Taxonomy (NCBI): domain Eukaryota; kingdom Viridiplantae; phylum Streptophyta; class Magnoliopsida; order Asterales; family Asteraceae; genus Artemisia; species Artemisia argyi. Next base: position 85,160,552 of record CM060707.1, read on the forward strand.
ACAATAGATTAATCATCAATAACATGAACATTAAAAGATATTAGAGACAAATTAGGTCAGATTAAATGATTGAAAGGAAGGAGAAAGGTTGGTTGCCATTTTCGTCTAGTACGTGAAATTTCAATATTAACACAAAGACAATTCAAAGTGATATCTCACACTTCCATCAAAACTTGTAAATTATTAAGGAAAAAAAAGATAAAAAATGGCTAGACGCGAAAAACATAAACAAGTAGGTTTGCAAGTTTTTATACCGGTGTATATGCAATCAAGTTACACAAATCTTGCGGGTTCATGGAACGATTTAACCTACAATTAATATTCTATATATTTTGGCCGCTATGTGTCTACGGCTTTAAACGTTTACCAGCATACATACCCACAAGGCCACAAATTGCACTCCCATGACTTTACAAACTGTTATTAACGAGTTACGAGATATCCTCGCCTCGCTTTGTACAAGATTTTTACCTAATCAATCTTGAACATTTCATGAGCAGCTCGGCTCGTTTACAGCTTTATGACTATCTATACTATCTAATAAATCATCTAACATTGATGCTCTAAAAAGAGAGAAATAACAATAATAAAAATAGTAAGTATAATAAAGAAAACAAGATCCACCTCGAACATAGACATGACAACTGGATGGAATCTTTCTAAGATTGATCTCTTCTGATCAAACACAAACACACACACAAATGTAACAAAATTCCCCCAAAAAAAGAAAAAAGGAAGCATGAAAGAAGATGAAAATGAAGCAAACTGGTTCTCCAAATGGGAGCAAGAATTACCATCACCTGATGAACTCACACCTTTATCACAATCCCTTATAACCCCTCATCTTGCAATTGCTTTCAACATCCAAAACAATTCCAACTCCGGGGGTGACTTCGACTCCTCACCAGGGGACTTGAATACAACTGATGAGCCTGCCAGGACTTTAAAAAGGCCCAGGCTTGTGTGGACCCCACAGCTGCATAAAAGATTTGTTGATGCTGTTGCTCATTTAGGTATTAAGAATGCTGTTCCCAAGACTATAATGCAGTTGATGAGTGTAGATGGGTTGACTAGGGAGAATGTGGCTAGTCATTTGCAAAAGTATAGGCTTTATTTGAAAAGAATGCAGGGTTTGACTAATGGGGCTGCTGGGGGTAATAATGGCTCCGGTGGCGATCCTGCTACCGATCATCTGTTTGCGAGTTCGCCTGTTCCTGCGCATTTCTTGCGCTCCAATTCGGATCATTATTTGCCTTATGTACCTGTGGCTGCACTGCAACATCAGCAGCAGCAGCAGCAGATGATGGTTGCTGGTGGTGGTGTGCAGTTGCAGGCGCGGTATGGGCAAATGGGTCATTTTGGGTCGCCCAGAAATGGACAGTATGAACATTCGTTTTTGAGTAGGCAGAATAGTAGTATTCAGCAGGGGCAGGTGCAAGTGCAAGGGGTTCAGAGGGTTGGGACGACACCTGTGAATAATTCGGTTGTGTCGTCTTATGGGGAGGAGGTTGAGGGTGCTAATGGTAGAAAGGTTCTGACTTTGTTTCCGACCGGAGATGATTGACTTTGGGTAATTCTTTAGTTTTTTAGATTTTGGTTTAGTATGTGAATATGGTGATTTTAGTTCTTCATCGTAATTGTGAAACTTGAGTTATATGTTAATGTAATTTGTATGCAAATTAGTGCTAATTTTGGTGTTTTAGGTTACTTATAATGAAACGATAACAAAAAAAGGGTTCTACTCACTTTAGCTGTGAAGATGTTAATGTGGTCGTTGGGCGTGCTATTCAAAAGTGAATAGAGATTTTGAATGTTGAAAACATATAATCGTATGAAATTGACCATTAGTTATCATAATGTAAGATCTAGTGATTTTGATTGTTTGGGGAATTAAACTATTCAATAAAGTGATATAGATGGTTTTCAGGATTGCTTATTACTGCGTATGCGTCTTTGAGAGACGACGGTGCTTGAATTTTCTTTTGCTGTACAAAAACAGAATCGTCAGATACTCAGATGTATGAATGCTTGTCAATTTTGTCTATTTATGGACACACGTGGTACAATATTCATACTCAGATAATCAGCTTGAATATTAGCAACTCTAAACTAAATATTCTAGAGTATCATAATCATTTGCTTCACTCTCCATCCAAGCACTTAAAATTTGACTATCTCGTGTATGAAAATGCCATAGTCAGATATGTAGTTGAATAAGCAATCCGAAACAATCCCTAAAAGCCTAAATAAGAAAAGAGAAGTGTCTTTATCTTATGATTAAGAAAAGCTAATTAAGGTTTTTTTTTTTTTTTTTTTTTTTTTTTTTTTTCTATGATCTGTTCTGTGAAAGGTTGGCATCAAACTAATTACTTGATCCTTAGAATCTCTTTATCCAAGATGAGATAATTATTAATCATTTGTCTTAGAATTGACTTGGGCATAATTGATGATAGGGGTGATGGTGAAGGGAAATGCTGATATATTGAGCTCGAGCATGATGACTAGCAACAAAGAGAATCAGTGCTTATTTTCACAAGTACTACAAGAACTGAGCGAGTATCGGCAATGGTAAATTTCATACAAATTGCTTGGTAAATTATGTTTCTATTCTGCAAGCCTTCTACTTCTTTTATAATCTAGTTTAGCTGTGTAGAGATCAGTTCGAGTTTGTTGTAAATTGTGGGTTTCTGATAAATTTTAAAGCTTTTAATGTTTGTGGGACCGTTTCAGGAAACAGTAAACATAATTCTAGTTTGATAAGGTCTACATTCACAATCGGTTGTTCTTATATAAAACTAAGTTAAATCCCAATTGTTTTATCTAAAGAGTTTTTCTGGTACCATGATTGAGCTTGTTATTGGTGAAATATTCGAAGTTCATTTACCATTACCTAAATACGTTGCGACCTAGCCCTTCAGGCTTGACTAGCGGTTAATACTTTCAAATCTTGTGCTAAATGTAAGATAAAGTTTCAAAATCTATCCTTGTTAGGTGCTATCAGTTTTATGAAGAGCCAGGCCCTGAAATTAATGTAGGTCTTATGGAGTCGTTGCTTTACGTTAACTCCAGCGTTCTTCTTACTCCCTCCCAATGTTAGACTTCATTTTCAAAAATGAAAAACTTTTTATGGATGCCGTCTTTATGAGTTGTTGATAATTACTTGGTTCAAATTTTCATTATTTGCTACTGATATGGCACAATAACAGAACAGTCACAACTTTAAACACCATTAAAATATCCTTTAGACATGTACTTTTCTTAAGCATTGACTTTTTGTTTCATGATATTAAGATTTGGTTTCTGGTGTGCAATTTGTTATTTTATGCACCTATGGCTCTTGCGGATGCATATTCACTTATTACCTCTCTCAAAAAGCCAATGAGTTATTGAATGAACTTCATGCTTAGGATCTATGCTAGCATAGGCTACATCTGCTTGGATTAGAGATAGCAACTTCAACCAGTGTATTGAGTGGGTAGACTTGCATTAGGTTAATCTTCAACAGGACCAACGAAATAAAATAATGTAGCTTAAAAAGAAACTAGACAAATAAGTTGAGCATTGCCAAACCACAGAAATCATTGTATTAAGATAAGCATGTTATTTCATGAATGGTATTCTTTTTGTAACTCATAGTTTAGAGGAATGGTATGTAAGAAAAAGATATCCAGTGGACATATTATTTGGTTCAACCCAAACCGAGGTGACCCATTATGACTCATAACAGTTTTGGTGGATCCGTTAAGAACTGTCCGCGATGATGAATGAGAGGTCTTTGTTATGATAACATGAATATGTGTTCGCTATCCTAGGGTTAGGAGCTCAAGTTTCTGTAATGACTTGTGAGAATAAAGATTATGTGTGACTGAAATAAGCAGTTTTAAATAACGAACTTCAAACTGCTTATGTACTGTTCTTTCAAAAATAGGAGCAGTTTTTATTAAACTATTCCAAACATCATATGTTGTGTGTTGTTGTACTTACATCTATCTAATAATACTTGTGATGTACAAATCTCTATCCATACATGTAGTGTACATCCATATTATTATTTACTTACTTATCGGAACTGTTGTAATGACAAGCGATTACACTTATGACTTGTCCGTATTTCACAGGTAAAGTTTAGTAATGGACATCAAAAAAACATAATAATTGAAGTTCACAGTTTTTTCTTTTTACCATAGAAGTTGACTCTTATATCGCCAAAATGGGAAACTAATGGATACAAGTTTTTGATAAGTGAATATCCCATTTTAAATGTGAAGAAGTGAAAATGTTTTGCTTAGTGAAAAACCATCACTCTTAGGTGGTGTTTGGTTTGAGGGTATGGGAATGAGAGAATCAATTTCATTCCATTATAGATGTTTGGTTTGTAAGTTTGGTTTTGAAATTAGGAATCAAACCCATAAACATAGTCATTTTCTAAACCCACCAAATAAGTTGGTTTTCCAAACCCATTATCATTCCTATACCCAGTTATACTCTAATGTAAACCAAACGCCCCTTGTATTCCTTCTGTTACTAAACGCACCTTAAAGATTATGGTTGTTTGTAAATAGCATTTGGTAATGGATATATACAAGTCTACAAATACGTATGTCGTCATTGCATGGTCAAGATATATATGTCTATGAAGACACGAAGTTATGAAAATTAGTGCGGGCCGTGTTTCGAGAATTACCACCCCTAATGAGAATGGACACTCTCATAAAGTAGACATGTACGGAAAAAAAACAACGAAGTAAAGTGACACACTTGAAGTAAAATGGCACGCTTGAGTTGGCAAGATCATCAGGGATTACACCATCATTGACTAACTGAGATGATTATAAGAAACATGTAATTAATAAATTTTGAAAATCACATCAGAACAATGTGCGTGTACTTCGCTAATACAAAAAGTGAAAGGTTATGTTAAAACTGAATAGATTTATAGTAAGAGTCTAAGGGGAGTTGATCCATTAACATTAGAGCACCTGCTATGGTTGCTCAACAACATCGCACCATCTTGCCTTTTCAAGCACCAGCATACCACTTTTACCCCGCTATGATTTCATTAATACCATTAACTACTTTCTCTATCAAAATATATCTCACATACATACACATTAAAAAAATTAAAAAGGAAATAGTGAAAGAAGATCCACATTCCCACCACAATCTCCCTTCGCTAAGACCCCCACTTCAGGGATGCCGATTGCTATGGCGACGCCGAGTACCTCTATTCCAAGTCATAGCAAGTAATTTTATTGTGTGCACTTTGTATAAATATTTGTGGTACTTAAATTGATTATAAATACACTTTCAAAGTTCTTAGAAGAAAAAAGACACACTACCAACATACCGAGAAGTATTCTAATTCGTAGGAATTTTTTTGCATGGTGTTTTACATGGAACTCATTATTCCTTCTTTCTACCAATATGGTAAATTTCTACCAATTTGTTGCAAAATATCACGTGTGGATCAATAGATTGATCCCGGAGAGCAAAGAAGTGCAAAACAAAATTGAAAATTTATTCTTACCATGTGATCTAAGTCAGAATGCCTGAAACCTCAGCCTTTCGTTGTATTTAGAAAGAAAAACTTATAAAAAATTAAAACAAGATAATTATTTTAGGACGGAGGGAGTATTAACCTAGGATTGCATTGTTATTGTATGATGAATTAGTAGTTTAGAAGACTTGTTGCTACCATTTGGGATAGAACTGTGAAGATGAGAATTGGACGGAGGGAGTATTAACCTAGGATTGCATTGTTATTGTATGATGAATTAGTAGTGTAGAAGACTTGTTGCTACCATTTGGGATAGAACTGTGAAGATGAGAATTGCAAACATTAAGGCCTTCGTTAGTGTAATCAATATACTTAATTGGATTTAAGCATTTCAATACACTTGATGCAACACAGATATGTTTTTCTATGTTCTTTTGATCCAGAATGACACATGATAAACTTGTTTTGTCAAGTGTATGTCACAACTTACTTATGCAACAATGATAGAATTAGCCATAGTAGTTTTAACTTTTAAGTGCCTCTTTTGAAGATAGAAATGAAGACTAGATAGTAATGTATTAAAAGTTGAATCAAACAAAGGTTTCATACAAAACGGCCATGAATAACAACAAAGGTAATTTCCTAACATAAGACAAAATCGATGTTGATCCAATTCAATGTAGTTGACCACATTTAGCTCCAATCCAAGCCTAACGGTTTTGTGAGTAATCAAAACTCAGGGGCTGCTGACAGAATGGTGCCTGCTACAGCAGTTCAAGAATTAAATCAGCTAGTGTCACAATGCAAGAATAGATTAAGGAAGTTCAAAGTGCATTTTTAGGTGTTTAGATGTGCGTTTTAGAGGTGATTCTTTGCTACCGAGTAATAATCCATAACAAACGTGTTTGGATATGTTTGGATGTCTGAAGTTGTGATAATCATTATTTTAATTATGTAAGAAGCTAATAGAGAGGTGTGACGCCACTAAAAAACTTTGAGCCCCATGGAACCACCCAATCTAGGCCCTTAGACTAAAAATAAAATAAAAAATGGATGGCCCAGATTGGTTATCATCCCCTGTTATTGGAGAATTTTGTATAAACATGTCACATGTGTACGAAATTTCACAAATTTTAATGACATGTGATTTAGCCTAATCACATGTAATTTAGATGGTCTCAAGTTTTTTTAGTGGCCTTAAAAAACCTCCACCATAGACACAAATAATAGAAGACACTCAAATTAGGTTTAATTAAAAAAAAATTAATAAGCAATTCTACTATACGCTTAGAAAATCAAGTATGTTGCATATAGTATGAAACTTATATCAGAAGCTGATTTGTTGACCCTAAAGAATTAGTTATTGCAACTTCAAATAGGCAAACAATCAAACAATAAGATGCCGTTTGGTTTGTAAATGGGTTTGGATTAGGATTAGGATTTGGTTTAGAGATGATAGAAAATATGGTGAGAGAAAATAATATATTTAATAAATAACAATTAATTCATAAAGAAATGAACAAATGGATTTTAGTTTAAAGTTATACTTTTATGATGTTGGCAAAAACGGAAACGGTAGAGAGAGACAGAGAGAAAGGGAAGTAGGTCCCATAAATTTCAGAAAACCTAGCTAACTCACCCACTGTCACACAACCCCAATTTGTTGGTCTCTCTCCCGAGTCCCGAATCCTAATCTTGAAAGCTGAACCAAACAACTACTTTTCTCTTTTAAAACCCAAAACCCAACCCAAACCCACACACCCTAAGTTCCAAACAGCAAATCCCAACACCTCTCAGTTCATGTTAGCATATCAGAGCTATAAAAGTGATTTACAATTAATACCTGGAAAACTGTGTGTCTGAATTGATCATACGGGTGTGCATACATCATGGAATGAGCTGGCCATTGCATATAGACAGCATCTCTTGCTATGTGATTCACTCCAACAACAGCATATGGATTCATAACCGAACTCCCATAGCCAAGGGATGCTTGCGGGCTTGGGACTTGACCCATGTGTGGTATTACAGGATCGTACTGGACACACTGAGGTTGAAACTTTGGCAAAGTCAAAGGCAACATATGAAACCCTTGATTCATTGGAAGGTTCCTCACGTACCTGCAACGTTAATCTGTTACTGATACACTAAAATATAGAGGCTCAACTTAAACCAAAGAATAATGTTACAATCATAATAAACTTTAGCATCCACATGTGTTCATTCTCATATGGGATCTTAAACTCCTTCTGTAAGGTGGCATTTCTGACCCATTTTGGCTAACTTGAGTTGTACTTCATTTACGGGTGACTTTAATACATTTAGTTTTACATGCGATGATTCAGGAAACATTTTATTGTTATTGGGTCAAATGAGTTATGGGTAAAGTTACGACTTTATACTATGTGATAAGTCAAAAGGGTAAAGTTAAATGTGTAAATTAAGAGACAGGTCAAATGGGTAAACAGTAATGCAAAGTTTATTTTAACGCATGCAAACCTACTAAACTGCTTACATTTGAAGCAGCACAGAAGATTATTATCATACTAATATGTTGTCATTATTTTTGACACAAATTAATGCATAATAACAATATAAGATTAGACAAAAGTGTTTTAGGGCGACCCCAACCCAGTTCGACACATCCACAAAATCACATTTGTCCACCTCAATATTGTATTCTCCACCATGTTAAATGGGTAAAAGTAGACATCTTATCTAAACTGTAACAGGCTATGTCAATCGGCATATTAAAGTTAAGCGAAGTTTATTCAAATGCTTACAAACTCCCAAAAGAAAAATAGGTCAAATTAAATGAGTTGAAGGTGGCCCAAAGTGCTTATAATCATTTCACATCAAATGAATCAATTTATTATTGTAAAAACAATTAGGCATGGCCTTTAAAATCGTATCTAACACATTAACAAATTATTTACAGTGAACAACCAGTTCAGCGAACCCAACCCTAAGAGTTATGACGGGCTACCCAACCTGCCTTCCCCACCCATTTTGCTACTTTTAAAAAGCATTCAAGAAAGTTTTCCACTTAAATGTGAAAGAAACATACCTGTCATAGCTGCGATCATAATCCGGGTCTGTTAGATCCTTTTCCCTATCCCTAAGAATGGCTACACGAGAAGTATTTCCATCTCTACTGATGCTGTCGATCATTAAGTTTCTGAGCCCCTCATTTTCATCACCATTCTCACACAAGTTCTTTCCATCTGATGAGGAACCATCTGATTGAGGACTACCAGGAGTACTGAAAATACGAGCCCGTGCCTTATCATAATCCTCCTTCCTTTCCTCAACTGTTCGCACTGAATTAGATCTCTTTCCCAGTCCATTTAATCCATCAGAAGATGACTTTGGCCTTGGTTTTAGAACCACCTTGATATGCTCCTGTTTCTCATTTTCTGACAGTTTAGTTGGTACATCGGCTAAACAGACTGCAGGGTATTTAGTTTCTGCTGTTTTCCTCACCAAAATCCTAGTCCCTTGACCATCTGAAAAGTTATCAAGAACCATTGTTTGAAGACCATAGTGTTGCGCAACACGGTGGGCCGCAAGACGAAGATAGGAGGTAGGGAAATGCTGAAACTCAAATTGCTGCTGTTCAGAGTTTTGGATGAATTTCTGAATATCAAGCTCCATCCGAAGAACTGAAAAAAGACATAAATAGAAATTGAATATTAGAAGATTTAACATACATTAGATGAGTATAAGCTGTGATCGTGTTTTGCATACGAATAATATGATGCAAGTAAGAATCTTTAAATATCCCCTCTATCCATAACTAAGTCAATTTCTAAACAACTTAAATTACAGGGAACTAATTCAGCTTTCAAAACTTCAGATCTTGCTAAGATCACCTATTAGAGGTAATAAAGTTCACCCATTGGGCATTGGCCACCTTCTGGTGAATGGGTCAATTTGGTAGCATTTGGGGTCAAATCAGCAAAGTTAGCAAGTGATGAAACAGGTCAAACAGATAGACATTGCAGAAAGCCCCCAAATCGCTTTACTTAAGAAATTATATTAATCCGTATCAGTTTCTCAACCATATAGGCACTTGTTGGCCACACATACCCCGACCCAATTTTGATTACCGAGCTCGACCTAAAAGTATACATGTGTGTTCCCTAAAATGTGTCAGAAAAGGTCAAACTGAAACTCTGATGTGAAAAACAACCAATATGAGGATATGCAACCTAATTACTAATACCGATAAATAACACCAAATACAAGGATAAAACAAAAAAAAGGAGAAAAATACACATTAATAACAAGATTAGGGTAGATGGTAACTCCAAGAAAATGTTGATTGATGATAAACAAGAAATATTTAGTTACTTTAGTAATACAAAGTAAAAGCATGCTATACTCGTTTAGTATACCCCTATCAATTATTCATCCCGCTTGTTGAATTCACATTACATCTAGAGGCACACTATCCATTAATCAACCAGCAAAAACAAGTCCCAAACATAGTTCCTATGTATACCATCCTAAAGAGTGTTGCCGTGCTACAGGCGTCCTTAGAGATAATCTAATAACGCTGATAGTGTTTTAAAATTTGCATTTCCAACTCAACTATCAATTTTAAGAATCCAAACAAAGCATCCGATTATAATTATTTGACTAGTCAAAATCGCCTAAACTATATCAAAGTGCCACCTCCTTAATGGTATTCTAGTTTCCATAAATCTAACTAATTATTATGTACAAATAAATGAAACCCAAACCCCTAAATCTAACATTAACACCAGATCTATAACTAAACCTCATCAAGAAACAAACTTTACAAGAAAACAAGAAAACCCAAATCAAATAAAGGACTTACTAGTCAAACGGTGACGAGGGTTCTGAAGAGCTTCAACCAAGAAAGCATCCACGAGTGAATCTTGATGTTCCATTTTTAATTTTTCTTGTTTTAAATGAAAATCTAATAAAATTTAAAAATAGTAATCTACAGATAACCTAGTTAATGATAAAAGAAGAATCTTCTTCTCTTGCCTAAATCCCAGATGGGAAAAGGTTTAAGAGGAAGAAGATGAAAGAAACTTGTGATTTTGATTATTCTTATCTTCAAGATTGGATTTTTTTTTTTCTTTTCTTTTAAGAAATAATAATAGGGTTAGAATGTTAGATTCAATGTGAAATCATTCGTCAACGCGTATGCAATTAGTTTAGCCCAATTTTCATTCTCTACTTTTGTGGGCTTTTGGACAACTCATATGGGCGCACGTGTTTCTGAGTTGGTTACAAGCCATTTTTCACCCAACTTTTATTTGTGCAAACAAGAACACCAAATATGGGGTTAAAACACACACAAATGAGTTAATTGTAACAATTGTGCGTGTTAAAGTTAAGTTGTCGTTGTTGTTGGTTTTGTTGAGATTACCTTATTATTAAACATATATACTAAAGTTTGGACACTTTTGCACAACTACAGTAACAAAATAGTTTTTTATTATGTGTTTTCCCGACCGTTCCTCACACCAAACACAAAACACATCTTCCTGCACACACACTCATTATCCATATTCTTTCGCATTATCCACCACAAAAAAAATGATCAATGCATTTATCTGTACTAAATCCAAATTGCTCATCAAATCCATCAAGCTAACTGAACAAAAATGTCAAGATCCATCAACAGCAAAACAAAAAAATCCGTAAGTATCCCACTCTAATCTTTATAGTTACTTTCTTTTTTCTTCATAATGTTTTCTCTGATTATTGATCTCAGTGGCTCGGTTTATGGTATTAAATAGTTCAATTGAATTTTAAAAGATTCAATTTTGAAATTAGGGTTTTATTGTCATTTGGGGATTGTGTTAATGGTACAAGTGTATTTTGGTGGAAATGAGTTTGGGTTTTTTTGGTTGTGATAAATTGAAAAGGTTCACCTTATTTTGCAGTTTTCTCAGGTTAGTTTAGGCTTATGAGGTTTGTTTATTTGTTAAGCACATGGGCGAGCCTCTACTTATTTAGTTTGGCTACGTTTTGATTCGATGATTTTTGCTAACCATATACTCAAACCAGTTGGCGGGGTACATAAGAGCCAATATTTGAAAGGTTCACTGTCTGTAGTTGCATAAACTCTATATGATAATTTAGTGATGTCATTTTTTTTTATTGCAAATACAGTTGGTGATACTTATTGTTGGGAACGTAGTTTTACTATTTATCAAGTCTCGGTCATTTACTTGTAATAGGTTGCTAAGGCTTGCATGTTTATTTTAACTTAAGGCTTATGTAGCAAGCCCATAGGCCTTAAGCCCATTTCGTTTTCTAGAAAGGAAGGAAGGGAGTGTTGCCCTACTCCTTCCCTATATATATCAAGCTTATGTAACCTTGAATATTGTTGGTTATTTGAATACATTAAGGAAACTCTTGCAATTACTTTTCTCTCATTCTTATAATCAACCATCTCTCATTCTCATCTCATTTCTCATACTTGTGTTTACAAAATGGTGACTTAACAAGTGGTATCATTCGCCTAATAGAGATTGAAGTGTGTTTCTCGGAATTTACGTGGGGTTTAGGGTGTATTTCATCTACTTTTTGCTTCATTCTTTGTTTCTTACACTCAAATCTTGAAGCTTGGATAAGTTTTAAGGTTAATATAGTGTTTAGAAGCTTAGATTTTGCATAAAGTTTTGATTTTTAAGGTTTTTTCTAAAAATCTTCAATAGTTAGTGTTTTCTAAGTATTGGTGAAGTTATTTGATCAAAAATACCTTATTTCTAAGCATTTTTCTTCAAAAATTTGAGATTTTTCAAGATTTTGACCTCCTTACGCGTAAGTTTCGTGAACAGTACGATTCAAAAGCTGTCTACAGAATCTTTTGTCCTTTCTACGCATAAGTTTGTGTCAAAACCCTTTTCTTACGCGTAACATTGGTCAAAACCCTGTTCCTACGCTTAACTTGGTCTTCTACGCCTAAATCCTACGCGTAAGTCTATTTCCTACGCCTAAGTCTTACGCATAAGAGTTAATCTTACGCGTAAGTTGCCAAAATCTATGCTTAAGTTTCATCAAAGGTCTTCTCGTTGTGTTACGGTGACTCAGTACTTCCCTAGCTTGGATAAGTTAGTGGAATACTTCGACTTCGGATATCTTTCAAGCTTGGATAAGTTTGAAAGATTTGTTTGGTTGTCTAAACCTTACGCATAAGTCTAAACTTACGCATAATCCAAAGCTTACGTGTAAAGAGAAAACTTACGCATAAACTCTTTGTTTACGCATAAACTACTCTTTACGCATACCCTAAAGTTTACGCGTAAGATTATTGTTACGCGTAAGATTTCAACTTACCCCAGGGATTTTGAACTTAACCATAGGAACGTGCATTTCAATATTCTACAAAGATCCATTACTACACAAGTGTTTAAAGATGTCTCAACCACCACATGACTACTTCTCTAATCCTCAACATCAGCAATATCAGCAACAACAATACCATCATCAACAATCATATCAACAACCTTCACAATCACACTTTAATCAACAACCGTTTAATCCACAAACACAATATCTCATGATGCAACAACATCAAATCATTCCTCAACAACAACCATATCAAATGTCACAACAAAACAATCAGTATTCCTCCAAACAACCTCACTGGTTTGATAGAATGTGTGAAGTTATTACAACTCAACAATCCAGACATGAGGCAGGATCACTTGAAACACCTCCAATGCTAACACCAGGGAACTATGTTCAATGGTCAAGTCGATTCTTACGATTTCTTGAACTAAAGAAACCTCATGGGAAATTCTTGAAACAAGTGATACTTGAAGGACCATTTGAGTGGCCAATAAGATTTGAAATTGGTGATCCAACTGCTGATCCTCTACGTCCTCCTGGTGATAGACCTCTTCCAGAATCTCAACTCACAGAAGAACATAAATTACATCGTGAAGCTGATGAGTATGCAATGGCTTATATACTTCAAGGTATACCTAATCCAATTTATCGAAGTGTCGATGCTCAGAAAACAGCCAAAGCTATGTGGGAACATGTTTATCTCCTTATGGAAGGCACTCAATTGAACAAAGATGATATGGAATCCAAACTCTACATGGAATACACTGACATCACAATTGAACCAGGAGAGTCACTTGAATCCTACTATCATCGTTTCACAAATGTGGTCAATGATCTGGAACGTCACAAAATCACAGTACCATGGATCGCAGTAAACTCCAAATTCGTTGGTAATCTTGGCCCGGATTGGCATAAATATGTGACATTTGTTCGTCAAACCAAAAATCTTCATGATGCTCCATATGGTTTGTTGTATGATTTTCTGAAACACCATGAACCTGAAGTGGAAAAAGATAGAGCTCTTCGAGGAGGATACTCACCATCACCAACACCAAATTCTTTGGCACTCGTAGCTCAATCTCCCTATGCTCCACCACCTATGTCTAATCATGCATATGTTCAAGAGCAAAACTACTTCAGTTATCCACAATCTACTACCTCGAACCAAATGGTCCCTTATGATTCATCTCCACAGAATACCTCTACTCAACTTGTTCCATTAAACAACAATGATGCAGTGTATTACTCCAACTCCAATGAAGATGGCGATGATGACTTTAATACGTTGAATCAGGGACTTGCTCTTATTGCTCGTGCTTTCAGCAAATTCTCCAACAAAATAAACAACCGTCAACGTTCATCTTCTAACACAAGGAATCAAGCTGTTGTCAATGATGGAAGAGTGGAAATTCAGAATCGCAACTATGGTCGATCTGGTTCAGGAAGTTCTTCAGGAAATTTTGGGAATGGTCAGAGGTTTAATAACAATGGAGGGTTCAGGAACAACTTAGGATCTTCTCAGCAAAGGTCTGAACCAGTTGCAACTAGGAACTCCAACTTAGGGAATGCAGTGTGGTGCTACAATTGTAATGAACAAGGTCATATAGCGACAGCATGTCCTAAACCGAGAACTCGGGGTAGTAAGTTTCATAAGCAGGCATTACTCATGGCTCTTCAAGATGAAAAAGATGGACATTTCCCTGAACAGGATAACAACTTCATGGCAAATGTGAACAATGATGATGACATGGAAGATCGGGAAGCCAATGCAGCTGTGATGCTTATGGCCAACATGCAGGAACTTCAGTTTAATGATTCAGGTCTAGTATATGACACTGACGGCTTGTCTCAGGTACATGACCAAAAAGCATGCCTTATACATGAAATAGCCTCACCTTCTGCTTCTGAATCAGATATGGCGCAAGTTGTTCCATCTAACTCATCTTCATCTTCTCAAACAGATGAACAAATAAGCACATTTGTCATATTTGATGATGACACAGTTGTTTCATTTGATGATCCTATTGAGATTGATAAACATGATCAAATAGAACAACATGAACCATCATTTGATCCAGACCCTGACCTCATATTGTTATCTAAACAACTGAATGCACAACAATTGCAAATCATAAAATGCAACGAGAAAAACAAACTTTTAAAAGAAACAAATGCGTCACTTGCAAGATGTTACGACCAAGAAACACGTTCGGGAGGTCGCGGTTGATCAAAATACATCATTGTTTTAGAGAGAGAAAGTAGAGAGAGAAAGGTGAAGAAAAGGTGGTTTATTAAAATGACAAAGGTTTGGTTACACACACTATTTTCCCACACCCCTCATGGAGAGTCATGAGGGGTATTTATAGGCTCATTACATCACATGTTTGCCTATATTACAATAGTAGTCCCTAAAGTACTATTTGTATGATATCTAGTCCATTTCTTTATGTGTGACGTTATCTTTTATAAAATAGCAAGGCTAACAATCTCCCTCCAAGATATCGTCACACATGAATGGATACAATGAGACCTATAAACACATAAACATGTAAATTACAACAATAGTAAACTATGTTGACGTTGTTGAAGCGCAGAGTCTCTGTAGTCTAGATACTAAGGCAGACTTGAAGTTCTCTCTTCCGACGATCTCGGCGTATGATCTTTGACACTGACGGCAAAGGTCTTTGTAGCTCTGAACTTCAACTGTAATGTTCTAGTTAGGTTATTACTCCCTCCTAACTAGTGAGCCTTTATTCTTTTTCTTCTGCTCCCTCCTGAACTGACAACTCTCTTCTCATCTCGCAGCGGATAAGGTAGATACTAATGAGTTTGCACCATGGTTGTCGTTCTGGGAGCATCATAGCATAACTCATATAGTATTGCACAGAAGGTTGGTAATACGCTCCGATATACACATCATTAGTACTTCTTCGGTTCCAGTGTAAGCACAATTCCCTCGATCAACCAACGTACTAGAGATGAAACACTACTTCTTTTGGCATGTTCTTCTCCCTCCTAATGGTTGCGATGTATCGAAATCATCATACTATTGTGTGTACATGCCAAAATTACCCGTACTTTACACTTCTGATGCAATGTAGATAGACCATGAAAGCATAAGTTGTGAGAATATGCTGATAGGATATGACTCTCTTTATTCTACAATCTCTTCTCTTCTCTTCAACCTTTAAGCGACCTCTTCAAATTCCAACAAGCTAGTAAATGACCACTATATGGAGAGAACCCAATATAACCAATTTGAGAATGAAGTAAACATCTCATAGATATGTGACTTAATCTTGTACGAAGGTGTGACTAAGAACCTATACTGAGCACTACAACGTAACTCCTTTAAGCATAAGTAGTGTCATATACCCAAACCAACAAACAGTATATGAAATATCCACCTCTTGGAATCTCCACAACTTCATGTGACACTGAGTACTACAACGTAACTCCTTAAAGTGATAGCTATAACCCGTGAGTACTACAATGTAACTCCTTACATCGGGGATAACTAGATAATCCAAGTCTTAATCACTATCTCTACCAGTGTTTGCCCAAACAAGTATCTCCGGAAGTCATGCATCCATCCACCCCTAGACTTTGAGATAAATAAGTACACATGCCCGTGAAATGAACTTTAAACCCAAATAAGCAATATCGTACAAAAACTCCGTAGTCGCAAAAATCTGATACTAGCCGTTGTCATTTGAATGTGATTCTTGATCAGGATCGTTTAAGCAATTCGTGGTGTGTTTTGGTGAAGCTTGAAATTCTATTTCGGGTGATTCGTAGTGATTTCGTATTTTCCCTCCAAAAATAAAATTGGAAAATTTTCTCGCCCATAATTTGGAAATCACTATGAAATGCAATTCTAAGGTTACCAGAAAAATTTGAGTTTTGAAAATTTTTACGCAAAATTTCACCGAAAAAATTTGAATTTTGGCCTAAAAATTTGAATTTCGGGCCAAAATTTTCAACCTTGTACCAAAATTAAAATCTCGCGTAAAAATTGAACGTTTAGTCTCCCCTCAAAAATAAATTTTACTCAAATTTTCCCGCCAAAATACTTTTTTTTTTGGCTAACTCGATAATGCCCCTAACTCGATAACCTCCTAACTTGATAATCTCCTAACTCGGTAACCTTTAAACTCGATAAGCCCCAAACTCGATAAGCTCCAAACTCAATAAGCTCCAAACTCGATAAGCTCCAAACTCGGTACTACCCCTAACTCGATAATACCTCAAACTCGATAACCTTGGATCCTAACTCGATAAACCTTGATTAATTTTGGCAGAGTTTCGTCTAGGTATAAGCCACAAAAAACCTAACTCGATAAACGATTAGGTGAACAGGCTAACTCGCCAACATTAGATCCTAACTCGATAAGAAGTGTCAAACTCGATATCCTAACTCGATAAAAAACTGCCAAACTCGATAATCATCTGCCAAACTCGATAAACATCAAATCCTAACTCGATAAAAATCCAGTCCTAACTCGATAACACATCCAAACTCGATAAAAAAATTTCCTAACTCGAAAAATCACATCCAAACTCGATAACATGCCGATGAACAGTAACCAGATTCGCCTTTTTTTTCACCAAAAACACAATTTTTCACCACAAAACACCACGATTCGCCCCCGGTTAGCTTTGATACCACTTGTTACGACCAAGAAACACGTTCGGGAGGTCGCGGTTGATCAAAATACATCATTGTTTTAGAGAGAGAAAGATGAAGAAAAGGTGGTTTATTAAAATGACAAAGGTTTGGTTACACACACTATTTTCCCACACCCCTCATGGAGAGTCATGAGGGGTATTTATAGGCTCATTACATCACATGTTTGCCTATATTACAATAGTAGTCCCTAAAGTACTATTTGTATGATATCTAGTCCATTTCTTTATGTGTGACGTTATCTTTTATAAAATAGCAAGGCTAACACAAGAGATATTGAGTGTTATAAAATTCAACTTTCAAATCAGGAAGACAAGATTAAACATGCAAAAAGTTTTGAAAAAGCTTTTCAAGATTCTTACAACAAAGAACAAGATCTTCAACACAAAATGCAAGATTTAATTGAGTCAAACGAAAAGTTAATTTCTAAACTTGAAAATGGAAAGTGTGAACTGAAAATGCAAGTTGAACGTCTTCAAACAGTACTTTCAAAAACAGAAACAGAATTGTCAAGTTGTAAAAAGGATTTTTGTGAACATAAAATACGAAAAAGGAAGTATATAGATGACTTACTCGGTGAGATTGTTGATCTTGAAAAACAACTCAAAGAATTTCGTAATATTGTTTACAAACACGGGAACTCTGTCACAACAATTCAGAAATTTACTTTAAAATCGAGACCCGATAAAGGATTTGCACTTGGCGATTTCAAATCAATGTTTCTTCACACGGCATTCAAAGAAATTCCTAAAATTTACAGTATGGACCATTTGCTTGATAATACGATTGTGCGTGCTGTTGTTTTTGATACTGAAGAAGAGGAAGAACTTGAAGATGATAGTCGATCAAAAATGAGTTATGTTCAATATTGGACACCATATGATTATTCACAAGCTCCTCATATTTCTAAATCTTTTGTTCCTCAAAAGGAATTACCTGAGAAATCATGGTATGTCACTGAGTCATATGTTTCATCTTATAATGCAGCCCCCGTCCAAACTGTAGCACAAATAAATGGTCCTTTACCATCATCCGGTGAACTTACACCTTTACCGAAAAGTTGTCGTGTCTTAAATTATTTCAAAACTTTTATGGAAGACATCGAAATTTTGGAGGAAACAATTGAACGTAATTCTGAAATAAAAATTGAAACTTTTCAATCCGCTTACGAGCGAGAAAAGAGAGATATTCTTCAAAAACAAATGTTGCCAAATGTCAAACACCTCCGTCTCTGTGCTACACGTTGGGATCAGGAACTTCAAAACGAGGTCAAAAATATGATAAACGTTTTCAACTCTACTGAAAATGAGATTTTGGTTCAAAAGCAAAGAAATAGAATTTTAAAGAATGATGCTGATCGACTCTTGGAACAAGTTCTCAATGCTGATATTTTGTCTGTTATCATGAATGATCTCTATAAATCTGATACTTCTATGCTTATGGATGATCTTTGTGTTGATAATAACTTGTTGAATGTGGAAATCGAGACACTTAAACATGATAATGACAAGCTGAGAACTAAGAATGATGATGTGACAAAACAATTTTCAAAAGAAATTTGTCTTCTCAAACAAAGGCTTGAATGGTGTCAAGCTCAAAGTATTGATATGGAATTGAAATTTCAAAGTCAAAATAATTCAAACTCTTGTCAGCTTTGTAAAAACAACGAGTCTTTAATAAGTCCGTGTCTCAAATACGAGAAAGAAATTGCGGATTTAAAAATTGAAAACGCCAAATGGCAACAAAACCGCGATGACATCAAATATTGCAATGGTTTACTTGAGTCTGATATTCAGGACAAAAATCACATCATCATTGATTTAAAAGAGAAAATTAAGCTACTTCAAAAAGGAAAGTTTGTTGACACCACGGTGATAGCACCAGGATTGTATCAATTAGACAAAACTGCTAAAGAAAATTTTGTTCAAAACACTAATGTTGATAACTCCACTTCCACAGGACTAGTCTCCACTAGTAGCGTTAGCAGACCCAAGCGAAAAAGTAACAAGAAGAATAGGTTCTGGCAACGTAAAAGAGGACAACTAGAAGCTCAAGAAGTAGAAGATCAACTTAGGAATTTGAATAAAACTCATGTTGCATCAGATTTAGATTCTAATCTGGCAAATTGTAATCAAAATCTAAATGTAACGAATGATGAACCTTTAAAAGTTTTGAATATTAATGCATCTTGTGTGTTTTGTCGTAAAAGCGTATCATCTGGTGTTCATACAAAATGTATAGCTAATTCTCTTCTTAATCGTCATAAGAAACGTAGGACAAGCATTCCTTCTAGGCCCACTACTGCCTCTAAGTCTATATTAGGAAAGCTGCCGTCTACGGTTTCTAATGAAGTTGAAGTTACCCCCATAAGTGCAGAGAACAAATCTAGGAACAAGCCCATTACTAGTGAATTCACCAAAAAGAAAGCAAGAACTAGTTGGAATTGGCAACGTTGGTTACAATATAAACCAGACTTTAAATGGATTCCTAAATTTTTGAATACATGTGCTTCTAACCAACAGGAACCCACACTTTTTTTAGGTTTCACCCTTACTTCTGTTCCATCCGTGTCTTCTTCTTGTGATGCAGGTGGTACAAATTGTTCTCTGGATTGTTGATAGCGGATGCACCCGACATATGACAGGCAATCTCAAACTGTTACACAACTTTGTCTCAAAGTTCATTGGTACTGTCAGATTCGGGAATGATCATTATGCTTTAATCATGGGATATGGTGACTATGTCAGTGGGAACATTGAAATCAGTCGTGTTTATTATGTGGAAGGCCTTGGACACAACCTTTTCTCTGTTGGTCAATTTTGTGATGGGGATCTAGAAGTTGCATTTCATGAGAAAACTTGTTTCGTTCGTGACTTACAAGGAAACGATCTAATGTCTGGCTCACGTGGTTCTAATCTTTATACAATATCGATGTCAGATATGATTGCTACATCTCCGATATGTCTTCTCTCCAAAGCGGAATCGACTAAATCTTTGTTATGGCACAAACGTCTGTCACACTTGAATTTCAAAACTATGACTGAACTTGCTCGTCACAAACTTGTTGATGGATTTCCAAGATTCCGTTTTACCAAAGATCACTTATGTTCAGCCTGTGAACAAGGAAAAAGTACTCAGGCTCATTTTCCTTCAAAACCTGAGCACAGTACGAATCATGTTTTACAATTGCTACAAATGGATTTGTGTGGACCGATGCGTGTTCAAAGTATCAACGGTAAACGCTACATTCTTGTAATTGGGGATGATTACTCCAGATGGACTTGGGTTTATTTTTTACGAAGTAAAGATCAAGCTCCTTCAATGATCATCACCTTTCTCACTAAAATTCAAGTTCAGTTACGCAACACGGTACGAATAGTCAGAACTGACAATGGAACTGAATTCAAGAATCAGACACTTCAGTCATATTTTGAGAAAGTGGGAATTGAACATCAAACATCTATTCCTAGAAGCCCAGAACAGAATGGAGTTGTTGAAAGACGCAACAGGACGTTAGTGGAAGCTGCTAGAACTATGTTGATTAATGCTCAATTACTAGATTACTTATGGGCGGAAGCTGTTTCAACCGCATGTTATACCCAAAACCGTTGCATGATCACAAAACGCCATCACAAAACACCTTATCAAATTGTTCACAAAAGAAAGCCGAACATCGATTACTTTCATGTATTTGGAGCACTTTGTTATCCGAAAAATGATCGTGATGATTTAGGTAAACTTAAAGCAAAGGCTAACATCGGAGTGTTCGTTGGATACTGTGAAAATTTTAAAGGTTTTCGGATATGGAATCGTCGAACAAGAGAAATTCAAGAAACCATTCATGCTAATTTTGATGAACTCACACAAATGGCTTCTGAGCAACATAGCTTAGGACCCGAATTCAACCGTCTTAACTCTCTGGACTCTTCGGCTGAACCATTGCCACTCAACCGCAAAGAATTGGAAACCTTGTTTGCTCCACAGTTTGATGATACAATCGAATACCATTCTACTGAGGTCTCACCTAATTCCGCTGCTCAACCTGATAACATTCCAGTACCAGACTCACCTCAACAAACTACAACAACTGTTGAGAGAGACGGTCCTCCAATTGCATCACCATTTACAGCAGAACAAACTGTTTCTAACTCCCGACAATCAGCTGAAGATCCTACACCACAATCAGTTCCACAACCCGCAGAGCATGATCCTGATGCGTTCTTTAACCCGTTTGCACCGGCTCCTACCTTTCCTGAAATAGCTGAGTCGTCTACACGCAATTTGGATCCTGATAACATGCGAGATACTTATCAACTACACCCTTCGACACACAAATGGACTCGAGACCATCAACTAGTTCATATTATTGGCTATCCAGATGCACCTGTAATGACAAGACAACGACTTCACACTGATGGAGAAACTTGTATCTATGCACTCACAGTTTGTCATGAAGAACCTAAGAACATTAAAGAAGCCATGACTTATGACAACTGGATTGAATCTATGCAAGAGGAATTTCAGCAGTTCATACGATTAGAAGTCTGGGAATTAGTTGAAAGACCTGACGGAGTCTTTGTCATCAGGTTAAAATGGATTTGGAAAAATAAGCTAGATGCTGAAGGCACTGTCATACGTAACAAGTCACGCCTGGTAGCAAAATGATACTCCCAACTAGAAGGACTTGACTTTGCTGAATCCTTTGCTCCAGTGGCTAGACATGAAGCTGTTCGGATATTTTTGGCCTATGCTGCACACAGGAATATGGTTGTTTACAAAATGGATGTGAAAACAACATTTCTTAATGGAGAACTCCGTGAAGAAGTTTATGTAAGCCAACCAGACGGCTTCGTTGATCCTGAGCATCCTAATCACGTTTACTGACTCAAAAAGGCACTCTACGGACTTAAGCAAGCCCCACGGGCGTGGTATGACACACTGTCCACTTTCTTGCTGGCCAATAAATTTTCTAAAGGTTTGGTGGATCCTACATTATTCACAAAAACCTACGGGGAGGACTTACTTGTTGTTCAAATATATGTCGATGACATTATTTTTGCCTCAACAAAAAGAAGTTACTCTAATGATTTTGCAAAATTAATGAAAGATAATTTTGAAATGTCCATGATGGGTGAACTTTCGTTCTTTCTAGGACTACAAGTTCATCAATCACCCCGTGGAATTTTTATAAATTAGTCCAAATATGCTCTAGAAATTTTAAAGAAACATGGAATGATGACTTGTGATACTTATAATACACCAATGGGCTATACCACAAAACTAGATGCTGACTTACATGGGACACCTGTTGACCCTACCAAATACCGCAGTATGATTGGGTCACTCATGTATCCCACAGCTAGTAGACCTGATATAGTATTTGCTGTCTACATGTGCTCTCGCTATCAGTCCAAACCAACTGAAAAACACCTCAGTGAGGTCAAAAGAATCCTTCAATACATAAAGGGAACCATTAACTTGGGAATCTGGTATCCGAAGGATTCTGGTTTTGAACTAATTGCTTTTTCAGATGCTGATCATGCAGGATGTTTAGACACACGCAAAAGTACATCTGGTGGATTACAATTTCTCGGAGACAAACTTGTGTCATGGCAATCAAAGAAGCAGGATTATACATCACTGTCATCAACAAAAGCTTAGTATGTAGCCATGTCTGCTTTCTGTTCTCAAGTCATTTGGATGAGAACTTAGCTCACAGACTACGGCTATGTATTTGACTAGATCTCAATGTACTGCGACTCAAAGTGTGCTATTGCTATCTCGTGCAACACAATTCATCATTCCAAGGCCATACAAATTGCTCTCCGCTACCATTTCATAAAGGAGCATGTTGAGAAGGGTACAATTGAATTAGAGTTTGTGGGTACTGAATACCAATTGGCGGACTTGTTTACAAAGACATTACGTCCATCAAGGTTTGTTAATTTAATTCACCAAAATGGTATGTGATGTTTGACTCCAGATGATTTGCAAAATTTTCTTAAAACCTAAGAAGAGTCAAACATCAAAGTCTTTCTGTAAATACTTTTTCTACAAAAAGAATCTTCTTTCTTTGTGTACAAACTTCTAATCTTCAAAACTATGTTCCTCCATTTAAACAAATTTTGCTTTTCTCTGTCAAAATGGAACATGTTTTGAGGGGGAGAAAACTTTTCACAATATCATGAAGTTTGGACACCTCATTTTTTATTCATCAAGGATAAAATGTTTCTTCATCATTCGGATTTAAACTCATTTTCAAAAAGGTTCTACGATCTCTCGAATTAAAAGTGCAAAAAGGTTTCACAAAATATAGGCTAATTCAAGGGGGAGAAAAGGAATTTTTTCTGAGACGATCCCAAATTAATCTTGTTTGGACTTCAAATGGAAAAGTAATTAACCTTTTAATGAGTAAAGTTCACAAAAGTCTTAAACTTAGGTAAAAGGACCTTGCAAGGAAAATAAAACAGTCTCTAATCAATGTTTTCACACATGTTCTTAAAAGTTGCACACATGATTAAAACCTCAACGAATCAGACTAACGATTTTTTCCTCAATTATCTCCATAATTGTGAGTTTCTAATTTCCTCATTGTTGTTGTCTAATCGTTCCCTAAATGTTTCAAGTGTTTTCAACGGTCAAAAAGGCATAATCAGAAACTAAGGTTAATGTAATTATCTATCGGGGCATTTTTTTACGTGTTTAGTCTAATTTATTATTTCATATAGCTTTAGAGAACCCTAAAGTATGCTCGATTGGTGTGTTTGCACGATTAGAAACAACATAGGTTTGAAATCAAGTGATTTAGGGTTTAAGATTTCGATGTCTTTGCTGCTACTAGGATGTTTAATTTGTACAATATTCATGCATTATGATGCTAAAATGCGTGCAATGTCTCTAATCATAACCCCTAACCATTATCATAATTGGAAAATCTCGAGTGATAGGATGAGTTAATCTGTGATCTTGTGTGTTAATTAGAGAATTCTGAGCATTTTGGTAGATTTAGAATGAGTTTCTTGATTCATTTGTATACTTGTTTGTGCCTGATGCATTTTCTCTGTGTGCAAGTACATGTCATCCCATTGAAAGTCAAAATTTCAACATTCGACAAAATGTTTCTTATGGAACATATTTTGAGGTCAAAGGGCAAAATGCGTTTAAAGGCTAAACTGGTAAATGGATCCAAAATGGCGAGAAACAAATTTTTCCAAACTCTACACTATTGTTTTACACCGGTAAAGCAAGTGTGAAGACCAAAGCAAAGTTGTCCTAAACTTTTCAAATTTTCATAATCTGGAATGCTTTGGCTACGATTAAAGAATGACTCTGATTTGGGCATCCCAAATACCGGAAGTTTTCCATTCTTCACAAAAACAAATCTTCAAAAAGAACCCATGAGGTTCAACTTTAAATGGAAATCTTCTTCTTCAAGATTTTAAAACTCAAAAGAGAGACTCCGGGTCTCAAACTACTTTCAACAGTAAAAGAGTTTTTTAAAATTCTAGCATTCTTTGTTGTATAATACTTGATTGTGTTTTCTAAAACCTTGAGCAAAATCATCTCTCGAATTTTTCACAGAGTATTTCATAAATACTATTCAATATTCTGCTCAAGAAGACTATCTCTCGAATAAACTTCATTATTTGAGGGGGAGTATTTTGTTAAAAGAAAACTAATTTTGTATTAAAACAATGGCTTGTGCACACATTTCAGTGTACAACCCGTTCTTGTAAAGAAAGGACCCTGAGGTACGCTTCAGTGCCTCAATCCTAACAAAAGGAGCGAAGGCTTCTTACTTTTTGAGTAGAATTAATCAAACATTTTCTGATTTTCATAATTCTGCTCAAAAGACAAGTATTTCACCTCAATGAGTATTCACTTGTTGAGGGGGAGCACTTGAAAACTCATCGTTCTAAAATTCAAAAGTTCTTGTTGATTTCTCCCCATAAGACTCAAAAAGCATATTTTAATCAAACGTTTCTCAAAAACAACATCTTATATGCATTTTTTGAGGGGGAGAAAAGAAAAGTGATTAAAATATGAACGTTAAAAGTTGTATCTCAAGCAAGCTAGACTCAGAATTGACCCAAGAATTGACGAAACAAAATGTTATCAATCGAAAAGACTTATCCTCGATGGGTTATGACATCAAGTTAGTTACTAGAGCTAGTTGTCACCTAAAAGCTGACAATGGAACTCTTTAACTAGCCACGTAAGAGTGTCTCGAAAAAGGATTTGTCGAAGTAGAAATGTACCATTTCGAGAAACTTTCTATGGACTTGACCAGGCCGGGTAATAACTTCAAGCTAGTCTAACTAGTGATGTAAGCGTGCTCGAATCGGTCTTGTTCACTAAAAGTGGATCAATTCAAAAGTGCTTGCTCCTCCCGCATGTGCAAATTTATTAATTACACATGAGCACATGTGAAGGGGGAGCCCTTCATAAGTAAACACAAAACTCTCAAAGTGCTAAACAAAATGTTTGATAATCACAAACACTTTGAGAGATTTTTTCAAAGGTTTCAATGGCAATTATAGGATAGTCATGGAGTTATAAGGTGACTAAGGTTAGGAAAAACCGTCCTATGATCCGCCAGAGCCGGAGGGATCTACCCAAGGACATCACCAATAGTTAGCACTAGAAGTCCTTAGGTATGATATGAAAAAAGGAGTAAAGAGTGAAAGGAGAAAGAAGGGGTTGAAGAATTAAAAAGAAAATTAAAGAAAAGGGTGAAAAGAAATAGCCCTCCATATGTTCAACCTTAGGACAGACACCGGGTTCAATTCATATGCTATTGGTTGTTGCAAAAGACAACAACGGTATTGAAGATAAAGTCGTCATGGACCCAGTGACGCAATGCACTAAACCTTCTTAACCACTCAAGTTCTCTTAAAAGGACTTGTTTCATTCTCACTGGGAACTAGTGTAATCTATCGACTTGTCTCTTAGAGATAGTTGATATTGAAGCAGGAGACCCCTCCCTAGTCTCCGTATAGGAAACCTAAGTGTGCACTTATAGAGTCTAGAGCCTTGAGATACATCAAAGATCTCTTAGGAACACTTAGTATTTCTACAACTGGTGTTCTACATCAATGGACACCAGCTGTAAATTATCGAGTCCTTCGCAGATCTTAGCAATCTGCCGAGAACGTTTATGAGAGGAGTACTTATGTATTTCTCAATGATTGAACGGAAACTCCTGCCAGGGTCAACATCAAGCAGCCCTGACAGCAGGTCACTTCGGTAGCCCCACAAGGGTTACGCTTAGTGTTTGCGGTGGTTCCATAGCGGTCTACAGTCATGGAGTGATCCCCAGTGACTCACCCAGTCATTGAGCTACTTAGTAGGTCTCGTAAGCTCCTTCGGGAGTATCTGATATGGGAACGGCCTGGATAAGGATTAGAAGGAGTCTTCACAATATGCTGTTGATGAGCTCTAATTCCTTATCTGTAAGTACCGGTCATTTATTGCTAACTGTTTACTCGCAGGTACCTCACTTCCATGATGGTAGATTCCAACATGCTCATACATACATCTTGATGCAAATGACAGCTCCCCCAAAGATCTTATGCACTACAAAGTTCAATGAAAGATTCTACGCCAATAAGAAGAATCTCCAAAGTACAAAGACTAAAGATCTTAGAGTATGTAAAGGAACTTCGTGCACGTGAAAGTATAAGTCCGAAGATGTATAAGTATGTTGGAATGGCGGACAACCACCACAGACGCAGGAGTGACGAACGACAGACTACTTCATAACACAATCACTACAACATCACCAAAGAACAAAGACATATAGCAAAGTGCATTTGTCATTCAACCATTTTGATGACGTCTGGAGTTTTACATGACACAAGTCAACGACAAAGATGAAGACGTCAAGCAACCTTGATGACCGACCCTTAGGGGGAGATTGTTGGGAACGTACTTTTGTATTTATTCAAGTCTCGGTCATTACATTTTGTAATAAGATGATCACAACTACATCAACTAAAAACAAAGAACGATGAATGATTTAGAAGACGTCTAAAGCATTAAAAGTCAAAGATTAAGACGAAGACGTCAAGCAACCTTGATGACCGACCCTTAGGGGGAGATTGTTGGGAACGTAGTTTTACTATTTATCAAGTCTTGGTCATTTACTTATAATAGGTTGCTAAGGCTTGTATGTTTATTTTAACTTAAGGCTTATGTAGCAAGCCCATAGGCCTTAAGCCCATTTCGTTTTCTAGAAAGGAAGGAAGGGAGTGTTGCCCTACTCCTTCCCTATATATATAAACTTATGTAACCTTGAATATTGTTGGTTATTTGAATACATTAAGGAAACTCTTGCAATTACTTTTCTCTCATTCTTATAATCAACCATCTCTCATTCTCATCTCATTTCTCATACTTGTGTTTGCAAAATGGTGACCTAACACTTATGAGGAACACAAATAGAGCTATGCACCTTGCAACTTCTCCCGATAGACATATGATTATGATTGGAACTTGGGGTATTGAAGAGTTTGTATATGCAATCATTGCTGGGGATATGGTTCTTGCGACTGCATATGATCATGAACTACCTCCTTACGGTATTAAACTTGGCCTCACAAATTATGCTGCATGTGCTTCCATGCCCTATTTTGTTTTTTGTAATGGCAAGTAGCCTTCATTAAATTTTGGAAAATTGATCGCCTATCTTTGCTGACTTACCAAAAAAGCCCGAGATCAGACAACTAATCTGGAGCAGGTTAGTTAATAGTAAAAAGTAACAGCGCAACTAATGCTCTTCTGTTTTTTAGTCGACATTATTTGTAATATCTTGAAGAACCTAATTTTAGTCGCCAACAAGTTAGTTATTAGTGATAGCGCAAATAATGCTCTTCTATTTTTTGGCTGCAGAGATAGTTGGGACACAGGTGACACTGGGAAGTGCAATGATAATGATGGCAGTTCTTCAGTCACCCACAAGGTTAGTAGTAATCTTACTATTTTTTGGGATAGATGTGTATCTTGACCTATGGGTCTGCATTTTTTTTCATTTGACTTCTTTTTATTCAATTCTCTGTCTCTTTTTTATAATTGTTACTTGATTTTCTTTTTTAGGCCCTTTTAAGATCAACGGTGTTCCTTTGAGGGGAGTGAACCAGTCATACGTTATTGCCACATCAACAAAGGTTGACATCTCCGGGGTAGATGCTGAGAAGTTTGATGACAAGTACTTTGGAAAGAAGGTCGAGAAAAAGAAGACAAAGGGAGAGGGTGAATTTTTTGAGGCCAATAAAGAGGTAATATTGACTTACATTTTTTCGTACGGTATAGTTCACATGTTGGTATTGTAGTATCTTTTTGGGGGCATCTTTTGTTAGTCTATTGTTTATGATGTCTAATTATTTGTTAATTGTATTATAAGATAAAAACACACTTCCACAGGACAAGAAAGATGACCAAAAGTCAGTAGATGCCGCATTGATAACATTTACAGTCCAAAATGGTTAAAGATAGCCAAGGAAGTTGGCCAAGGTACATCCTAATGCAAACTATGCTTCTGTATTTTTTATTTTTTTTGTTATTATTATTTTTTTTTCAAATTAGGGTTGTGGGAATTTGGGGGTATAAATGAAAAGGTATGTTAAATTGAATTATAATCTAAAACACATTTTTTTATTTTTATTTCAGTAATGCGTTTGGGGTGCACAGATTGTGGTGGGTGAAATCAGCCCGTATCTTGGAGGGGCAACACGTCATTGTGCTTGCAGCCATGGCGGGTCGCATACCATTTTATCCTGTCCCAAAACTGTTATGACGCTTTAGTTCGTTAATCATATAAGTGGGATGGATGTGGGGCGAGTGGAAAAGGGGATGTAAGGTTTATATGCTGCCTCTGTTCGTTCCGTTCTTTCCCATCTCCCCAACTTCGACTCCATATCCGGAGTGACGTTGGCATCAGCAGTCATGTTCCTAAGGTACTATTCTGCGCAGGACACCAAAAGATTTTATGTTTTTGTGAGGAATAACAAGTTTATTAATGCTTTCATAAATAGTATTGAGGCTCATTTTAACTGCAACTAAAATGAGTGTCAAATTTGTAAATATAATTTATCATACAATTAACTAGCTGATTTTCTAAAATGAGATTCATTCTAATTTTGTAAATAGCTAATTTCTAAGACTTTCATTCAAATACCTCTAACACTAAGGATCGTCCAACTACAGCTATTCATGGTACGTTTTTAACATCATTTCGGTGTGGGTTAAATGGGTGAAATGGTGTTTGGCAGATTTTTTTATCTCTCCTGTGTGTCAATGCATTTTTTTTTGTTTCATCAGGTTTTAATTTGTAACTATTATTACTATAATCGATACCTTGCAAATAATTATTTATATGGGAAGGAGCGTTGTTTTTTATCTCACCTGTATGTCAATGCATTTTTTGTTCCATATGGGGAAGGAGCACTGTTGTTTCATCAGTAAGGAGTGCTGTTGTTTCATCAGTAAGGAGCGGTGTTGTAAGGAGCGCTGCAGCCTTAGATCAGAGTTCGTGTTGTTTTAAATTCCAGAAAAACACGAAAGTGCAATGTTGTGGTCACAGGCACCGACAAGAGCTGCTGAAGTTTGCCTTCCAATGTTGCCTTGAAGCTTCAAAGTTGGCCTTGCACCGTTGGCTTGAAGTTGTAGGTAGTTACCTCATGTTCTATCTACAAGAAGGAATGGAATTCACCTATGTGCTGCGCTTCGAATTCACAGCCACAAACAATGAGGCAGAATACGAAGCCCTACTCGCTGGACTGCGTATTACAATCCAAATGGGTGTACGCAACTTGGAGGCAAACGTGGATTCCAGACTAGTAGCTAACCATGTGCTAGGTGAGTACGAAGCCAAGGATGAACACATGATCCAATACCTGGAAAAGACCAAGTCCTTAATTCAGAACTTTGATAGGTTCACAATTAAACAAGTACCTAGAGGGGACAACAGGAAAGCTGACGCGCTTAACAAGATCGCATCTACAAGCTTTGCGCACTTATCAAAACAGGTATTGGTAGAAACCCTACAAAACAAGTCAATCTTGGAAATGGAAGTATCCACAGTGATAGAAGAACAAGACCCTACGTGGATGACGCCTATCATTGAATTCATTAGCAAAGGAGTCCTACCACAAGATCATAAGGACGCTCGAAGGGTGCGGCGTACAGCGCAACAATTTGAGCTACGAGACAACATCCTCTATCGACGTTCTTTCTTGCAACCTTGGCTCCGATGTGTTGGACCTCTCCAAGCAGACTATGTACTCTGAGAAATCCACGCTGGATCATGTAGCATGCACTCAGGGCCACTATCTGTTGTAGCGCGCGTTCTACGGTCGGGGTATCATTGGCCAACTATGCACCGCGACGCGCGAGATATGATAAAGAAATGTAGCAATTTCCAAGTGTACAGGCTAATTCCGCGCCAACCACAACAAGAGCTAATACCCATTACCTCACCATGGCCATTCTACAAATGGGGCATTGACATCGCAGGACCTTTTCCAGTTGCAGCAGGAGGGCTAAAATTCCTCATCGTAGCCATAGACTACTTTACGAAGTGGATTGAGGCAAAGGCAGTGGTGAGTATCACGGGCAACCAGGTCAAATGCTTTGTATGGGATAACATTGTCTGTCGCTTCGGACTACCTGGAGAGATCATATCAGACAATGGGAAGCAATTCTGCGACAACCCATTCAAAGACTGGTGCGCGCAATTGAACATCACACAACACTTCGCTTCAGTAAAACACCAACAAACCAACGGTTTAGTTGAGCGTGCGAATCGCAGTCTAGGTGAAGGAATAAAAGCGCGCCTTGACAGACACAAAGGAAAGTGGGTGGACGAGCTATTACATGTCTTATGGGCGCATCACACCACAATCAAAACCAGTACTGGAGACACACCATTCTCCCTTGTCTATGAAACATAAGCCGTCATACTAGCTGAGATAGGAATGCCAACTATACAAACAGCAGAGGTCAACGTCACAACAAATGATGAGGAGCGGCGCATAGACTTGGACTTACTGGAAGAAAGACGTGAACGCGCAGCTATACGCGAAGCAAAGGCTAAGGCAAAAATGAAGAAGTATTATGATGCAAAGGTCAAACACACTTCCTTCAGGCCAGGAGACTTTGTATACCGTGCCAATGACGCAAGCCATGCAGAAGACAAAAGCAAGCTCGGACCCAAATGGGAAGGACCCTACGAGGTCACCGATGCGCTAGGCAATGGTGCATACAGGTTGCGCGATATGGAAGGTCACGACCTAGCACACACCTGGAATATCTGCAATCTCAAAAGATGCTATCTTTAGGAGAGGCTACGGCCCATAAACAGACAACTTTGCACTTTAGTATGTGCCCAATAATTGTTTGTTTTTTCTTTTCTTTGTTAGGAATTGTCTTTTACTTTTTCAAAAACTTGCAAGTATCAATAAAACGTTATGGTTTCTAGCTAACTCCATAACGCATTTCACTTTATTGCGTACATTCTTATATATGTCAATATTGTTATATTATATTTTTGCCTACATGGTGTGCATGCACTAATTAAGACCCACGAAGGCATAAAGGATGAGTAAACCTACTAATTCACTCGTTGAGTAAGAGGGTTGCAAACCCATCAACATTGGATCACGCATCCTTGCTAAGCGCCTTACTTTTGAGACGTTGAGGTAAGTTTCCCTTGCGCGTCCCACAAAGGATGCGCAAATATCAAGTACAATGTACAAAGCTTACCAAATAACGAGCCAAGACTCTTGGTCACATAATAAAACTTTGCAAAAATTAATGCAAGTTTATTTTCATTCTTATAATTTATCTTAAGTCATGCACTTAATTTAAACATAAAAGAGTATCTTATTTAATCTTTTTACACAAAAAGACAACTACCATAACATGCAAAAGATATACTTTGTTATACAATAAATATACAAGTAACAAACAGCCTATATGCTATGACGATGCTCAGGACTATCTTCTGG
The DNA here is from genome assembly GCA_030686995.1 of Artemisia argyi. NCBI lineage: Eukaryota > Viridiplantae > Streptophyta > Magnoliopsida > Asterales > Asteraceae > Artemisia > Artemisia argyi. The sequence continues at coordinate 85,193,079 of CM060707.1, forward strand.
AGCAGCGGAACTTCGTGCCTCTTGAAGCTTTCTCAGGAGCAACGCATCCTTAGGCGATACGGTCGCTACACTAACAGGAATCCCATCAGTCCTGGGAATATGTGCGGCGCCTACACCGCATAGGACGGCCTTGCCCTTAATACCCTTTTTCTGGGCAGCTCTCTCTGCGTGGCGCTCCAACACCTCCTTCAGAGGAATCTCCTTCTCAAGAGCAAATGGATTCAGCATATGGCGAGGCTGTGCAAAAACAGGAACCTGCAGCTGCGACTCGTCAGGCTTGAGGAAGTAGTCTGGGTGCGCTTCTGCATCCTCCAAAATATGGCGCCCCAGGGTCAACCCCTCCATAATTACCTTTATGGGGTTATCCTGGTCGCGCTCCAGCTGTGCAATATGAGGAAGCTCAAGAAGCTTCATCCCCTCCATGGCCTGCATCAGCTCGTCATAAGCACTTGCGTTATAGCCAGGCACCTCAGTCAGGGCCACATTCAACGCCTTGGTCTCATGGAGCTCCTCCATAGCTTGCGCCCTTCCACGCTCCATGGCGCACTGCACCACCTTTCCAAAGGTCTCCAACACCTCTGGAGACTCCAAGGTGCCCATAGCAGCCAAGCGCAATCCATGACTGATTAACCACCTACATCAACAAGAACAACTTGCATTAGAGGAGACAAACCAACAAATATAATAAGGCAACATTGCAGGAAAATATGTAAGGACGTACCTGCGCTCAGCTATGGTAGACATCAGATGAGGGTATAACTTCTCATCATAGTCTATGCTCAGGCCACGCAGCTTCTCCTCCTGCACCTGAACAATCTTCTCCATCCGCACCTTGAACTCATTGATGTTCGCAAAATGCTCCTCCTTATTCTCCTTAAGATACCTTACCGCCCAGGTAAGGTTGGCCCTAAACTGATGAAGTTCCCTGCGCGCTTGCTGCAGCTCAACCATCGCGGTCAACTTCTCGTTCATGACCTTGTCTGCGTGCGCCTTGAAGGACCCCACCTCCGCTTGCGCTTCAGCCAGCTGCGTACGGAGAAGAGCTATCTCCTCATATTTTTGGGCAAGAGTGCTACTCTCCCCGACGTATCTCGTCTTCAACTGAGCAACTAGCTCAGTTTGACGCTCAGCAGTAGTAGCCAACTCCACCAACAACTGCTGCGCAGATACGTCCTCATCCACCTTCACTCCCTCCTCCTTGTTTTCATTCTGAGGAGGGACCACAGTCTCCACAAAGGCCGCATCATCCTTCGCAGCATAGTCACTGCAAATGAATAACGAAGACAGTTAGCGCATTTACGACAAATAATAACAAAATATAAAGCATGAGGAAGATCACTTACAGAAACGGAGAGGCCTTTGCAGCCTCCTTATCCACACCAGAAGCGGATGTGTCCTCCTCTGCGGATGACTCTGCATCCCCGATCAGATGGCGCCTCCTCTTGGAAGTACCACTACCACCAGCCTCTCCTTTGCACTTTAGATTCTGTGCTACCACCTCAGGCTTCAGTATCTCTACGTTGTCAGAAGATTCAGCTTGCACCTCCTCCACATGCGCAGTTTCCACAGTCAGCGCCATGCTCTGTACGGGCGTCACAAGGAGAGGGGGCGAATCTTCATGACCAACTGGCCCCAATACAGTCAGATGCCCCGCAGTCGCTTCCAAAAGCGGTTGCTCGTTCTTCCTCAGAGGGTGCACACCAACGGTCACCTACTTCGGCTTCTCCAGCTTTACCATCGCAAACAAATCCATCTCTGCGCAACACAGGAACAAACAGCAAAACAGAGATTAGTCATTAAAAGTGCGCACACAGAAAAACTTACATTACTGGAAGCGAACAATAAAAAGGGATGAACACCCACCCCGGCCTTCCTCATCAATGAAGGTTGGCACCTCCTCAACACCAAGGAAATAGTTGCAACTCAACCTCACATGCACCAAAAACTCCTCAGGATACGGGTTAATGGGGATGCAGTTGGCATCAATAGTCTGCGCATCTGCTAAGCTATATGAACCGGGTGCGGGGCGCCCATCCCTCGGCAACGTCTCTTGAGTATAAAACTCAAATGGTGATGGAAACACCACATCATCCACCCAGAAAAAATACTCCCTCCAATGCCTCAGGGAATCTACCTTCTCGGTATAGCACTGAAGGCTCCCGGCGCGATTCGCAAAGGATACCCATCCATGCGAACACGTTGTGTGGTGAAATGCGCGGAAGAGGTCAATGGTTGGTTCTATCGCAAGTAAACGACAATTTACTTCAAAATTCGATATCTTCGCCGCACCTATACAGTGCAGCTGAGAGATATGAAGGCGATAGAAATTGAGTACGTTACTAAAAAATATGAAAATTGGTACGCGATAGTTAGCGTACTCAAAGAAGCGCGTGTATAGCCCTATCTTCCCTTCGGGGAAATCGGCAATACACGCATCGACGTCTGGAGCCTCTGGATGCACATCCAGAGGAATGAAGTAATCAGATGAGAACTGACGCACGTCATCCTCATCCATCGCAGAGCGAAACTCGTCTAATTGGGCAACCATTTTTACAGTATCTACTAGAATATGCACGCGCAATTACCTAATAAAACAGCTAATTTCTTTGAAAATACACTTTGAAGAAATGTGCAATGGTGAATGTGTGTTTTTACTGTGTGTTTTCGGTAAAAGGAGGCGATGACTCTTATATAAGCAATAAAAAAACCCTAGATGAAGGCCACGTGGATCCCACTCATAAAACGTGTGGCTGGAATCTGAAATGGTACATGCACTTTTTCCCGTTTTCCAAGGGACACGTGGGCACAACCCCCGACTTTCGAGGCATTTCTTTGAAATATCTAGGACTAGATACATAGTTCTCAATATTGGGCGGCAATATTCAAAATTCCTCCCGCCACGCTTACCGCTGTTCTGACTAGTCTAGCATCCGCGGCTACGAGCCGCACTGATGAGTGCTCAAACACTCATCATTTTTGGTCTATTCTGAACTACAAAACATACAAAAACACTCAGTAATGCATCAAAATACTGAAAATATTCCAAAATTGTGTTTTATATGTTTTAGATGCAAAATGAGCAAAAACAGATGAAAAACGTATAAAGTTTGCAAAATTGGCAGTTTCAGTCCCTCAACTTTCATAAAATTACAAAACTAGTCCCTGGATATTCAAAATATAGAAAATTATCACCAAAGGTCATTTTGAAATCATAAAATGTCATATTTAGTCCTTTGGTGAAAAATTGGAAAGTTTTGGAAATTTACACGTTTGGTCCCTGGAGTTTCAGATTTTGGCAGATTCAGTCCCTGGTGGGATAATTTTGGATGAAAAATTGTTTTTAGTCCTTGGAAGTTCAAAAATGTTCAAATTTGGTCCTTGGATAAAAGTTTTTACAAAATGGCAAGTTTAACCCCTAAACTTTTGGAAAATGTCAATTTTAGTCCTCGGGGTTTAAATTTTGGAAAATTGTAAATTTGGTCTTTATAATTTTCAAACTTGTCAATTTTGATCCTTGTAATAACTTTGGAACATGTACATTTTCAGTCCCCCATATTTTCAGAAATTACATTATTGGTCCTTGTTATTAACTAAGTTACCAAATGGACCCTTTATTAACTTAACCTTAAACCTAAACCAAACACCACAAATCTGATCCAGTCCATTAAACCCTTAGCCCACATCCAAGCCCATCCCCTAAAACTAATACCCCTGCTCTTTGACTAGTCAACACCCCCCAAAACCGTGCACTGTTCATCATCTCCCAACACAATCCCACGAAACCAGGACCCTCCCCCCTCCTCCTTTCCACCAAACCTTACTTTTTCATTAATAATATCACCAACCCAATCACCTTTCCCTCCCCCTCATTAATTACCACACCTAACCCACCCAACTGCTATTTCCCGTTTTCCCGCCAAATAATCTTTAAACGGCCTTGATCAAAACTAAGCCATCCTACGGTTACAAATGAAGTGGGAAAGGATGAGAGAGACTCTAGGGTTATAAAAGCAAAGGAAAAGAGAAGAATGAAGATTATTAGAGAGTAGCAGTAGTTGTAGAGTAGTTGTAGGATAGTTGAGTTGTCGTTTTTATTAGTTTTCAGTTTCCAAGTGTACTCTTTGGTTGAAAGGAATTGTAATCTCTGTTTTAAGCATAACTAAACTTATTTTAATCAAGAATTTTAGTTCTAAGTTAAAATTTCAGTTTTTACCATTTTGAATTTGCAATGCTCAAATTGACTCGTATGATTGATGTAAGTGGTTGTTTTCTGTATACTTACACTTGTTTCAGTTCATGTACAAGCTTTACAAAGCTCTCAAAACATTTGAAGTAGTTTAAAGACATTAAACTCAAGAAAATAAAATAAATAGAGAAAAATAAGTAGAAAATAAAAAAGTTAGTTGCAGAGATAATGGAAGCAGTTAGAATGGTAGCATGTGGATTCTTTTGGTATTAGAGCCTCAGGTGAGGCATTAGGTTGTGTTGGTGGCTCTTGATTCTTGGTTCCACTGCTTACAAGGCACTTGTAAGATTTTTCTTTCATAAATCTTTGCATAATCTGTTTCAAGTAACCACAGTTGTAGTTCATTATTTATCTTAGTTCATTTATGCTTAATTAAGTTTAGAAAGCATGTTAGATTCAATTTTATGGTGAAAATCTTCTAGTTGCTTTGTTAATCTGTCAATTCAGTTTATAGAGGAGTGTTTGGATTGGCTGATTTTGCCTTATCTAAGGTTGTATGTGGTGTTGCTTTTGGTTCCTACATTCTCAACTAGATCCCTTTAGGTCAGATAAGTCTTAAAACCTTGTTTGTTTTTAACAAAAAGTCAATATCAAGCAATTCTCACCACCACAGTTAACTGTGGTGGTCTTTAATCCTCATAATCCATAATCTCATATAAAAGCTATTGTTTTAGCTTATTTAAGTCTTATTGAAGCTTAACATAACAAGTTAAATCAGTTAGATGTGATCCAAGTTCAAAAAAGTCAAGTTCTTAAGTTTTTTACAAAAGTCAAAGAATGCCTTTCTCAGATTTTTCCAAAACTTGCTAGAATTGTTTTGATTTTTCCATTTAGATTCAGGGCCTGTGCTTTTGAAATATTGTAGTTTGCTAGCTCAACTTTGAAGTCCTTGCATCATTTGAATTTTGTGAATTTTGTACTGGGCCCCACAAGTGCCCAAACACAGTTGCAGGGCAAGTTTTCTGCTCTGTCTCAGCAGTTGCACACCCACCACCACCACTTTGTGGTGGTGTTCTGACCACCTCAGTGGGCCCCAGGCCACCTTTATTGCTCATTTCCACCCCCTCCTACCAGGGTTGGGTTTTTGACCATTGGGTTGACCTGGGTATCACTGGGACCACCCTGGAATTACCCCCAAACATCTGTCCCATTTTCAGTTCCAAACCAAGTTTCCAAGTGATTAATTGGGCTTATTCAGCTTATTTTGTGGACCCCACTTGTTGATTCTAGCTTAAATAAGTCCCATAAGCTTGTTTACATCTGAATTACCCATTGTGGGACCCACATAAGCTTGTTCAAGCTTATTTTGCCCATTGGTCAAACTGTGGTCAACTGTCCCCATTTTAGCTTATATTTTGCTTATTTTTTAGTTTCTAAAAAGTTTGTTTTTACAAAAGTTTGCTAATTTTAGATGTAAAATAGGTTTGTAAAAGAAAATCCAAGAAAAACCTAGTTAAATTTAAGTGATAGTTTCTATTTAATTTTATTTAATTTTAATTTTCATTTTTATATTTTTATTAAGTACTTGTTATTTTTATATTTTTATTAAATTTATATTATATTAAAGTATTTATATTAATTTTCTCAGATTTTTATTGTGTCATTTAGTGTTAATTAGAATTAACTTTAGTTTTATTAAATATTAATTAATATTAAGGTTAAAATAGCATAATTAGTTTTTATAAGGTAAAACTTAGTTTTTATATTTTTTATAGCTTTTATAAGTTGTAAAATAATTTTAAAAATTTTCCTAGAGTTTTTACTGTTCATTTGCTAATTTTTATAATTTAAAATAGTTTATTTAGTAATTAGTAAGTAATTAGTAATTAATTAATAGAAAATCCACAAAAAGACAAAAACACTTATTTTTATTTTTAAAACTTGTTTTTAGTTATTTTATAGTTTTAGAAATTTTATTTTCACCTTTTTTAGTATTTAATTAATATTGTATTATATTTAAGTATTTTAAATATTAATAATAAGTAATAATTAGTATTTAATTAATATTAAATAATTAATTAGTGTAAAAAATTATTTTCTTTTTCTATAAATTTTCTTTAACCCTTAGGTTTGTAAAAAAGTCATTTTCACCCCCTGGGTGTTTTTCAGATTTACGTTTTCACTTTTTATTTGGTACGTTTACGTTTTATTTAAATGTAACGTACGCGTTTTTAAGTTTTGAACGTTTCTAGTTTTTGTAACTTTCCCGTCTTATTCATATAGCTTGTTTAAGCTTTTCTCTTGTAGATTCTATAGTTCAATCACACACAGACCTTTTTCTCATCCAAATTCACCCGATCAAATAACCGTTTGTTTACAATTCACACCTCGTCGGGACATACGACCCGGGAAAACACTGTATTCCTCGGAGCATTGATTCTAGGCCTTTGACTTTGTTGACCATTATTTGGTCAATATAAGTTGACGGTTCAGGCTCAATCACGCACACACTAGACTGGGGGGACATGATGACGTATAAGTCTATATTTGGGCCACGAGCCCAAATGATAAACATCACTAAGGCCGAAAAACCACCACAGGTGGGCTATTATAACTTGGGCCGCATTAATAATGGGATTGGGCTCACGTAGACCCAAGCCCAACTAAACTATATATGGTATAGATAAGGATCTTCTATCTACGGAATAGATATCCTTAACCCGGATAAGCACCACGTGTGCGAAACGTAAGGAGCACGAAACCTACAAGGATTCTGCGCCTATATAAGGAATGACATAATTCTCATTAAAGGTACGATTCATAAACCCTAAACTCTTTACGAGAACCCTAAACCGATTACTTACTCTCACGCCGGAGGATAATCGTGGGAGACAATCCTATGATAAGCCTAACGGTGTTTGTTTATTTTCTTAGTGCGCAGGTTTCAAGCATTAAGAAGCGAATTGGTACGAGAGCAAGAGCCCAAACCAGGAACGCCCAACTTTTGTATCAACAGTATCATTTGCCAAAGATGATTTAGGTTATGTTCTAAATAGTTTAGGTTCGAATTTTTAAGGTTCAAAAATTTTCGGGTTTCCTTTTATTATTATTATTATTATTATTATTATTATTATTATTATTATTATTATTATTATTATTATTATTATTATTATTATTATTATTATTATTATTATAAGATAACTTTATTAGAAAAACGTTGGATTTACAAGAAATTAGTGGGGAGCTGAGATACTAACTAGGCCTCCACTCCTCTAGCTATAGCGAAGCTAACCTTACTAAAAATATGAGCAGCAGCACGTGTTCCAATGTCTTGAGTCACCGAGAATCTTCGGATACACTTTAGTTATGTCACCGCATCCTTCTCAAGGTCACCGCTTTATTATTATTATTATTATTATTATTATTATTATTATTATTATTATTATTATTATTATTATTATTATTATTATTATTATTATTATTATTATTATTATTATTATTATTATTATTATTATTATTATTATTATTATTATTATTATTATTATTCAAAATTTTCTTGATTAAGAACCTTAAAGTTTGTTACTTTACACTAGTTTAGTTTAATTGTTTCAAAATTGTTGAAAACGGTATTTTCCGAGTTTAGTTTTAGGGTTTTCCGAGTATCACTTTCTTTCTGAGTTAGGAAATTCTGAGTATACATATTTTCGAGTATTGAAAAATTGGAAACTTCCGAGTTTACCAGACTTTTTCCGAGTATTGGAAGTAGAAGTCCCGAGTATGATCTTTCCGAGTACCATCTTTCAGTGTAAGGAAAGGACTTTTCGAGTAACCTTTTCCGAGTAAAGAAATTATAACCTTCCAAGTTTCATACTTTCCGTGTAAAGAATTCACATTGGACTTACCAAGTAAGAAATTGGAATTGGATTTCCCGGGTATCTCAAAACCCTTAAGTTAATTATACCTAAACCCAATCAACCTTTATTGTCTTTAAAGATCCAACTCATTGTTTCACAATAATTGAACAAGATGTCTAATCAACAACAATTTCCTCCATACTTTCCTCAACAACAATACCCACAACCATATCCTTAACAATACCCACAACCATATCCTCCTCAATACCCTCAATAATATCCTCCTCAATACCGTCAACAACAATGGTTTCCTCAAGATGATTCCATTCAACAATCCATTTATGAAGCTAGTTCAGAGGCTCGTCCTCCAATGTTGTCTTCTGGTAACTACAATCAATGGGTAAACAGGTTCTTAAGTTACTTGGACTACAAAAAGCCTCACGGGAACTATCTCTGTAAAGTTATTATTGATGGTCCATTTGAGTTACCAACGATTACTGCTCTCGGTGATGAGACTATTAATCCTAGACTATTAATCCACCAAGACTTCCATCTGTGGAAAACTAGAAGGGGGGTTTAATAGTTTACCGTTTAAAATCTTTTTAACTTGTTTAGTTAGCTTTGAAACTTTCCGTTTGATCAAAGATATATACACAAACACAATATATAACATGCAAGTAAATGAAAGAAATGATCAAACCACAACACGAGTATTTATCGTGGTTCGGCTACAAGGACTCTTTTTCCTTGCCCTACGTCCACGCCCCGAGTATCCAACTCGAGAGTTTCTTTCACTAGTCAGTAAGCTCCTTTCACCGGCGGAGAAAACCTTACACGTCGCTTATACTTTTACCGACACTAAGCTAGATGTCGAGTTCTTTACCAAGGGTACAATCACTCCCGTTAGTTCTTTTACAAGGGTACAACTACTCCCTATACACTTTGTATTTTGAGGACTAAAATACTAACCGGTCACTACTGAATATACACAATCAAATGAAGTGTAAACAACATAAGTCTACACAATGCTAAGCTAACAAGTCTTGCAACGTTGTGTTGAATACTTGTTACTTTTTATGAACTCGTGAATCTCTTTGCTACAAAAAGAAACTTCACATATGAAATGATAAAGGGTTAGATGAAAGAATGAATGAATGTGTATAAATATGATGTAGAGTGATAAGCCAAAAATCAACTTGTAGCTTAGTATTTATAGCAAAAGCCTTCTGCAGGCCTGGCGGATACGGCGGAACCCTCAGATGGGTTCCGCCCGTGTACCCCCAGGGTTCCGCCGGGCTTGCAGTTGGTTTTGCAATAAATCTTGCAAACCAAACAAAGTCACATCTCATTACACCTTGCAAACCAAACAATGTCACATCTCATTATGCAAGTCTTTAAAACTAAGATTATGTTTTACTTAGAAACTAAAGTTTACATTTTGTTGTTAACAAAACTTAGCGAAGATCGTAAAATATAAATAACGTTTTTAGGCGATATTTGTATTAACAATCTCTCCATTTTTGTTGATGACAAAACATAAACTTTGTTTTTAAGTAACTCACAAAATCTTGGTGTTTTAAGACTTAAAAAAAAATTATATTAAACTTGTTTTACTTAAGTGATGAAAATCATATTAAGTTTTAAAGATTTAATATATTTCTCCCCCTTTTTGTCGAAACAAAAAGTAGAGGAGCGAAGCGGAATAACGCACTTGCTCTCCCTTGGTTGTTACTCCCCCTAAAAGGAGTGCCAAGAAGGGAAACATGGATTTTGATCCTACAAAAAAAATGGTTAGTTGGTGATATATAGAGTCAAGCTTGTAGTTACCACATACATTGCAACCACAATGACAACATGATGAGGCGAAAAATGAACCACTTTTAGGGGGTCATTTAAGCCCGGAATTGAATTTATTTGATCAAATATTGCCCTAAATCGTTCCTTTTGTGATTTTAGGTACTTTGGGAGAGAAATCTGGAAAAGGAAGCAATTCGGACATTTTTGGAGCATAAAAGTGAAGAAAACGCCAAAGTCTTAATTTTCCTTGCTGGGAACAGTAGGTGACGGCGTCAAGAGTAAAATCCTGACGGCGTCAAGAGTAATTTGCATGACGGCGCAGTACAGAAATGAAGGCGTCACCCAAGGCCGTCACATGTTAACTTGTCAAAACTTACGCGCGGAGTAGCTGATATTTTTTTGGTCATAACTTTTGCATACGAACTCGGATTTAGGTGATTCAATAGCCCACACGAAGAGGACGAAGAGATCTAAAATTTGGTGAAAAAATGGTCTTGACGGCATCAAGAGTAACGGGCTGACGCCATCAAGAAGGGCCGACAGAAAACATGCCTATAAATATAACATCATAACTTCACTTTTTGTAAGCCCTAAACCCTAAGGTCGATTCCTGGGTTTAGGTGGGTGTTTTTCCAGCAACTTAGAGGGTTTCAATCACTCCATAAACATCATGTATTGGTTTGATGATTCTATCTTAATTATGTTTTCCATTATCATTGTTGTTTGCTTTTCTTTGATGATGATTTGCTAATTCACCTTGTGTCTACTTATGATTATGTGAAACTTGTATATAATTGATTAGATCTCATTGATTTCTTGTTGATGTTGTGTCTATCTCCATTAACGAGGGGCTTGTTGATGTGTGTGTCTATCTCCATCAATTAAGGCGTGACAACTTCAATAAATCTAGTTGGTTTAGTTTATAATCCTTGTTTCCTATTGATTCTTGTTTTGATTGAATGATTTATATGTTAGGCTTAAGAAAACTGGCAGATCTCTAAATGGTAACATGCTTGAACGTCTTAGGAAACATGAACCTATTGCACTAAGGTCTTTATTGGTTTTATTTAATGCATGAGCCACTGTTTATAATCCCTATGGTTGTGCTGGGCATGGTATAGGAGGAGATAAGAGCTCATAGAATTGGGGAGTTATGTGCGATACCCCATGAATGGTATTAAGGAATACAACCCGTCAATTAAAACAAGGTTATAATTCAATAGGTAGGATTGGATAGCTAGCAAGGAGTAACATATCATGGGTAGACATGCTTCACTTATCTTGTAGAACCCTAGTTTACTTTTCTTGTTAATTAGTTTAATTAGTAGCTTTTTGGGTTAGTTGATTAGCAACTAATTCCGCCCCTTCTTCCAAAACCAGAGATTTTTACTTGCTTTTCATAAAATATAAAAACATAAAAAGAATCATCCTTCACCTTTAGACCTAGTTAGATTAATTTCAATCCTAACGACACTATTCCTAGCTGAACGATCAATCCCCCGGTACTTGTCACTATACTATACTACAACGATCAGGTACACTGCCTGGTGGGGGTTGTAAGTTTCTCAGGATCCCTTGAGAGGTAAAGCCTGGTGCGATTCCCACGTATCAAGTTTTTGGCGCCGTAGCCCGAGGAATAGTTATTGTTTAGGCTGAATTTGATTTTTATTAGGTCTACTCATTAGATTCCTATCAAGTGAGATTTTTTCTTTTTACTTTGTAGCTTTCTCGTAGTCTATCTTTTCTTTGTGATTTTGTTTGTAATTTGCTTCAAATGGATGTTACACTTAGACTTCTAAGATTGGAAGATAGGGTTGAGCGGCTAACACACCAAAGAGTTCAAAATACCTCATTTAGAGACACCTATGAATCATATGAGCCTTCTCCGAGGATAGATTCTTATGAACAACCTCCATGTTTAAGATCTAGTTTTAGTGAGGCCAATAGGAAATGCGACCTAGTTTGCCAAGGAATTATGGAGAGAGCCATTGCAACAAATCATAAGTTGGATGAAGCACTAGGTTTGCTATTATCGCTACCTAAGAAAACAATTGAGGAGGATTTAGCCGAGCATGATCACATTGATCAAAAAGACCTAGGTTTTATGATCGATGATGATGAATCTCTTGGGCAATTTGTATATAGCAGTCAGAATATTGAAGATGATCCTTATGATTCGGACATAGAAGTTGAGATGCCTAGAGAAGCACGTGAGATACTTGGGAGAATGTTAGGGCTAGATCCTGACACATGGAATGATGAGGTGAACAACATTAGCCCACAAAATACTCAACCATCATTTGAGGCACACACACCGCCCGTGACTTACCCGGAAGAAGTAGAAGAAACTTTAGGAATTCCGATAGAGGTAGAACCCTTGGACCAGGCACCACTTGAGGATATAGGTTTGAACACTTGTAGTGATAACCTTACTCCTAGTTCTAGGGAATTTCCTAGTGTTGATGAACCGGAACCTCAATCTTTACACACCTTTCCATCCTTAAATATATTTCTAGGAGACAAAAGAAGAACCGACCCACCCATCAACCAATATTATCCGGGTAGTTTTAGGATGAAGGAAGCCATTCACTCACCCCCTTCACCTCACGTGGCATATTCACACCCTAAGGGTGTGTATCGCTACTTTCACCCGCACTTAATCCTAAGTGTAGGGAAAACCTCCCCTATTTCCGTTAAATAAGGGTAGAGTCAGGCTCGTGACTCGAACAAAAACAAGCGCTTATTGGGAGGCAACCCAAGCTTTATTTGTTTGTGTGTTTTTATTTGTTTGTTTGTTTGTTTGTTTGATTTTATTTGTTTCCGTATGCATGTTTTATTTTTATTGTTTGTGGCTCATGTTTCAAAGTAAATTGTGAAAATGCTTTATTTTGTTTTTAACTTCGTCTTAATTGCATATAAAGGTATTTTGCAAAAGATAAGTGTAAGGGAGATCCAAATTTGTTTATAAGAACGAAATTGAGCATGAACCACAACAATATTAAATGGACATGTGTATTAGTACTTGTTAGAGTCAAATGCTTGTATCGAGTCATAATGATGTTTTGCAGGATTTTCCAGGAAGTAGGACCAAGTTTTTCCAAGAAATTTTCCGGAAACTTAACATAAGAATTTCTGCAGATCACTTCTGACGGCGTCACAAGTTTACTCTTGACGGCGTCACGTGTAAAAATCTGGAAATTTTACCGGTTTTGTTTTTCTAACGAAGTCTTAAGGTTTTTGTTGAACTATTAAGTTTTATAAACTCCAGGAAATCTGCAAACATTCATTCCACAAGCATTATATCTTTAATTGTTTTGTTTTTATTCCTAAGTCTGGAATTACATCTAGTTGTGAGTTATCTTTGTTCGGGTTGATGCTTTGGCTTTTTGTCTGTTTTTTCAGGATTTACAAGTTATGTTTGACAAGAAGATGATTTACATTCTGTAAGGGAAGCTTTGATTGTTCATTTTCTTGGAGGAAGATTTAACCTGGTCACCGTATTATCCATACCGAGCGAATCAGGGGAGTATTTGATTTCATTTGTTTTACTTATTTCACTTTTACATTCTTTACTTGAACATTGGGGACAATGTTCATCCTAAGTGTAAGGGGAGGGTAAAAAGATGATACCTTACATATGCACTTTCGCTTGAGTTTGTTTTGTTTGATAGTAGATGTGTAATAAAACTATGAGAAATACTTGTTAGTGCAATTTTAGCGCCAAATTTAAAATTTTTACAACATTTAGGAGTGAAACTTTAGCCATAGCAAGCGTCTCATGGATAGGAGATTGTATGACTATCACATAACCGTATATTCAGAAAAATTTTCCACCCAAATATGTGAGGTTCGCCTTTAGATTTAATAGGGAAAGCATTTACTATTAGTGCTTATGAGTGTACTGGTAGTATTTAGATTCTAGAACTTGCGTTAGTGATGCATCCCGAGACCGCTAGTGAGACTACATTCGTGTGGTAGGATTTACTACATGATAAGAGGCATTAGGATCACCCTTGTGTTAAACCCGTATTATAATTACTTGACCATTTAAGTCATATTACTTGGCTAGTTAAGTTAACTAATTTTTCCCACACCTTAGCGTTGTACTCATTTTTAGTACACGAAACCCCTGGTACACCCCTCCGAGCCTATCTTTTCGTTTCTAACTTTAAGCATCTTACTTAAAGAAAGAATTTGTTACACCCCACTTAAATGTACACCCAAATCGCCTTAGCCTTCCGTGTATGCGCTCATCTTTAGTGCATTATTGTTATTTGTTAAACCCTAAGTTAACTATCTAATTGATTACATGGTTGCTAAGTCGAGTCATATCCTTGTACATATTGTTTTGGGACGATTGGGACTCATGGGTAAAGTACTTATTTATGGAGTAATGGGGAAGAACATCATTTATTACCCCCCGTATGTGCGTTAATCTTAAAAGTACTCCAAGTGTTTTGATTTCTTAATTCGAGTCATTAGATTAGTTTATTGTAAACTATGTAAAGATTCAAGTGTAAGGGGAATGTTCATCCCCTATGATGTATTATTTTGGATGGTAGGGTAAGAGTGTATGTAAAAAAAAAAAAAAAAAAATCGAAAAATCAAGAAAAAAAAATATATATATATATAGAAAAAGAAAAAAAAAGAAAAAACATACGGACTACCATCCCGTTTCATTCTATGTTTATTTTATGTTTTTGTTAATTTTCATTTATTAGCTTAAGTCGAGTCTAGTCTTGGCTTAGCAACGCCATATTGTACATGTAATTAACCAAGATTGTTAACTCGCCACCAGTAAAACTTCCTTTATCCAACAAAACCGTGTATTTCATATCCCTACACCTAACGTTACAACCCTTTAAAAGACGTCTTTGATAGTTTATCCTAGGTGCTTACGCCATGTGGTGGAGGTTTGATCCTTTCCCAAGCCTATGGTAATCTATTTTGCTATGACAGGTAGTGAGAGATATCTTCCGTTTCCATATTGTAATTTATACTTTATTACACCCGAGAGATGTGAGTATCTAAACACTATTTGTGAGGTGCTAGTGTATGACCTCCGTGCTTGTCTATTGGTCTTTAGTGGAACGATTATTTGTTGTAATTACTTTTATATTAGTGTTAAATGACCCCTAACTTGTATTTTGATTAGAATAAAAGCGCATTTGCTTGAGGACAAGCAAATCTCAAGTGTAAGGGTATATGATGAGGCAAAAAATGAACCACTTTTAGGAGAATTTATTTGATCAAATATTGCCCTAAATCGCTCCTTTTGTGATTTTAGGTACTTTGGGAGAGAAATCTGGAAAAGGAAGCAATTCGGACGTTTTTGGAGCATAAAAGTGAAGAAAACGCCAAAGTCTTAATTTTCCTTGCTAGGAACAGTAGGTGACGGCGTCAAGAGTAAAATCCTGACGGCGTCAAGAGTAATTTGCATGACGGCGCAGTACAGAAATGAAGGCGTCACCCAAGGCCGTCACATGTTAACTTGTCAAAACTTGCGCGCAGAGTAGCTGATATTGTTTTGGTCATAACTTTTGTATACGAACTCGGATTTAGGTGATTCAAAAGCCCACACGAAGAGGACGAAGAGATATACAATTTGGTTATAAAATGGTCTTGACGGCATCTAGAGTAACGGGCTGACGCCGTCAAGAAGGGCTGACAGAAAACATGCCTATAAATATAACATCATAACTTCACTTTTTGTAAGCCCTAAACCCTAAGGTCGATTCCTGGGTTTAGGTGGGTGTTTTTCCAGCAACTTAGAGGGTTTCAATCACTCCATAAACATCATGTATTGGCTTGATGATTCTATCTTAATTATGTTTTCCATTATCATTGTTGTTTGCTCTTCTTTGATGATGATTTGCTAATTCACCTTGTGTCTACTTATGATTATGTGAAACTTGTATATAATTGATTAGATCTCATTGATTTCTTGTTGATGTTGTGTCAATCTCCATTAACGAGGGGCTTGTTGATGTGTGTGTCTATCTCCATCAATTAAGGCGTGACAACTTCAATAGATCTAGTTGGTTTAGTTTATAATCCTTGTTTCCTATTGGTTCTTGTTTTGATTGAATGATTTATATGTTAGGCTTAAGAAAACTGGCAGATCTCCAAATGGTAACATGCTTGAACGTCTTAGGAAACATGAACCTATTGCACTAAGGTCTTTATTGGTTGTATTTAATGCATGAGCCACTGTTTATAATCCCTATGGTTGTGCTGGGCATGGTATAGGAGGAGATAAGAGCTAATATAATTAGGGAGTTATGTGCGATACCCCATGAATGGTATTAAGGAATACAACCCGTCAATTAAAACAAGGTTACAATTCAATAGGTAGGATTGGATAGCTAGCAAGGAGTAACATATCATGGGTAGACATGCTTCACTTATCTTGTAGAACCCTAGTTTACTTTTCTTGTTAATTAGTTTAATTAGTAGCTTTTTGGGTTAGTTGATTAGCAACTAATTCCGCCCCTTCTTCCAAAACCAGATATTTTTACTTGCTTTTCATAAAATATAAAAACATAAAAAGAATCATCCTTCACCTTTAGACCTAGTTAGATTAATTTCAATCCTAACGACACTATTCCTAGCTGAACGATCAATCCCCCGGTACTTGTCACTATACTATACTACAACGATCAGGTACACTGCCTGGTGGGGGTTGTAAGTTTCTCAGGATCCCTTGAGAGGTAAAGCCTGGTGCGATTCCCACGTATCACAACACAACAATGATCAACCAACACATGCAAGTAAGTAGAAAGAAATATCATTCCAAGTAAAATTTGACTCTTAAAAGTCAAAGACTAGAAATGTGAAAGATTCTTCTACTTCTAAAATAAAAACTACAAATAACCAAGAAAATAAAGGAAAATCAAATCCTACTTTCCTAAATGGGGCAAAAGGCCTCCAAAGGTTGTCTAGGATTTGTTTGGGTGGGAAAAAACATCCAAACATTCTATGACGTGTTGGAATGCAAACCGGGTTTTATCTTGGAATTGGTGAAGCAGCAATTTGATGCTTGTATCCATTTGCTCAAAATTTGAGCAAACATGGGGATGAGTGGGTGGAAATGGGTTGGTTTTGGTTTCTTGGTTTGAGGGTTGGTTGGTTTTTGGTTCTTGGGTGGAGGATGGGTTTGGTATTGTGTCAAGCAAGGTGGTTTGAAATTCCATTACTTGATGGAGGTGATTCTCAACCATGCTTTGGGTTTCCTCATATGAAGGAAAGAAAGACTCAAAGGTTTGGGCTTGAGAATGTGGAGGAGTTGGGTGATCATGGTTTTCAAAGTTTGGTTCCCCATAAAGAGGACCATGGATGTCATGGTAGATAGGGTGAAACAACAATAGTTTGGGTTGATGGTACTCTTGTTGTGGTGGTTGGGTGTTGTTAAAATGCTCATTTTGGTCTAGAATTGACCTTGGTGATTCATTTGCAAAAGGTGTTAGTTGTGTAGGTCTTGGTGGAAGATCATTGAGATCTTGGACAAAAGGGTGTGGTGATGTTGGAGGAGACCCAAATAACTCCATAGGTTCAAGTTTGGGTAATGGTGATGGTGATGGAGTTTTGGATGGTTGGGTTGGAGCACTTGGTGGAGTTGGGTCAACGGGTGATTTAGTTGGTGGTGGAGTGAGCTCATTGGGTTCATTGGGTGATGGAGATGGAGATGGAGATGCAATGTTCAAAAAATGTTCATTTTTGATAGGTGAGGTGAATTCATCCGAATATGAGGAGCTTAGGTTGATGGATTGGTTAGACCAAAGTGGTTTAACACTTATCCTGGCGGTTCTCCGGATGGGTCGTGATGGTTGAGAGGTGATTGTTGACTTAGTCATGGTTAAAAATGGTTTAGAAGTTCAGAAATTGTGATGAAGAAGGTGTGATTTGATAGTGTTTAGGATGGTTTAATTTATAGTGATGAAGGAGTGTAGGAAGGAGTGTTTGGATTTGATGTTAGGCCATACAAAAATGGAGGTTCCTAATGATTTGGAAAACTAATTGTGGGTTGTCATATCATGGAAGTCAATCCAATGAAAATGGTGAAGTGAGAAGACAAGGTTTGCACTAAATGCTTAGTGGTTTTGGTGTTGAAGTATAAATCTCAGGGATTTCAAGGAACCTTTAGAAGGGTTCCTTCCTTTATGTGTGAAGGGTCCTTGGGGTGGTTATGGCTATTTTTGAAATTTGGCGGGAAATGGTTTTATTTTAGTTATAAGGAATGAGAAGTACCCTATTGTGCTAAACAAATTGCAGAAAATTGGTTTCTATCTAAAAGGATTGTATTTTGGTGATTGGATGTTGAAATGTTGAAAACTAAAAAAATTTTCTGCAGCAAACTGGCGGACCCCTCAAGATACACAGGCGGAACCCATTTGAGGGTACCGTCTGGTCCGTTGGGCCAATTCTGGGTTGCCCAGAAAATGCACTGGTGGAACCCAATTTTGGGTATCGCTAGATCCGCCAGGGCTGTAAAATTTGGCAGTCCGCGATTTTGACTCGCGAGACAATTTTCAAAATTTTCAAAAACTCCTAAAATCAAAAAGATAATGCATTTCTGGTTAGGCAATGCAAAAAATAGACACGTAAATACACATATCATAGGACTTTGACCTTGAGGTCGAGAATTTCACTATACTTAGTGAAAATATCATAAACATGAAAATTTGACAACTTGCCAAAAGTTTTCTACCTGCATCAAAGTTAGATAATACATGTTCCAAATAGTATCAAACATTGTACTAACACACAAATACATCACAAATATTGTTTAAACGACCAAATTGGTTTAAATAGCACCTAGTGCCAAACACTCCTACACACCCGCACTCATTGACGGTCAATCTTGTTCTTGAGCTTCCCAAGGAATCTTCCAAGATTCTTAAACATCCCCTTTGTTTACTTGAACTCCGCCGACTCATTTGGAATATCCGGAAGTTGGGATAGGTATTCGAGAGGTAGGAGCCTAGAGTTGGGCAAATTGTCATCTTCACTCATTGAGGAAGATGATGAGGAGGTAAGAGGATGAGGATGTTTTCCTTGGGCTTTGTAAACTCTCTTATCACTAAGTGGGACAAAGGTGTGTGGAATGAGAGAGTAGCCAAGACGAAGACCGTTTGGAGTTGGTGGAATGGGAGAGATGAACCTAAAGAGACGAGTCAAGAGCATTCCATACGGCATAGCCGTTGTGCCATGCATGGGAATGTCGGCCATTCTCTTGGCCATGTAGTAGGCAAGGTTAAAGGGTTGCCTAAGGACAAAGAGTGGAGCATGTAGCAAAGGCAAAGGTTGATATGATCTCAGTTTCCTATTGTGCTAATGACATTGGCTCTAAGTACTTCCTCCCATTTCTTGAATTAGGGATTGAGTTCATTCATTTCCATTCCATATGGGTCTTTATCGAACTCATTTCCCTAACGGGTTCTCCTAGTGTTGGTTGT
The DNA here is from genome assembly GCA_030686995.1 of Artemisia argyi. NCBI lineage: Eukaryota > Viridiplantae > Streptophyta > Magnoliopsida > Asterales > Asteraceae > Artemisia > Artemisia argyi. Next base: position 85,212,371 of record CM060707.1, read on the forward strand.
CCTAACAAAGAAGTGGTCACGATGTACATCTTTTGATACAAGAGGTATGTCATAAGGATGGATGCGGTCTTGGAGGTTGTCAAGAGTTGAGAGGGAGTGCAAGTCGGAATAGATGCAAGTACCACAGTTTGGGACACCTAGGATTTGAGCAAACTCCTCAAGAGTGAAGGAGTATTGATGACCACTAACCCTGAAGTTGATAGATATTTGACCATAATCATCCATGGAGAGGACGCCGGATGCATAGAATTCCAAAATGAACCTAGGGCAAATAGGCTCGTTGATTTCTAAAAGACACTCAAAGTTGATTGTGGCAAAGTCGGCGTAAAGGTTTGTGCCTTCTAGGAAGGACGGGTCAATGGTTCTACCCTCATGGACATAGTATTTTTCTAAGGCTTTGAAAACATTGACTTGGTTTGGGGTAAGGCCTTTGATTTTGTGGTGTTTTGGTAGGTACTTAATGGTGTGCTTGTGGTCGTAGTGGGTTAGAGGTGGCATGATGATTCATAGAACAACAAAATTTCACGTTTTAGTTTAAGTAAACTACTATTATAATGTGGATGTTCTAGTGTGTGCCTATATGAAAACAATGTGGAGGTGCGGTTATCTTGACTCATTTTGATGCTTAAAAATCATTTTATAATGCAAGTTTTGTTATAAAACAAAAGATAACCCAAACGCTCCTAGTTCAATGCAGCTTCGTTTGAATGTACCCGAAAATACATATTGGTTATGTATTCCCTTTAGCATTCAAGAGACATTATGCAAGTGACGTTTTAAACATAACGTTTTGATTTTGTATTCTCAATGTGAGACGAAAAAATATTTGTCCTATTTGTGAGAAATTTTTGGAAAAATTTGTCATGGGGTGTTTTAGCAAACATGTTTACACTTAGTAAGAATGCAATTCCTAACTATGGGGAACATGATTAGTTTTGTTAAACACCTAATTTCATGCATGATTTTCTCAAGTTAATGCATAACCCCAAGTTTTTGTTTTTGTGCAAAAAATAGAATTCCTAGACTCAGATCAGGATTGTAATCAAGTTTAGAATACTTACAATGATGATTGAGTTGCAATGTGAGTGAAAGGAAGACCAATAAATCGTAGGTATGGATGGATGGTAAAGTGAATAGTAACAGTTTAGAAGTGGTGGTATGAGATAATGGGTGTTTGGTTTAATATAAACAAAAAAATGGTTCTGTAGGTCGGCGGATACCGCAGACCCCTGAAATGGGTTCCGTCCGTTGTGTCTGAGGGTTCCGCCGACCCTGCTAAGAAAAATAGTTATGGATTTGATTTGATTTTTGTGATTTTTGTCTAATGTTCAGAACTACAATGTAGGTTCCATGAGTCCTAAGCCTAGCCTAAGAAGGTTAAAAGGTTCACGTTTAAGGGGTTTTGTGAGAATGTCGGCTATGTTGTCTTCGGAAGAAACTTTTTCAATTGAGATATTTCCTTTTTGAACGTTGTCACGAAGGAAATGATGACGGATTTCAATATGTTTGGTACGAGCATGTTGAACCAGGTTTTTGCTAAGATCAATGGCGCCTTTGTTGTCACAAAGAATTGTGATGTCATTAAGTTGAATTCCATAGTCGACAAGAGCTTGCTTCATCCAAAGAGCTTGTTGACATGCCTTTCCTGCCGAAATGTACTCGGCTTCCGTTGTTGAGATAGCAAGAGCCGTTTGCTTCTTAGAGAACCATGAGGTGAGACAATGTCCAACAAAAGTACAAATACCACTTGTACTTTTTCTATCGACATAGTCACCGGCATGATCCGAGTCGGCATACACTATGGTGTCTATTCCCATTCCTTTGGGATACCATAAACCTAAATGTGTAGTGCCATTAATATACCTAAAAATTCTTTTAACGGCTTCGAGATGAGTAGTCTTAGGATCTTCTTGAAAACGAGCACATAGACAAACACTAAACATAATGTCGGGTCTACTAGCCGTTAGGTAAAGTAGACTACCAATCATACCTCTATATTTAGTGCTATCTACGGATTCACTTTCCTCATCCTTGGTGAGTTTAGTTTCCGTGGAGATTGGAGTTTTGATAGGTTTCGAATCCTCTAATCCAAATTTCTTAAGCATGTCCTTAATATATTTTGATTGGTTAAAGAAGATACCATCTTCTAGTTGTTTAATTTGGAGTCCTAGGAAAAACTTGAGTTCTCCCATCATACTCATTTCAAACTCGTCATGCATGATTTTTGAGAAATCCACACATAATTCTTGACAAGTTGATCCGAATATAATCTCATCAACATAGATTTGGACTATGATAATATGTGAATCTTTCTTCTTAGTGAAGAGAGTATTATCAACTAAGCCCATGGTATACTTAAGGTCAACTAGGAAGGTTTTAAGTCGATCATACCATGCTTTTGGAGCTTGCTTAAGTCCGTAAAGAGCCTTTTTAAGTTTGTAAACATGATTTGGTTTTTCAAAATCGATGAAGCCCGGTGGTTGAGCAACATACACTTCTTCATTTATGACTCCGTTTAGAAATGCACTTTTGACGTCCATTTGAAAGAGTTTAAAATTGTGTGCACATGCATATGCAAGTAAGATTCTAATTGACTCGAGCCTAGCAACCGGAGCAAAAGTTTCATCGTAGTCAATGCCTTCTTGTTGGTTATATCCTTGTGCAACTAGCCTAGCTTTGTTTCTAGACACAATTCCATTTTCATCCATTTTATTACGAAAGACTCATTTTGTTCCAATTATAGTTTGACTCTTTGGTTAAGGAACTAATGTCCATACATCATTCTTAACAAATTGGTTTAACTCTTCTTGCATTGTAATTACCCAAGACTCATCTTTAATGGCTTCATTAATGTTTTTCGGTTCAATGGTTGACACGAAACAAAAGTAGTTGCTTTCATTTTGAACTTTTGACCTTAGTGTTCTTTCGTTAATGTTGCCTATGACACCATCTAATGGATGACTTTTAGATTCTTTGACATTGACAAGTTCTTTGTTTAATAGTTCATCTTCCTTGTCATTACCTAAAATCTCTTGACTTTCTATTACTTGGCTTTCAACTAAGTCATCATCTACCAAAGGTGATGTCTTAGAGGGAGGTGGACTCTCGTCAAATGTTACGTTCAACGATTCCTCGACTCTTAAGGTTTCTTTGTTCAAAACAATGTAGGCTTTACTATTTTGTGAATATCCAAGGAATACACCTTCTTAAGACTTTGGGTCAAATTTGGTGAGATAATCCTTGGTGTTAAGAATGAAACATTTACTTCCAAACACTCTAAAGTATGCTAATGTAGGCTTTTTACCTTTATATAGTTCATAAGGAGTTTTATTCAGAAATGTTCTTATTAAGACTTGATTTAAAATGTACGTTGATGTGTCAACGACATTACACCAAAACTTTTGTGGAATGTTTTGTTCATTAAGCATTATTCTACTCATCTCTTGCAATATCCGGTTTTTACGTTCTACTACACCATTAGATTGAGGAGTACGTGGAGCCGAAAAGTTATGAGTAATACCATTAATATCATAAAAGTTTTCAAATTGAAATTCATTATCAAATTCACGACCGTGATCCGTTCTAATAGACACAATATTAGACCCTACTTGATTTTGAATTTTCTTACTTAGAATCTTAAATTTATCAAAAGCTTCATTTTTACAAGTTCTAGACATCTAGATGTAGAAACCAAGTTTTTAGCCTTATGGCTACTATGGACTTGTTTACCGACTTTGCAAGCATCACAAAAGTGTTGGTCGTATTTCAACTTAGGTAGGTTTCGAACTAAGTCTTTGGATGAGAGGTTTTGAATTAGTCTCATGTTAGCGTGTCCTAAACGTCTATGCCATAAAGTTGAAGATTCATCTAATGAGGTAAGACAAAGTTTGTCTCTAGATGTTGGATCCATCTTCATGACATATACGTTGTTCTTAAGGACACCTTTGGCTATGGTTATACCATCTTAAGTATTTTACTTCCGTTTTCACTAAAAAGGACATTATACTTATTACGACAAAGTTGACTAATATTAAGAAGATTAAAACCTAAGTTATCAACATGAGCTACATCATCTATAAAAAGGGAGTCATGAGAGATTGTACCTTTTCTGATGATTTTGCTCTTAGCTTTACTACCAAACGTAACATTACCTCCGTCACATTTGTGATAAGTAGTGAAGAGGCTTTTGTTACCCGTCATGTGCCTTGAACAACCGCTATCTTTAATCCATTCATCCGGTTCCAAACAAACTTTGAGGCACACCTATTTTATGAAAAACACTCAAACATTTGGTCCCCAATTTCTCATGGGTCCATTTTGGTTAAGCATACCATTAACTTGTTCCAAGTATGAAAATAGAACATAAGGGTTCTATGACATGTAATTTGGAGTTTGGTAATGTCCAGAAGTGTTTTAGTTCCAAACATGTTGGTAGTTTGATCGAGCGTTGAAGTTGCTCTTTGGAAAGGGGCGTTTGGGAGTTGGAGTCTTAGGTCTTGGTTGAGTAGTCTTAGCTCTAAATTCGTTTTTACTAAGTCCTACTCCAGTTTTAAAAGCAGCTTTTGTTCCATTTTTATATGTGACTTTAACAAATTTTGAACGATCCGATGTGGATGGTGTTACTGCTGCAGCAGACTTGGCGGAACCTTCGGGTCCAACGGGCGGAACCCTGGATTGGGTTCCGTCTGTTCCGCGAGCTGCTGTAGCAGTTTTGTTAGTTTCTTGTCCAATCTTTGGTTGTTTCGTTTGACCCTTTGAAGTTTCTATTTTCATGAATCCTAGTCCTGTTTTATTAAAGGGTGACTTTTGAATTTTCATAATTTCATCCACACAAGAAATGCTCTTATCAAACTTCTTAAACTTTGTGGTTTGTTTTATTAGATCATTTTGAGTAATTTTAAGTTTCTCAACTTCGAGTTTAAGCTCTTCACATGATTTGCAAGAAGTGTCAATACCTTTACTCTTTTCTAATCTCTTAGCTTTTTCTTTTAATTCATAAACTTCATTTTCTAAAAACTCCTTTTTAGTTTTCAAAAACTTATTTTTGTTTATGATTTTTAAGCTCAATTCACAAAGTTTGTTATATTCTTTTTGTAAGGTGTCATCATCAATAGAGGAGTAAGATGAGTCGGAGAGTACCTCATTTGAGTTGTGAGCCATGAGAGCAATATCATCATTCTTTGGCTCATCGTTATCTCGTTCATAGTCACTCCAAGCACCACCCACAAAAGTTTGTTGAGGTTTACTCTTGGGTGGTTTTGGACATTCTCCTACAAGATGACTTGTGTCTCCACACCTATAACATTTTCTTTCAACTTTTCCTTTCCTATCATCACGATCTTTTCGGAAAGTTTTCTTGTCATCTTTAGGTTACCTTACAAACTTTCCTCTTCTATGAAAGAACTTCTTGAAGTCTCTAACGGCCATAGCATATTCCTCAACATCACTATCCGAAGTAGATTCTTCATCATCACTTGATTGGACTCTAGCTTTCAAGGCAATGGACTTAACTTTTTCTTTCTTGCCTCTAACTAGTTCCAAATCTTTTTCCATTACCATTTCATAAACTTTGAGGTTTCCAATTAGCTCGTCAAGTGACATGCTTGAAAACACACACATATACATATATATATATATATATATATATATATATATATATATATATATACATATATATATATATATACATATACATATACATATATACATACATATATATATATATATATATATATATATATATATATATATATATATATATATACATACATATATATATATACACATACACACACATATATATATATATATATATATATATATATATAAATATATATATATATATATATATATATATATATATATATATATATATATATATATATGTATGTATATATGTATATGTATATGTATATATATATATATATATATATATATACATGTATATACATATATATATACATATATATATATATATATATATATATATATATATATATATATATATATATATATATATATATATATATATATATATATATATATATATATATATGTAAGTGACTGAAGATGTGATATTACAAGTAGCAAGTTGTAAAACTGCAAAAGAATTATGGGAATCATTAAGAAAAAGACACGTTGGAGAAGAGAGAGTGCAACAAGCACGGTTACAATCACTAATGATTGGATTTCATGCTCTTCAAATGAAGGAGGATGAAACAGTGGATGCATTTATGAACAAACTAAATGGTTACGCCACGAAGGCTAAAGAATTAGGAAAAACCATGGATGAATCACTTTTAGTACGAAAACTATTAGACTCCACACCAGATAGTTTCATGTGTATATTAACGAGATACACAAAGGAAAGAATAGGCGTTGCTTGTGCAGTTTATTAGGGTATACCGAGACAAAAAAATCAAGGATTGTTTGGAGACGTTTAGCAATACGAAAACAACAACAAATAACAAAAGGACGGGATGATCACTCGTTTATATAAGAATACCGACGGGTATTGGAGGATTGTTGAAGGACACGGTGTGGATTAAGAAAGAAGTAAGAGGGTATTGAAGTACGACATTAAAAAGGAGACAAGCAACAGCAGCAACGACAAACAAAACTCATTTGTTTAGACGTTGGGATAATACCGTGGGGTATTAGCAAGAAGAAAAAGCAAACGAATTGCTTTTGGTAGAAATACCGAGAGGTATTTGGTGAAGGACTTGGAACGGAAACAACAACAAACGCGAGTTTGATTGTGGCCAAACAACACTAAGGGTGGATTTGGAGAAGGAGCCGAGACATAACAAGGGTCTAGGGCACACGAATTGGAACCAAGTTGATACAAAAGAAAGGAAGGAACAACGTGAAGTGTGGTAGAAGGAGAAAACAACGTTTGGTTGGTATATTGCTTCAACAACAACATACACAACCGGATTGCAGCAGACTTGGCGGAACCTTCGGGTCCAACGGGCGGAACCCTGGATTGGGTTCCGTCTGTTTCGCGAGCTGCTGTAGCAGTTTTGTTAGTTTCTTGTCCAATCTTTGGTTGTTTCGTTTGACCCTTTGAAGTTTCTATTTTCATGAATCCTAGTCCTGTTTTATTAAAGGGTGACTTTTGAATTTTCATAATTTCATCCGCACAAGAAATGCTCTTATCAAACTTCTTAAACTTTGTGGTTTGTTTTATTAGATCATTTTGAGTAATTTTAAGTTTCTCAACTTCGAGTTTAAGCTCTTCACATGATTTGCAAGAAGTGTCAATACCTTTACTCTTTTCTAATCTCTTAGCTTTTTCTTTTAATTCATAAACTTCATTTTCTAAAAACTCCTTTTTAGTTTTCAAAAACTTATTTTTGTTTATGATTTTTAAGCTCAATTCACAAAGTTTGTTATATTCTTTTTGTAAGGTGTCATCATCAATAGAGGAGTAAGATGAGTCGGAGAGTACCTCATTTGAGTTGTGAGCCATGAGAGCAATATCATCATTCTTTGGCTCATCGTTATCTCGTTCATAGTCACTCCAAGCACCACCCACAAAAGTTTGTTGAGGTTTACTCTTGGGTGGTTTTGGACATTCTCCTACAAGATGACTTGTGTCTCCACACCTATAACATTTTCTTTCAACTTTTCCTTTCCTATCATCACGATCTTTTCGGAAAGTTTTCTTGTCATCTTTAGGTTACCTTACAAACTTTCCTCTTCTATGAAAGAACTTCTTGAAGTCTCTAACGGCCATAGCATATTCCTCAACATCACTATCCGAAGTAGATTCTTCATCATCACTTGATTGGACTCTAGCTTTCAAGGCAATGGACTTAACTTTTTCTTTCTTGCCTCTAACTAGTTCCAAATCTTTTTCCATTACCATTTCATAAACTTTGAGGTTTCCAATTAGCTCGTCAAGTGACATGCTTGAAAGATCTTTGGATTCTTCAATTGCCGTCACTTTTGCTCTCCACTTCGGATGGAGTGCTCTAAGAAATTTCCTGACAAAGTTCTTACTACAAAAAGATTCATCAAGTGCTTTAAGTGAAGTAATAATAGTGTTAAACCTAGCAAAAGCATTATCAATAATCTCATCTTCGGAAATAACAAATTGTTCATATTGTTGAACAAGAAGATCAATTTTGTTATCTTTAACTTGTGAGTTTCCTTGATGAGTGACAATTAAAGATTGCCAAATATCTTTGGCGGTTTTACACATAAAGACTCTTTCATATTCTTTCTTAGGCAAAACATTGTAAAGCATCATTTTAGCTTCATTATTTTTACCAATCAATTTCTTTTGATCATCATCTTTAATATTAGTAACTATGTTATCACCATCAATGATTATATACCATAAATCTATATCTTTAGATTTCACGTAAGTTTCAAAACGGTTTTTCCAATATATAAAACCATTTGCTTCGAAAAGTGGTGGTCTTTGCATAGATTGCCCTTCTTTGTAATTTTCAAAATCCATGGATCGTTTCAAGTTTTAAAACACAATATATTTTAAAAGCTTGAGTAACGTAGCTTTTGATGCCAATTGTGGAAAACTAGAAGGGGGGTTGAATAGTTTACCGTTTAAAATCTTTTTAACTTGTTTAGTTAGCTTTGAAACTTTCCGCTTGATCAAAGATATATACACAAACACAATATATAACATGCAAGTAAATGAAAGAAACGATCAAACCACAACACGAGTATTTATCGTGGTTCGGCTACAAGGACTCTTTTTCCTTGCCCTACGTCCACGCCCAGAGTATCCAACTTGAGAGTTTCTTTCACTAGTCAGTAAGCTCCTTTCACCGGCGGAGAAAACCTTACACGTCGCTTATACTTTTACCGACACTAAGCTAGATGTCGAGTTCTTTACCAAGGGTACAACCACTCCCGTTAGTTCTTTTACACGGGTATAACTACTCCCTATACACTTTGTATTTTGAGGACTAAAATACTAACTGATCACTACTGAATATACACAATCAAATGAAGTGTAAACTACATAAGTTTACACAATGCTAAGCTAACAAGTCTTGCAACGTTGTGTTGAATACTTGTTACTTTTTGTGAACTCGTGAATCTCTTTGCTACAAAAAGAAACTTCACATATGAAATGATAAAGGGTTAGATGAAAGAATGAATGAATGTGTATAAATATGATGTAGAGTGATAAGCCAAAAATCAACTTGTAGCTTAGTATTTATAGCAAAAGCCTTCTGCAGGCCTGGCGGATACGGCGGAACCCTCAGATGGGTTCCGCCCGTGTACCCCCAGGGTTCCACCGGGCTTGCAGTTGGTTTTGCAATAAATCTTGCAAACCAAACAAAGTCACATCTCATTACACCTTGCAAACCAAACAATGTCACATCTCATTACACCTAGTCAAACACCAAACTTGCAAGCAAGCACATAGTTAGTCAAACACATTTTCTTTCCATAAATGTATATTGACAAAACTTGCCATAAATGTGATGTGACATTTCTATTTTAAGAAATAAAGAGTGTTGTGTTTTATGAAATGTAAAATGTAGCAAAAGTCTAGTTTATGCAAGTCTTTAAAACTAAGATTATGTTTTACTTAGAAACTAAAGTTTACATTTTGTTGGTAACAAAACTTAGCGAAGATCGTAAAATATAAATAACATTTTTAGGCGATATTTGTATTAACACCATCTACAAGAAATGTATTCGAAAGTGAGTTTTCAGCTAAGGAACTATTGCATCATGAAGCAGATGGACTTGCAATGTACAATATACTGTTAGTCGACAGATAGCTTTATCCATTGTGTATTAGTTGTACAAGTCTTTGTAGTGTTTACCTCTTGGTGTCTAGGAGATAAGAAGGATTAGTAGGATACCTTATATAAATCTTGTATTCACTCCTTATGTATGGATGAACATTGTATGTACAGGCAATCAATAAAACAAACACAATTCTCATCATATCAATTACATTATCTTACACTATCTTACATGGTATCAGAGAGCTTTTTTGTTATTCAAGATAGGTTGGTATGTGGGATGTTGGTTGTAATTCAACACAACAAATGCACGACCAATATATCCCCTAGTGTTAACATTAGTTGTACCCGTATTATTTGTAGGATTTAGACTCGACCGGTTGTGATGGTCATGAATAAACTTGCACCGGTCACCAAACTTACACGTTCCTTTGTTGAAATGGTTACATATTGGTGGTAGACTTTATGATTTATTTGAATGAGTTTTGAATGAGTGTTGCTTGTAGAAACGTAGAGGGGGTGAATACGTTCCTCTTTAAAATCTAGAATTTTTCATATCAAATTCTCAATCAAGTGTGACTAAATATGATTAGTGGTTATGTCATTCATAACAAACATATATGTCACTTAATAACTGTTGCTGCATATTCTGGCGCGGACTGAATTCGATGACTCTCCTTGGGCTGTTAGTCGTCTTCTCGAGCCCTGAGTAGACCTGTCAACAAAGAGAACCCGTTAGGAGTGGACCCGAGGCCGTAGCCCCGGGATCCTCCTCCGGCGGTCAAGTTAGTATCGGTGCGATATGGCATAGAAGAGGTAGGTTTAGAGTAACCTGTTATCTTGTGTTAAGAAGAGAATCACAACCCTATATTTATATGGCATGGATTAGGGTTTAGGCGTAGAGTGGGCCGCTGTCTGCCGGGCCTGGCCCAGTCCGGACCATACGTCCACAAGCCCCCCAAGTCTAGTGTGACATAGTGCTTGGCTATGTTATGCTAGACTTAAGTTCTGTTCATGGCCGCGTAGACCTAATCAACCATGTGTGCGCAACTCGGGTGCGCACATGGGACAAACCATACTGCGCAGCCCAAATGCGTAAGTGCGCACTGGGATTGCGATTGTGATTGTCTCACAATGGTGAATGTGGATCTCGTATGCTGCATCTTGGGTAAGGGCGTACCTTTTGTACCAGTAGTGATGCAGCATGGTGCGACAAAAGACGTGCTTCTGTGGCAGAAGTGCGCGTTGTGCGCGAAAAGGATGCGTGCTGTGCGCGACAAGGATGTACGCTGTGCGCGAACATTACATTCGTCTTTACAACCGACAGAGGACGTCTCCCCTACGGCAAGATGGTGCGAATATTTAAATCCGTCTTTGTACCGGGCTTGCAATACCTCTTACGTACGATCTGCTTCCAAATATGCCTGCGTGACTTGTACGGAAACAATGGTATTATATACCCTGGTAGCCCCCCAAGTTTGATGGTGCTACTAGTGTAGGAGAATTAAACTTAGTTATTCAAATCCTGAAAAACATTTAATGCAAATATTAGAAGTATATGCCGCGAATCGCAACATATAAAACCTAATGAAGTAAAAGATTAAACTTAGCAATATATAGCACATAGCATGTGAAATTAACACATAAGAGAAGTAGTAGTGTGAATTACACCTATCATGAGGTTTTACAAACTATATAAGAGAAGTAGTACGTAGCTAATCTACGAATGCAGTGCGCTCATGGCGATTGATTGATCTTTTGCTTTGTTATTATAATAAAAACAATGGCGCGGATGGACACACCGTGACCGCGACTAATAGTTTCAATTGCGCGCACATACGCAAATGGATGTATCATGACCGCATAGACTCTAACATTTGTGGATGATCGCAGATGACCACGGCTTTTGTCCAGTGCGCTCATGGCGATTGACTAGCATCGTGCTGCCTGTACGTGACAGTGCGCTCATGTCGCCAATCTGCGAAGATGTCCGAACGCATGGCCTAACGCGGGTAGATTTATCATGACTGCGTTGTTCGCGGCTAAAAGATAAAATAGGTCCGATCGTGCGGACTTAGTGCGTTTATAGGCAAAATCGTGTTTACCAAGTTAAAAGATTTACATAAAATCTTATGAATATTTAAAAGATATGCGCAAAAAATTGGGATATATATTTAAATTTTAAAAAATATTGTTCTAAACCGACATAATATTTTCAATATTATAGTTCAAAAGGTTATAACTAAAGAGTAGTATCAAATAAACAAAGATGATAAACTTTGTTAATATATGTTGTAACGAGGAGAACAAAACAAAAACCAGTAAAGGTTTTATCTTGTAGCCGCAATATTAGACCAAAGAAAAATAAACGAATTGCTTTTAGGTTAATCGTGTCAGTGTATATCTTGTGTGTCGTGCACTAGCAGACAGGTACACGATCAAAAAATATATTGGTAAGGCTTTTGAACTCAATGGTTGCTTTCCGGTGATGTGAGAGCACAAAACTTGTCGTGTGTGTCCCACGGATGGCGCCAACTTGTTGCTGCATAATCTGGCGCAGACTGGATTCGACGACTCTCCTTGGGCCATTAGTCATCTTCTCGAGCCCTGAGTAGACCTGTCAACAAAGAGAACCCGTTAGGAGTGGACCCGAGGCCGTAGCCCCAGGATCCACCTCCGACGATCAAGTTAGTATCGGTGCGATATGGCATAGAAGAGTTAGGTTTAGAGTAACCTGTTATCTTGTGTTAAGAAGAGAATCCCAGCCCTATATTTATAAGGCATGGATTAGGGTTTAGGCGTAGAGTGGGCCGCTGTCTGCCAGGCCTGGCCCATTCCTGGCCCAGTCCGGACCATACGTCCACAATAACAAGTATGCAAGCAATCACATAAACATAACACGAGGTTTAAACGGTTTTAGCTAATTCTTATTACACTAGGGACGGTCCCTAAAATGTATGGACGGTCCTTTAAATGTTGGGCACCGTCCCTATATAAGGGACCACCGCTAGTGGGAAGTTTATTACGTGTGATTAGGTTTTCTTATGTTTTGCGTTTCTAAGTTAACTAGTTAATATCACAAGCATACACACAACAAGCCACACAAACCTAAACGTAATGCAAGCATAGAAAGGAAAGAGATGAGAAGAGAAAATGCAAATCAGACACGATGATTTATAGTGGTTCGGCACGAAGAACCTTGATAACGCTCCTTTTATACATATTTCTATGCGCGTTATATATGCTTTTATACTTATATATTGATGATTTATAAGAACTTTTGGTACTTAATTGCATGAAAATACATTTCAGGTCCAGTCGACAAAGAATCTCCATAAGCAAGATAATGTACAAGCATTGGAGTTAAGTCCGAGTTAAAGCAAAGAAAGGTCTAAATAAGTGCACCGACCTTTCTATCAAAGTACGCCGGTTATGAGGGCGTATGAAGTTTTGTACAAATCTAAGTCAGCATAAGTAAGTATGGCGATCTCATAATAAAAGTGCGTCGGCCTTCAGTTTTAATAATGACCCTTTGGTGCCAAGAAAATATTGAAGCCCGCCGGTATTAGGATCAATGTTCACCGGTGTCGTGGAAGATTCAGAAGTAAAGATAAAAGCTTAAAACGAAGAATGAAACTCAAGTATCTCCCGACACACCTCCACTGTTTTGGTCATATCTTGAGCATACGGACTCGGTTTTACCTCCCGTTTTTTGCCACGAAAAGCTAAGAGAATTATCTACAACTTAGGTCTGGTATCACCCCAGAAACCGTTGGTTTTCCCATGAAACCCACCATACTTTTTGTTTCGTGATGGTTAGGTATTCATTGCCTGATGTGTGTCAAAATCTTTAATTTTATAATGCTAGAAATATCGGTTAATCGACTAAAGACACAACACGAGCAGTGTACCCTTTCGAGTGTAATATAGTCTAGGAAAGTCCAGATCATCCCAAGGGAGTTTTGCATTTTCAGATTCAAAAGGTAGTTTTAAAGGAAAGTCCAAATGATTGTCACTATCATAGGACTCTTATTTGTATTAACGGCTAAGTTACTACGAATGCTAGAAATGATTAAGTTTGTTACCATGATGATTAAAAAAAATGTTTGTTTAGGCTAGAGAGACATGACTCTAGAAATGATGAAAAGATATGCAACCACAAACAAAGCATGCGAGTGGTGAATAACAGGTAATTACCAACACAAGTATATCTACCAAATATGCAAAGGAACCCTTTCAGCCTATAACTCTAAGCATATCAAGCGCATTAGGATTGGTTTGAGTTCGATGTTTATACAAGTAAACTTCTCCTAATCAAGTTCGTTAGACATGAGATTAGGCCTTAAACATGTAATCATACGGGTTGTCTAGCAATTTACTATCCAATTCTCACAAGTCTAGTATTGATTCGCTTGGCCAAAACGACTCAAAATCAACCACACCTTTCGGCCTAATATGATCAACCAAAGGATAGACAATGATCCGAATAATCACATATCAAGTATACAAGCGTAATCAATGTAAAACATATTAATACATACAAGACTATATCATATTTCTCAATACGCCCAAACAAACATAATCGACTACTCCATAATTAAATGAATAACATACATATCAAACTCATATAATTTAGAAACATTCATATTAAAAGGTAATAGAAATTGTACCAAAGTCACAAGATTGAATATTGTGAATTCGACAATCTTACAACCCAAAATACCCACTAACTAAACCAAAGCTATAAACCCTTGAACCAAAACTCCTGAGTGTTGTCACCACACTTCTGGGACTGAGGTTGGAGAGGCTAAGCACCTTCAGTGAGTAAGGGATAGATGGGGATGGTGCTCAGGGTGATTATGGTCTGGAATCACCCTTTACTTGTTGAATTATTATTGGTGATGGATGATGTGTGTTATGCTCCGATTTGGGGTCTATGTATAGGCCTAGGATCACCCTAGGGGACCAAGGGAAGGCTTGTGATTGGTTAGGGAGTGAATGAGAGTCATAAATGTGACTAGTTGCTGGATCAGACTTGAAATACGACAGTTTTCCAAGGGAAGCACGCCGGTTTCGGGGGTGACAGCATACCAAAGTTGTATGCTCCATATATGGCCAAAATATTAGAGGTGTGTCGGTAGATCATTAACTTTAGTTGTTTCTTCGTTTAAGCCTCATAACTTTTTCTTCCACGATACCGGCGAACATTGTTCCTAACACTGGCGGCCTTTAATACTTTTCTTGGTGCCAAAGGGTCATTATAAGAGCTGAAGGCCGGCGTGCTTTATTCCTGAGATCGCCGCTCTTGATGATGCTGACTCAGATATGTATAAAACTTACTATGCCCACATAACCGGCGTACTTTTATAGAAAGGTCGGCGTGCTTTTCTACTTTATCAGGCAATACTTTACTTTAGCTCGAACTTAACTCTAATGCTTGTACTTTATCTTGCTTATGTAGATTCTTTGTCAACTGGATCTAAAATGTATTATCATACAATTTGATAATGCTCATTTTATACATATTTCTATGCGTGTTATTTATGTTTTTATGCTTATATATTAATGGATTATAAGGACTTTCGATACTTAATTGCATGAATATACATTTCAGGTCCAGTCGACAAAGAACTTCAAGAATCAAGGCAAATTCGTGTTAAAGGAACATGTCACTTGTCCAGTTGTCCTAGTATAAAGAACGCCGATCTTGTTATAAATGTACACTGGTTACGGGGGTGTATGAAGTCCTACACAAATCTATGTCAGTGAAGCAAAGTGCGGTGATCTTATTCTAAATGTGTGCCGGCCTTCAGCTCTAATAATGACCCTTTGGCGCCAAGAAGAGTATTGAAGTACGCCAGTGTTAAGAAAAATGTTTTCCGGTGTTGTGGTAGAATCAGAAGTAAAGATTTGAAGCTTAAACGAAGAATGAAACTCAAGTTAAAGATCTCCTGACACACCTTCACTGTTTTGGTCATATCTGGAGCATACGGACTCGGTTTTACCTCCCGTTTTCTGCCACAGAAAGCTAAGAGAATTATCTACAACTTTTGTCTACTCTCACCCCCGAAACCGGCTGCTTCTTTGGAAAACCGCCGTACTTCAAGGAAAGATCAGAACTAGTCACATTTATGGCTTCCATTGAATACCTAACCAATCACAAGCCTTCCCTTGGTCCCCAAGGGTGATCCTTAGCCTATAAATATACCCCAATACTGGAGCATATGATATCATCTTATTAAAAATCATCTCTTCCCAAGTACCTCATTTGGAAGTAGGAATTTGGTGACTAAGGGCTTGACAAACAATTGCTCCAAACACCCTTTACACCACCACCATCATAACCACGATCTCCAGTGGTAAAACATCATTTACAAACCTCATCACCACGTTTCCAGTACCTAAGAACATATACCCTTACAGAATCAACCATAATTCTCTCAAATTCTCCATATAAAACCCGTTACCAAACACCCCTGTTATTACACCATTGCTGAGTTGCTGATTTCCAGAAGTTGGGAACAAGTCGTGGGCTATAACAGAAGGTTTTGGGTATTGTGTTGATTCAAGAATCATTGGTTTGATTCTTGGTTTTGGGATATTAGTAGATTCTTGATTTTGGGATATTAGTAGATTCTTGGTTTTGGATACTTTTTATTCTATTAACTCGTACCTGTGAAACACTTGGTAAATTCCATCTAAATTTCAGTAATGATTAAGATTTATAATTGTTTTGTTTCTGTGATCATTGCCTGATGAAACATACTTTAATCATTTGCTTGGGTTCCTCGTATTTCTTCATTGTTCTCATTACAATATTCGATATATGCACGTTTAGTTGGTTTAATAAGTGACAATTAAATTGACCTTAGCACCCTTAGCGAACTTACTGAGAGATCTAGAATTCTCTTGGGATGACCTGGACTTACCTTGGACTATATTACACTCGAAAGGGTACACTGCCGGTGTTGTATCTTTAGTCGATTAACCGGTATTTCTAGCATTATAAATTTAAAGCTTTTGACACACATCAAAGTTTTTGGCGCCGCTGCCGGGGAATTGTTTAGTTGTTATCAGTTTGTTTGCTTGTCTTGTGCTTTTTATTCACTTAAACGTGTTCTTAATTGAATATAAATGTGAAATTTGTGCTTCTGAGTCTGCAAGTACGGCGGTTTTTACACCAAGACTGCCGCACTTCTGGAAAATTTCAAATAAAACGGTTACTTTCAAAACGTGTAACCTCCGTACTTTTGACTAAGTACGCCGGGTGTCGTGAAACTTTATTACTTTTTATTTACAAAATCTAAAAAACACGGCAGTCTTTACATCAAAAGCCGCTGCACATTTGTGAACCAGGAAAAGAATTTTCAAAACTTCATACAATCTGTGTATATAAAACCTGCTTAAGTGTTTATTTCAGGTCTTGGATTGCTTTTGTGATTTCATTATTTGAATTCCCCTTTTGCTCGTTAGTTTGTTTTCATATTTTGTTTCATTTGTATTATCAGTAGTTAATTTTGTTTTTATTTTTTGCTTATTTATCATTCTGTCTGCTTAGCTACTTATTGCACTTATTTTTATGTATATTGCTCTATCTTATAATATGCTAAAATCTAAAAAAATCAAAAATATAAAAATCCAGAAAAGCGATGCTCTTTTCCTAAAGTGCACCGCACTCTAATATAAAACCCAGAAAGCCGCCGCACTTGAAATCAAGTGCGCTACACCTTCCTATCTGAACCAAAAATAATCTTTTATCCATTTATCCTTATTTTCTATATATATATATATATATATATATATATATATATATATATATATATATATATATATATATATATATATATATATATGTGTGTGTGTGTGTGTGTGTGTATGTGTGTGTGTGTGTGTGTGTGTTAATACAAATATCACCTAGAAACGTTATTTATATTTTATGATCTTTGCTAAGTTTTGTTAATGACAAAGTATGAACTTTAGCTAAGAGTAAATCATCACTTTAAGTGTTTAAGTCTTGTTTAAACTAAGGTTTACATTTCCTTTTAAACAAAACACTGTTTTTATTTCTTTAATTACAAAGTGTCTTGTCACATCATTCATTTATGGTAAGCTTGTGTATTTGACTTGCCATAACATCTTACACACTTTTGGAAGCTTTCCAAAATTGGATTAAATGTGTTTGACTAGTTGTTGTTGATGTGACTTTGGTTGGTTTGAAGAATTTATGGTAAAACCTACTGCAAGCCTGGCGGAACCCTGGGGGTACACGGGCGGAACCCATCTGAGGGTTCCGCCGTATCCGCCAGACCTGCCGTTTGTTTTACTATAAATACCAAGCCACTTGTTTGTTTTGTGTAATAACTTTAGGACATATTTTCATATACTCTCTCAACTAACTCAGTAACATTTGACTTGTGTGATCCTCTTATGTAGCAAGGGACTTCACAAGATCATTCAAGAAGTTACAAGCTTCAACTCTAAAGTTGCAAGTCTTGTTAGCTTTGTTATATATAAGCTTTGGTAGTTTATACTTCATTTGTATCATGTGTGCAGAAGTGATCGGTTAGTATTTTAGGCCTCAAAATACGTAGTGTGTCGGGAGTTGTTGTACCCTTGTAAAAGAACTAATGGGAGTGGTTGTACCCGTGTAAAAGAACTCGGTATCTAGCTTAGTGTCGGTAAAAGTGTAAGCGACGATGGGAGTGGTTGTACCCTTGTAAAAGAACTCGACATCTATTCAAACTTAAGATCTTTAAAATAGAATGTATTTTAAAACTTGGATCGATCCATGGTTTTTGAAAATCTCAAAGAAGGGCAACCTATTCAAAACCCACCGCTATTTGAAAAAGAAAACTTCCTTGAATGGAAAAGTATATTTGAAAACTATGTAAAATCAATTGATCAAGATCTTTGGCATATTATTTCTTTTGGTGATTTCAAACCAAAGAAAACTAGTTTTGAAAATCAAGTTGACTATTCTGTCACACCCCCAAAATCGGGTCCAGCGGAAGCATACATGTAGCTGGGGTGTAACTCAATTGATATCACAACATTAGTTCAAAAATGGTTTGCACTTGAATCCTTTAAAATTAAATAGTTAAATCAAATTGTTGAATTTACATCGTTAAAAGTAATGCGGAAGTAGGCCATTAAAATAGTTAAAAACGGTCCCCATATGAATAATCAGAGTCTTCTATGACCATGCCATGCCCTGCCAAAACCTCCAGTAGCGTGCCATTGCTTAATATCTGAAAATACATGCTAAAGTGTCAACACAAAGGTTGGTGAGTTCATAGAGTTTGTCTTAATACAGTTGAAAAGCCTATAAAGAATGTTCACACAGCAAAGGCATCGTAAATCCACTCAGTTGCAAGTCCCGCCATAAGAGACTTGTAACCTGTGTGTTCACAACCCACTGCTACAAAATAATATGATTAAGATATGTATAAGTTCATAACAACAGTTAAGCAATTAGTAGTGAGTCTACACTTCATCTCCGAAGACCTCACTTAAGTATGTTGCTCACAAGGAAGGTAGTGGCATTGGTTCCACTTCATCTCCGAAACCCAATACATTTGTTATCCAAGGAGAATTTATGTTGCTCAGAAGGAAGGTAGTAGCATTGGTTATACTTCATCTCCGAAACCCAATGCATGTGTTATCCCAAAGAGACTTACAAGTTTAAGTATAACGCCATCAAGTATAATAAAATCAAGTATAATGTAATCAAGTATAATGTTATCAAGTATAAATGTTATGTGAATCTGTACAAGTAAGCAAGTAGTAGCATGTATCTCCCCCAAAGAGTTGATAGAACAATTAAAAGAGTAGGGGCTATGACTCACCTGATGCAACAGCTACGATGACAAAAGTGTATACACAGAAATGAGGTTCGATCTCTAACCGCAACCTAATATGAATGATGAACGATCTACTTTAGATCTTGAAATGATGTTATGAATGTCCATGCACATGATTCCTATACCACTCTACTCTTTGGAAAAACATTTGTTGTTATCAAAAAATATATATTCCAAGACTTAGAAAAAATATGGCTATTAGAAAAATAAAGCTAGTTGCAATATATATACTTATATATATATCGTATGTATCAATGTTCGTGTTGAAATCCTCGGTTTGAAATCCTTGAAATAACGCCTTGTAGTGATAAAAATATACTTGTAATAACTAATACTTCATTAGTTATAAAATTGGGTACTTGGCATTATTTTTATAAATCTAGAGTTACTACGTAGTTTTGGCGTCAATATTAGTAAAAGCTGTCAAAATGAAATGAGTTTTGCCGATATTCAAACGTGAATATCTTTGTCGTTATAAGTCCGTTTTACTTGTTCTTTATATCCATGGTTACGTCTTAGTATGTAGTAATATATTTTGGAAAGCTTGGCTCCTCCGGGTTACGTCTAAAGCCTCTTTTTGTCCGACGAAAAACGTCCAACAGCATGTATTTTTCCGGAAAATAGTTTTCGTCAATAAACTTGCAAAAATCATAACTTCTTCGTTATTAACTCTTTTTAATCCGTTCTTTCGCCTACGGATTCGTTTTTGAAAGTATTTTCTAAAAATTTTGCCAAAGTTTACTTTGTATTTACTGATTTTCCAGAATTTAACAAAATGGGACAGTAGGTATATATACTTATTAGAAATCCATTTCCAAGGTTCAAAACTAGTTTCTACATCAACCAAAACTCTTGCAAACACCACAAAGCTATACTAATCCTACCATACACCTTCTTAGGGTGCCATGGGTTCCTAATCACTAGTAATCAAGTTAATTTAACAAAGGAACACCTAAATCACAATCTAGGGTTTGTATGTTCAAAAGTTAACAAAAATAAAGTGGTATAGCTAGTTTGTGCATGAAATTAAGCATGAATACCATGAGATACATATGTTAATTAGATGAAAACATGAAAATAAATTTGATAACTCACTTTGTAATAATAGGTGGTGAGATGATGAGAAACCTTGGATTTCTTGTGTTTTTATGTTATGATTCTTGATTAGGATGATGAAATGAACAACTTTGATGCTTTATACTTTGAAAAACAATGGATGGATCATGGAGTTGGTGTTTTGGTCGTGGGTTTCATGATGGAAAAGAGAAAGATGAGATTTTGGTGTTTTATGATTTCAAAAAACTAGTTATGTTATGTAAAAGGTGTTTTTGTATAAAAATCTCATCCAATGGCATTTTAATAAATACTTGGTCAAGTTGACTAGATATTTTGAGGGGGGGGGGGGGGGGGGCTGCACATGGTGGATGAGTATGTAAGAAGCTTGGTGTTATCTGGTTCACGGAGTCGGTTTTGGTTCCGTTAATCACAAACCGTAAAGTTTTAAATCGCGAAACGTAAATTCGGGTATCGTAAAAATATGAAACTTGAAAGAATGACTTAACTTGTCAAAATACTCCATAATAAAATATAAAATGAATGGTAAGTTCCATCGGGTTGCTTAAACGCTGTTAAAACTGGAAACGCGGGTTAAAAACGCGTAATTCGCGTAAAACGCTGAACTGAAAAACGTAAAATTCCAAAACTTTAAGAATTGTCGTAAAATGAGAGAAAATCATATTTCTATCGTTTATATTGTTTTATGGACATATCGGGATGCCGGAAGGATGATTAAACCTAAAAGTAAATCTCGGACACGGCTTCGTGATTTTTGCAGAAATGATCCGACGAGCGCCAAACTCTCGGATTACCGTTAAAATAGTTTAACTTATGAGAATATGAAATAAAAATTTCGGACATGAATAGTGTTTTGTGAATAGTAAAAGTGAATAGTAACTTCCGAGATAAAAATTGGAATTTCGACGTTTGAAACAAGACATGAAATTACGAGTTGTGACATTCTTCCCCTCTAAATGGAACTTCGTCCCGAAGTTCAGTTGATGTTAATCAGTTAAGTGTGTGTGTAAGAAAATATGTCAAAGCTTATATATGTGGGTTTCCTATCCAACTAGGTACGTTCTCGTGGTCAGACTTGATGAGGCAAACCTTCCCAATCCCGAGCTTAGTCCTCAAAAGACCTCCTTTAGGTTAATCCTTTAGGTAACCGATTTTCACTTAATCCCACAACCCAATCAAACAAGAACAGTCATGAGGTTAGGCTAAATCGGTTTGAGTGATGACTTTAACTTTTAGCTTGATTTTCGCAACCCAATCAAACAAGAACAGTCACTAGAACCAAGCTAAAAATCAAGGTCTGGATTCAACGTCCTTGAAAAAGGTCTTTTGAAAGATTGGCTCGACTTTGGAATTGCTTACACACAATCCAGACAAAATATCATTATAACTATTCTCAGTGTTGCAAAATTCATTTCTGAGTCGGATATAGGTGGTCAGCCTATGTCCTACTATCCCGGGTTGAATATAAATGACCAGTCTATATTCCACCGAGGTTCCATGTATTTTGAAATACTCAGCTCAGTTATACTAATACTATGTCCTTCACAAATACTAAGGTGTTTAGAAAGACTAACGCAGGTGACCAAACTCGAGGTCAAATGATGAAACTATGCAAAGAAAAACATAACGCTGTGATATATATGATACGTGAACATGCTTATATGAAAGACAATTATAGTAATCAACTAGAATAAGTGAATATAATATATCAGATAATGAGACACAAATCTCATCACCTATGTCAGCAACTAACCACAAATGAGGCTTCAGCTTGGCAGGCAGGCACGTGACGGTCATAGGGTTAAGTTTTCGTAAAAGTAGCTATAGTCTAGGTTTTAAAAAAAACACTCAGTTCGCTATAGCCAAAGCTCTGGTACCAATCTGTCACACCCCCAAAATCGGGTCCAGCGGAAGCATACATGTAGCTGGGGTGTAACTCAATTGATATCACAACATTAGTTCAAAAATGGTTTGCACTTGAATCCTTTAAAATAAAATAGTTAAATCAAATTGTTGAATTTACATCGTTAAAAGTAATGCGGAAGTAGGCCATTAAAATAGTTAAAAACGGTCCCCATATGAATAATCAGAGTCTTCTATGACCATGCCATGCCCTGCCAAAACCTCCAGTAGCGTGCCATTGCTTAATATCTGAAAATACATGCTAAAGTGTCAACACAAAGGTTGGTGAGTTCATAGAGTTTGTCTTAATACAGTTGAAAAGCCTATAAAGAATGTTCACACAACAAAGGCATCGTAAATCCACTCAGTTGCAAGTCCCGCCATAAGAGACTTGTAACCTGTGTGTTCACAACCCACTGCTACAAAATAATATGATTAAGATATGTATAAGTTCATAACAACAGTTAAGCAATTAGTAGTGAGTCTACACTTCATCTCCGAAGACCTCACTTAAGTATGTTGCTCACAAGGAAGGCAGTGGCATTGGTTCCACTTCATCTCCGAAACCCAATACATGTGTTATCCAAGGAGACTTTATGTTGCTCAGAAGGAAGGTAGTAGCATTGGTTATACTTCATCTCCGAAACCCAATGCATGTGTTATCCCAAAGAGACTTACAAGTTTAAGTATAACGCCATCAAGTATAATGAAATCAAGTATAATGTAATCAAGTATAATGTTATCAAGTATAAATGTTATGTGAATCTGTACAAGTAAGCAAGTAGTAGCATGTATCTCCCCCAAAGAGTTGATAGAACAATTAAAAGAGTAGGGGCTATGACTCACCTGATGCAACAGCTACGATGACAAAAGTGTATACACAGAAATGAGGTTCGATCTCTAACCGCAACCTAATATGAATGATGAACGATCTACTTTAGATCTTGAAATGATGTTATGAATGTCCATGCACATGATTCCTATACCACTCTACTCTTTGGAAAAACATTTGTTGTTATCAAAAAATATATATTCCAAGACTTAGGAAAAATATGGCTATTAGAAAAATAAAGCTAGTTGCAATATATATACTTATATATATATCGTATGTATCAATGTTCGTGTTGAAATCCTCGGTTTGAAATCCTTGAAATAACGCCTTGTAGTGATAAAAATATACTTGTAATAACTAATACTTCATTAGTTATAAAATTGGGTACTTGGCATTATTTTTATAAATCTAGAGTTACTACGTAGTTTTGGCGTCAATATTAGTAAAAGCTGTCAAAATGAAATGAGTTTTGCCGATATTCAAACGTGAATATCTTTGTTGTTATAAGTCCGTTTTACTTGTTCTTTATATCCACGGTTACGTCTTAGTATGTAGTAATATATTTTGGAAAGCTTGGCTCCTCCGGGTTACGTCTAAAGCCTCTTTTTGTCCGACGAAAAACGTCCAACAGCATGTATTTTTCCGGAAAATAGTTTTCGTCAATAAACTTGCAAAAATCATAACTTCTTCGTTATTAACTCTTTTTAATCCGTTCTTTCGCCTACGGATTCGTTTTTGAAAGTATTTTCTAAAAATTTTGCCAAAGTTTACTTTGTATTTATTGATTTTCCAGAATTTAACAAAATGGGACAGTAGGTATATATACTTATTAGAAATCCATTTCCAAGGTTCAAAACTAGTTTCTACATCAACCAAAACTCTTGCAAACACCACAAAGCTATACTAATCCTACCATACACCTTCTTAGGGTGCCATGGGTTCCTAATCACTAGTAATCAAGTTAATTTAACAAAGGAACACCTAAATCACAATCTAGGGTTTGTATGTTCAAAAGTTAACAAAAATAAAGTGGTATAGCTAGTTTGTGCATGAAATTAAGCATGAATACCATGAGATACATATGCTAATTAGATGAAAACATGAAAATAAATTTGATAACTCACTTTGTAATAATAGGTGGTGAGATGATGAGAAACCTTGGATTTCTTGTGTTTTTATGTTATGATTCTTGATTAGGATGATGAAATGAACAACTTTGATGCTTTATACTTTGAAAAACAATGGATGGATCATGGAGTTGGTGTTTTGGTCGTGGGTTTCATGATGGAGAAGAGAAAGATGAGATTTTGGTGTTTTATGATTTCAAAAAACTAGTTATGTTATGTAAAAGGTGTTTTTGTATAAAAATCTCATCCAATGGCATTTTAGTAAATACTTGGTCAAGTTGACTAGATATTTTGAGGGGGGGGGGGCTGCACATGGTGGATGAGTATGTAAGAAGCTTGGTGTTATCTGGTTCACGGAGTCGGTTTTGGTTCCGTTAATCGCAAACCGTAAAGTTTTAAATCGCGAAACGTAAATTCGGGTATCGTAAAAATATGAAACTTGAAAGAATGACTTAACTTGTCAAAATACTCCATAATAAAATATAAAATGAATGGTAAGTTCCATCTGTAACAATTCGCAATTTCAGGTTAACTTTTATTCCCGAAAAATTTCACTATTCACTTTTTACTATTCACTTTTACTATTCACTTTTTACTATTCACTTTTCACTATTCATCTCAGAAATTTTTATTTCATATTCTCGTAAGTTAAACTATTTTAACGATAATCCGAGAGTTTGACGCTCGTCGGATCATTTCTGCAAAAATCACAAAGCCGTGTCCGAGATTTACTTTTAGGTTTAAACGTCCTTCTAGCATCCCGATATGTCCATAAAACATTATAAACAATATAAATATGATTTTCTTTCATTTTAGGACAATTCCAAAAGTTTCGGAATTTTACGTTTTTCAGTTCAGCGTTTTACGCGAATTGCGCGTTTTAGACCCGTGTTTCCAGTTTTTAGCAGGGTTTTAGCACCCGATAGAACCTACCACTCATTTTATATTTTATTATGGACTATATTGACATGTTTAACCATATTTATAAGTTTCATATTTTTAGGATACCCGGTTTTACGTTTTGAGGCTTAATCATTTACGGTTAGCGATTTACGGAGTCAAAACTAGCTACATACTTAGGATAATACCATCAAAAGTCCACACCTTGTTCTCCAAGTTCTTCAAACCGCCACTAGGGGGGGGGGCATTCACACTTGTGGCATCATCTCATGACTTTAGCCATTGGATCATATTTAATTACAACTTTGTCTCCAAGTTTTAGCACTTTCGTAGTAACCTTCCTAACCTCCTCATTCTTGCTATAAATAGAGAGCTCATTCCTTTCATTCTTCATCAATAAAAACGCCACAACCTCCATACCTAGCACCATGATCCTTTGATCTTCAATATACAAGTTACACTACAAAGTTCAATGTCTTAGTATTCTCTACCTAGTTCTTAAGTTTGTTTGGTGATTCCATGGTTGAATTAGGAGCTACACAAGGTTACTAGGGCTGAAGTTAAATGGTTTTCACAAGGGTTAGATCAAGGCTAGCAAGGGTTACAAGAGTTATGGTGAAGGGTTTACAAGATTAGGTTTAGTGTCCTAGTTCTATACTTGACTTCCTTTCTTTAGAAAGCCAAAAGTTGTAAGCAAACCCTTATACACTTTCTTGCTCAATATCATTTCATGCTTATTATGTTTCTTTCATGCTATATATGGTCTTTGTATTGTGTTCATGATGTTTAAAAATGGATAAAACGAGTATTGGTATACATATGTTAACTTATGACAAGTAAACAAGCAAACTAGTGATTTTTATGAAGAACCACGACCAAAATAGTATAACTATGATATTTGACATTTACTTACTGTTAAAGAGGACCTCAAAAGGAAAACATAGCAATTTGAATCACCCAAAACGAGTACACGAGTCAAAAGTTATGACCATAAGAAGTTAGCGACACCAAAACGCCGAAACTGCCTAAACCCTACTGTTTGCATTCTGCCAATTTGAAAGTCCCACTTCTGGTCTGATTCATCAAAAAGTTAAAACACGAAAGTTGTCCGGAACGACGTTTTCGTTCAGGAAGAAAGAAGCTCGAGACCTGAAAATGATTTCTGAGTGATAAATTTCTTCAAATTCTTAACAGCCCATTTTTAGACCAAAGTTACTATATAATCATTATAATTAGATGAGATCAAGATGTCTAATGACCTAAAGCCGAGACCACAACCATGGCTAAAGCCAAGGTTGAGTCTCAAGATCATGGTAACAATGACCAAGGTCACGGCAAAGCCACGGCTAAGATCATATAACTTTTAAAGATCAAAAAGCTTATATATATATATGTTATCGAATACTACAATAGTAGGGAGCCTCATGTGAGGAGTTCATTGAGTAAGCCATCGAGACGAGTTGTGGATTTACGAGTTAAAGTGTCCTGGCTCCTCGAACGTTTACTCCATGACTTCTGAATTATGTCGGCCCGAACGGTAGTAAGAGATATACAACTTATACATGTTTCATAAACCACTTATATTCAAGGACTTACACATTATACTAAAGTACTACATCATGAACATTATGCAAGACATATATGGGCAATTCTTCGTATTCTTAGACGTTACTCCAAACCTAAGTCGCAACGTTCTATTATAGGCTGCTTTTAGAGACTTTCGCGATTCGACTACTACTTTCATTACTCATTTCATAGACTTAAGGTGAGTCATAGCCCCTACTCTTTTCGTACTTGTTTTAAACTCTTGGGGGGGATACATGCTCAACTACTTGCTTACTTGTACAAATACTCAAAACGTCTATACTTGACTGTGTTATACTTGATTGCTTACATACATGACTGCGTTATACTTAATTGCGTTATTCTATTTATTGACTAGTAGTTGTCTTTGGGAATTGACTCCCAGTTGTCTTTGGGAAGTGGCTCCCAGTTGTCTTTGGGAATTGACTCCCAGTTGTCTTTGATACATCCTAACATTTGCGAATGTTTGGATACATCATAAAAGTGAGGTCTTCGGAGATGAAGTAGAGACTCACTACTAATTGCTTAATTGTCTTGATGAACTTATACATGTCTTTATTATACTATATGTTAGCAGTGGGTTGTGAACACACAGGTTACAAGTCTCTTATGGCGGGACTTGTAACTGAGTGGATTCACGATGCCTTTGCTGTGTGATCATTCTTTAAGGCTTTTTCAACTGTTTTAAGACAAACTCTATGAACTCACCAACCATTGTGTTGACACTTTAGCATGTTTATCTCAGGTTAGTAAGGCGATAGCTAGTGCATGGAACTTAGAGTCAAGCTGCATATTCTGAAGACTTACGCTTTTATCATTTACCATTCAAAACACTTGTATACATTTATGTATCATACTTTGGAATCTCATGTTTGTAACTTTGAATTCTTTAATCGAATGGTAACTTTTCAAAACGTCTCATTTAGAGTTCGTTTTCTATAACTTGTACTTTGTATTATGAAGTAGCACCCCTATGACACAGTCTTCCGCTGCGGTATTTTGGGGGTGTTACAGATTGGTACCAGAGCCTTGGTTATAGAGAACTAGGTTGCATTTAGTGCCTAGACTATAACTGCTATATACGTTGGGACCTTCCTCTTTATTTGCCTTTTACACAATACATACACTTATGCTTTTTGGTTAGAGGTTTGCTTAGTTCCACGCTGTTAGATGATGTGACTTTAGTATTATAAGGAGCCCCAGAGATTCGTCAAGTCATTAAAAACATGGAGCTCAGTAATAACTAATTAGTTAACTTAATCTTGTGTTTGATGAGACACAAGATTTGAGTTAAATAATATTATTGCTTAGCTTTAGGGATTTGATGACTGGATTATCTTACCATCTGCCTCAGAAGGCGGATTTTGTGTCGGAAATTCTTAAGTATGATGTTTTAGAATCTCCTTATTTAAATGGATTGGGACGCCTCTTCAGTTAAATAAAGAAATTGTAAATCACCGAACCATAAGTTTATGAGACCTTACTTACATAAATTTGGACGCTTCTTTATGTAAGTAATGTGTTATAAATAAGTGGGCTTAATTGTAGCCGATACAACTCCTTAACCAGAATCTTAGACGAATCAGAGTGAACACCACTATATTAGAGATCCCAAATTCTCTTAGACACACCGTAAGTAGTTAACATCAACAGAACTTCGGGGCGAAGTTCTTCTTAAGGGGTACAGACTGTAACAATTCGCAATTTCAGGTTAACTTTTATTCCCGAAAAATTTCACTATTCACTTTTTACTATTCACTTTTCACTATTCATCTCAGAAATTTTTATTTCATATTCTCGTAAGTTAAACTATTTTAACGATAATCCGAGAGTTTGACGCTCATCGGATCATTTCTGCAAAAATCACAAAGCCGTGTCCGAGATTTACTTTTAGGTTTAAACGTCCTTCTAGCATCCCGATATGTCCATAAAACATTATAAACAATATAAATATGATTTTCTTTCATTTTAGGACAATTCCAAAAGTTTCGGAATTTTACGTTTTTCAGTTCAGCGTTTTACGCGAATTGCGCGTTTTAGACCCGTGTTTCCAGTTTTTAGCAGGGTTTTAGCACCCGATAGAACCTACCACTCATTTTATATTTTATTATGGACTATATTGACATGTTTAACCATATTTATAAGTTTCATATTTTTAGGATACCCGGTTTTACGTTTTGAGGCTTAATCATTTACGGTTAGCGATTTACGGAGTCAAAACTAGCTACATACTTAGGATAATACCATCAAAAGTCCACACCTTGTTCTCCAAGTTCTTCAAACCGCCACTAGGGGGGGGGGCATTCACACTTGTGGCATCATCTCATGACTTTAGCCATTGGATCATATTTAATTACAACTTTGTCTCCAAGTTTTAGCACTTTCGTAGTAACCTTCCTAACCTCCTCATTCTTGCTATAAATAGAGAGCTCATTCCTTTCATTCTTCATCAATAAAAACGCCACAACCTCCATACCTAGCACCATGATCCTTTGATCTTCAATATACAAGTTACACTACAAAGTTCAATGTCTTAGTATTCTCTACCTAGTTCTTAAGTTTGTTTGGTGATTCCATGGTTGAATTAGGAGCTACACAAGGTTACTAGGGCTGAAGTTAAATGGTTTTCACAAGGGTTAGATCAAGGCTAGCAAGGGTTACAAGAGTTATGGTGAAGGGTTTACAAGATTAGGTTTAGTGTCCTAGTTCTATACTTGACTTCCTTTCTTTAGAAAGCCAAAAGTTGTAAGCAAACCCTTATACACTTTCTTGCTCAATATCATTTCATGCTTATTATGTTTCTTTCATGCTATATATGGTCTTTGTATTGTGTTCATGATGTTTAAAAATGGATAAAACGAGTATTGGTATACATATGTTAACTTATGACAAGTAAACAAGCAAACTAGTGATTTTTATGAAGAACCACGACCAAAATAGTATAACTATGATATTTGACATTTACTTACTGTTAAAGAGGACCTCAAAAGGAAAACATAGCAATTTGAATCACCCAAAACGAGTACACGAGTCAAAAGTTATGACCATAAGAAGTTAGCGACACCAAAACGCCGAAACTGCCTAAACCCTACTGTTTGCATTCTGCCAATTTGAAAGTCCCACTTCTGGTCCGATTCATCAAAAAGTTAAAACACGAAAGTTGTCCAAAACGACGTTTTCGTTCAGGTACAAAGAAGCTCGAGACCTGAAAATGCTTTCTGAGTGATAAATTTCTTCAAATTCTTAACAGCCCATTTTTAGACCAAAGTTACTATATAATCATTATAATTAGATGAGACCAAGAGGTCTAATGACCTAAAGCCGAGACCACAACCATGGCTAAAGCCAAGGTTGAGTCTCAAGATCATGGTAACAATGACCAAGGTCACGGCAAAGCCACGGCTAAGATCATATAACTTTTAAAGATCAAAAAGCTTATATATATATATATATATATATATATATATATATATATATATATATATATATATATATATATATATATATATATATATATATATATATATATATATATATATATATGTTATCGAATACTACAATAGTAGGGAGCCTCATGTGAGGAGTTCATTGAGTAAGCCGTCGAGACGAGTTGTGGATTTACGAGTTAAAGTGTCCTGGCTCCTCGAACGTTTACTCCATGACTTCTGAATTATGTCGGCCCGAACGGTAGTAAGAGATATACAACTTATACATGTTTCATAAACCACTTATATTCAAGGACTTACACATTATACTAAAGTACTACATCATGAACATTATGCAAGACATATATGGGCAATTCTTCGTATTCTTAGACGTTACTCCAAACCTAAGTCGCAACGTTCTATTATAGGCTGCTTTTAGAGACTTTCGCGATTCGACTACTACTTTCATTACTCATTTCATAGACTTAAGGTGAGTCATAGCCCCTACTCTTTTCGTACTTGTTTTAAACTCTTGGGGGGGATACATGCTCAACTACTTGCTTACTTGTACAAATACTCAAAACGTCTATACTTGACTGTGTTATACTTGATTGCTTACATACATGACTGCGTTATACTTAATTGCGTTATTCTATTTATTGACTAGTAGTTGTCTTTGGGAATTGACTCCCAGTTGTCTTTGGGAAGTGGCTCCCAGTTGTCTTTGGGAATTGACTCCCAGTTGTCTTTGATACATCCTAACATTTGCGAATGTTTGGATACATCATAAAAGTGAGGTCTTCGGAGATGAAGTAGAGACTCACTACTAATTGCTTAATTGTCTTGATGAACTTATACATGTCTTTATTATACTATATGTTAGCAGTGGGTTGTGAACACACAGGTTACAAGTCTCTTATGGCGGGACTTGTAACTGAGTGGATTCACGATGCCTTTGCTGTGTGATCATTCTTTAAGGCTTTTTCAACTGTTTTAAGACAAACTCTATGAACTCACCAACCATTGTGTTGACACTTTAGCATGTTTATCTCAGGTTAGTAAGGCGATAGCTAGTGCATGGAACTTAGAGTCAAGCTGCATATTCTGAAGACTTACGCTTTTATCATTTACCATTCAAAACACTTGTATACATTTATGTATCATACTTTGGAATCTCATGTTTGTAACTTTGAATTTTTTAATCGAATGGTAACTTTTCAAAACGTCTCATTTAGAGTTCGTTTTCTATAACTTGTACTTTGTATTATGAAGTAGCACCCCTATGACACAGTCTTCCGCTGCGGTATTTTGGGGGTGTTACACCATCGGGTTGCTTAAACGCTGTTAAAACTGGAAACGCGGGTTAAAAACGCGTAATTCGCGTAAAACGCTAAACTGAAAAACGTAAAATTCCAAAACTTTAAGAATTGTCGTAAAATGAGAGAAAATCATATTTCTATCATTTATATTGTTTTATGGACATATCGGGATGCCGGAAGGATGTTTAAACCTAAAAGTAAATCTCGGACACGGCTTCGTGATTTTTGCAGAAATGATCCGACGAGCGCCAAACTCTCGGATTACCGTTAAAATAGTTTAACTTATGAGAATATGAAATAAAAATTTCGGACATGAATAGTGTTTTGTGAATAGTAAAAGTGAATAGTAACTTTCCGAGATAAAAATTGGAATTTCGACGTTTGAAACAGGACATGAAATTACGAGTTGTGACATATTCTAAACTTGATAAAAATACTAAAGCTAAGATAATGATTTATAAAGCTTTATCAAGTACCAAATATGAAAGAATGTATTTTTGTCAAATGGCTAATGATATTTGGAAAAATATAATCAACTTTCATCAAGAAATATGTCAAGTCAAAGATGATCAATTTGATCTTACATATGAATTAAAAGTTTTAGAAAAACTAATAGATAGACACTTAGTAGAAGTTAATACATGGGCTACTAGTTTAAATGTTTTAAATGAAGGTACAAGTGAAGATGAGTACGTGTGTCGTGATGAACTTGCTTGCGAATCAAGGAATGAAACGGATGTAGACGAAGACAATGATCCGGTGGGTGATTGTCAATTTATTTAAACAACAAGCAAGGTACATGTTAAAACCAAACATTTTTGCTTTGACACATTTATCTTAGAATTTTCTAAATTAGAAAATGAGTATAAACTTTTAGGCAACATGAACCTAAAAACTATCTTTAACAATGAGTCGTCAAAATCTTTTGTGAATAACTTTGAAAAGGAAATCTTGTTAGAAGATAAAATGTCTAGACTTGAGAGTAATGTTGAAATTGATCTAGAATGTAAATTATGTCTAGATTACAAACATGAGATTAAAAAGCAAAATGAGAAAGGAAAAATGTTAGCTAAATTTGATGAAAGCTCAAAATCTCTTGAAAGATTGTTGAGGAGTCAAAGGTTGTTTAATGATAGAACCGGATATTTAACTCTAATGAACCATCAACAAGTAAAACAAAGCAAGTTGTGTTTAACTTAGGAGAGAATTGTAGGAGTAATTCTATCTCTAGTAGGAGCTCATGATAAAAAGATAAAGATATCATGTTCAAATATTTTTATGTGTTCATCTAACCTTCTTGGATTCATAAGTATTTGAGTTTAGCTTTTCTACGAGTCAAGATTATTTGCTTTATGATTATCTTCTTGATGACTAATCTATGGAGCTTAAAAGGTACACGTCTCTTCAACTCACCTTTCAGTGTTTCATATTGATTAGTATTAAGTTCTATCATAAGTGATACTAGTAGTTTTTACTCTAAGATGGTTATATTGTGTAAGTAACAATAAGGATTAGATCCTTTGTGATTAAAGGACTTAGACACTACTTTTGGCAGGAGATATAAGGTGTTTTACTTCTTTTAACCTTCGGGAAAAGACACGAGTAACTCTTGAGTGAGTCTTACTTAATACTTGTCTACAAGTGAACTAACTAATAATCTCCTAAGTGATGAGACAACCAACACTTTTGTGATTCTTGCAAATCTAGCCAAACCACAACATTTCATAGATGTTTGTAGTACAACGTCTTTTGACATTATACCTTACATTTTCAATTGTGTCTTAAATTCAACCATTCTTTTATTAAAATTTCATATAAGACACACAACGAAAAATAAATCATTTGAATTCATTAGGATGTTTGGGAGAAAATGATTTATAAACATCTAGGATTTGCACATCAAATTTGACCTATAGTCTTATGATGTTGCATCTCTTGGACATTTACACTCATAGTGTTTTAAGTAAATAAACCCAAAGAGTCGAGGAGTCATTGAATTTAACATTCGATGAAAGACCACCTCCTTCTAAGATATCATCTTTGGTAGATGATGACTTAGTCGAAAGTCCAAACTTGATAAGACAAGTAAGTCAAGATCAATAACAAGGAAGATGAACTATTAAGATTGAAAAACAACATCCTTTCGTCTTGTGTCAAACAATGAGTCAAGCAATATTGACAAGGTCATAAAAACTTGATTCATATGTCATAGTTGTGATTTAAACAAATTTGATAAAAAGTATTTTTGGACATTAAAGTAAAGCAACCATTAAAATAAAATGGGTCTTTTAAAATTAGAAATTAATGTAAATCTATGAAAGATTTTTTTTGGCAAGCTCCAAAAGCAAAGGATAATCACTCAAAGACATTCCTAGTTATTCACATGTTCATAATGATTAAGTCCTTTGTGACCTATCAAGAATGAGATTCGTAAAACTGTAGGTAAAACTGAACATAGAGAAATGCTTGGAAGTTTACTTATTCTTACAACGAATAAATCCAACATTATGTTTAGTGCTTGTCTATGTGCTCGTTCCTTTTAGAGAAGATCCTAAAACAACTCTCTCGAAAGAGCTCGTTTGGATTCATAATAAGGTACTACACAACTAGGATTATGGTATCCCAAAAGAACGGGAATAGAAACCATAGTGTATGCCAAATGGAATTATGTCGGTAATAAGTTGATAAGAAAAGCCCAAGTGGTACTTGCACTTTTATACTTACTTACCTAATGATTCTCCTAAATGCTTAAGGTTCTCAAATTAGTATCGGATGGAGAAGCACATCAACAAGCTCCGCTTGAACAAGCAAATTCGTGTCAACAACGGAATTCTTTTATCAACATCGTTATCCCTTCAACAAAGGAAGCATCGACTTCAGCAACAATTCAATCCATTATGTTCTTTATTGACATATTGTGATCCATCATCATCACCTTGGTAAAAATGTTCATTGAGGAACGTCTTAACTAAGAAAGTCTTATACGTTAACCATTCTATCAACGTTTTCACAAAACCTCTTGAATGAGAAGCATTCATCATCCCTAGGCTTAGTCAAAGACTCATAAGACCTATAACCTTAGTTTTGAACATTAGGATAAAACCACAAAAATCAAGACAATTCCTTTTGAATTTTTCCTGCAGTACCCACGGAACCCTCAGACCATACGGGCGGAACCCTCCCTTTGGTTCTGCCTGGTCCGCCAAATCTGCAGGATGTTTTATTTTTAATTTCTAAACCAAACACCCTCTTAACTTAATCATTCACTTTTCAAACAGCCATCACCCTCTCAAAAACACATAACCATACGAAATTTAGGGCTTTCAATCTAACCTCTTCAAATCCAATCAACTTTGAATCAACATGCCTCCCGCAAATTTCTCCGATCACAAGGAAACCCTTAAATACTTACCCAAACACCATAGGACCAAAGGTCTTACTAAAGATCAAGTTGAAACCTTTAAGAGTCTAGAAAAACGCTATGTTCATGAAGGAAGAACCATTGATCCATCCTTCCTAGAGGGAACATCCATTCGTCAAAACTTTGCCGCAATCAACTTTGATTGCCTTCTAGACATCGATGAGCAAATTTGCCCTAGGTTCATCTTAGAATTCTATGCAACCTTAACCCTTTACTTAGATGACAATGGTGAATTTTCACTAACCTTTAAAACCAATCAAATACAAAACATCATATCCTTGAAAGATTTTGCAACAATACTTGGTGTCCCTAATGTTGGTACATGTCTCTACACGGATAAGTGGCCTCTTTCTAGTCTTGACTCCATTGAGCGTTTTCATCCATATGACAATCCTCTTGCGAATAAGGAAGCAATTCGTGAGCATCTATTTGTTAGAACCTCAACAACTAGGAAGAATCGTTCAGGTAAAGAGGTAAATAAGGACCCTTTTGGTGTGGAAATCAATGAGCTCAAACCACAATTTAAGAAATGGGAAGAGATTCTTAGAGCCAACGTTATAAGTTCCATAGGAAATAGAGATCATGTCAACGCATGTCTTAGCTACATGCTCTATAGCATTTCCACCAGTCAACCTTTTAACTTAGCCTATTACTTCGCTAAAAGAATGGCCGACATACTCTTGGTAGGAACAACCGCTCTTCCTTATGGAATGCTTCTCACCCGCCTCTTTAGAGCAATCTCACCCATTCCTCCTAACGATAATGGAATGTGCCTTGACTATTCTCTCGTTCCTCACATCTTCGTTCCTCTACGTGATAAACGAGTTTTCAAAGGTAAGGGCAAACGTACTCGCTCACCTACACCATCATCATCATCATCATCCGACATGAGCGAGGACGATAAACTTCCTAACTCTAAGTTACCTCCTTTAGACTACCTTCAAGAACTCCCCGTCGTTGACAATGCATCCGAAGAGTTTAAGCAAACCAAAGGAATTTTCAAGTGCTTTGGAAGGTACCTAAGCAAGCTCAATAAGAAGATAGACCGGTTGTGAGAAGCGTGATTAAGGAGTGTTTGGCTTATTAAGGTTTTAGAACCTTGTATGTGTTAAACTATGAGATTTGTATTATTTTTCATGTTCATGCTTTATTACGTTTATCGGATTATATTTGTATTAGATTTTTGACAATATTTGAGGTGTTTGTCAATTTTTATGCTTATGGTAAATTTCACTAAGTTTAGTGAAAATCGCTAGCCCCCGGTCAAAGTCATATGATATGAGTGTTTACATGTTCATTTTTTGCATTTCCTAACCAGATATGCATTGTATTTTTGATTTAGGAGTTTTCAAAAAATTTGAAAATCGTCTTGCGGGTCAAAATCGCGGACTGTCTAGTTTTTCAGGTCTGGCGGATCTGGCGGCACCCTAGAATGGGTTCCGCCAGTGTAATTTCTGGGCAACCCAGAAATGGCCCAATGGACCAGACGGAACCCAAACCAGGGTTCCGCCTGTGTTTCGCGAGGGTTCCGCCAGTCACCTGCAGAAAATTTTTGTCATTTTTCTTAAGTTCAAAACTTGTAAAGTGTCAAACCATTTTCTTTAGTGAGAAACATCCTCCATTAACTCCAAAAACCATATTCGGACAACTCTTATTCACAAAAACAATTAGGAAGTCACTTCCCGCCAAAAATTAAAATTCAAACATAACTAACCCAAGGAACCCTTTTAAAGGATCCTTCAAACCATTGGAACATTTTCAACCAAATCACTTCCCATGATCACAAAGCATTGAGTGCTTATGTTGGTCTTTCACTCCACCTTATTCCATTGGATTGAAATCCAATGATTTGACATGTTCATGAAAATTTTCTAAATCATTTGAAACCTCAATCTTTGAATGGTAGAACATCAAATCCAAACACCCATTTCAACATCTCTTCTA
Organism: Artemisia argyi; assembly: GCA_030686995.1. NCBI lineage: Eukaryota > Viridiplantae > Streptophyta > Magnoliopsida > Asterales > Asteraceae > Artemisia > Artemisia argyi. The sequence continues at coordinate 85,249,490 of CM060707.1, forward strand.
CCCTATAAATTTGAAAGTTTTGCAACAATTCAAATCACACCATCACCATCAAAATTTCTTCTCACAAAACATCAAAACCACACCTTTGAAATGACTAAATCCAACACCTCATCCGTGTCATCAAAATCCTTCTCAAAAACCACTAGGATTAGTGTTAAACCTTGTTGCTTCAACAAAACCATCAAGTCAAGCTCATCATCTTCAAGTGATGCTCCACTTAACATTTATTCACGTATCCAAGATTTCCTTAACCTTACTACCTCAATACCATCCTCAACACCTTGCAATACCAATGTGATCACTATTCAAGATTTGCTTAATCTTGCTACTCCAACACCCTCTCCACCACATTGCAACACCAACATGGCCACTATTCCACCACCAACTAGACCTTCAAGCAATTCAACATCACCATCTCAACAAGCTCAACCATCAAAAACTCCATCACCCCAATCACCACCACTTACACCAATGGAACTCTTCCATACACCACCAACATCACCACTATCCTATTTGGAAACATTAGAAGAACTATCACCTAAATCATCAAACCCACCATCCTTGTCACTCTTTGACACCATTGCTCAAATGGAAACCCAACAACAACCTAGTGAGCAATTGGATGATGAACCCCATCAACCATCATTGGTAGAACGGTTGGCTTACCGTTATGCTAGACCATCAATTTTTCCAAATGATCAAGGTAATACACACTCATAATCATTTGTGTTTCACCCAATTTACAAAGACCTTCATGGTAATCCTTCCGGCGAACCAAGCTTCCGCCATTTTGTTCAAAACCAACAACCACAACAACAAAAACCACAACAACAACAACCATCACCACAAGAACATTCCCAACAATTTGAATCTCTACTTTCTTCTTATAAGAAAATAGAAGCATCCATATGGGAAAAACCTCCAAACCTTAATGATAAGATTGACACTCATTTAAACCACCTTCATGCCTTCAAACGTATGGTTGACTCTCAAATCAACCATATTATGGTTTTACAAACAACACTACACTCAACTAATGCAGGAAGCAAAAACACCTCTCAACCATCAACATTTGCTCCTTCAAGTTCAAACCATCCACCACCAACAAATCAAACCTCTCTTCCACCAAACTTTCCCGGCCATGATTGCGGACATTGCGAAAGAACCGCTCACATTAGTGAAGGGTGTCGAAGGGAAATTCGCGAGCTATCCGAAGAAATGAGGTTTATACTAAACCACATTTTGGATCATCTACAATCCTTGTCTCACCCACCTCAACCTTAGAGTCTCCAAAAATGAAACAAAACCGTTTCTTTTGGAAAATGTTTCCCATTCAAACCAATAAACCAAAACGCGTGTCACCCTCTCAACCTTCAAAATAAAGCCCGCTACAACCTTCAACACACATTTTCATCATTAAACAACCTTAGCCTTGTTTTTGGAAAATGTTTCTTATTAAGGAAAATGATGATTTCCTTGTAGCATTTTATGTTCTTAGTTTATTTTTAGTTTTTCTTTATTTTTAAGAAGTAGGATGATGTCATCCTAATTTCTTGTCTTTGACTTTTTAAGAGTCAAAATCTTACATGAAATGAGTTTCATTCTACTTCAAGGTTTGCATTGTTTGTTGACCATTTAGTTATAATGAGTAAACTATACCTCGCTATGGTAGCATACTTATAACTTGTATTTTAGAAACTAACATTTCTTTTTAGGATCATTATCCATGTTTTCTTTCCTTGATACTCCATTTAGGGGAGTAATATTCAAGGGGAAGCATTGCATTATTCCGCTTCGCAACTATTAGTTGTGTTTTAAGACATGAAATGCTTTCATGACTTGTCTTGTGCGGCAACTAACATGTTTTCTTGTAGGTTCAAAATCCATGTCTCCTCTCTTGGCACTCCATTTAGGGGGAGTATCGTCCAAGGGGGAGCAAGTGCATACTTCCGCTTCGCTACTCTTCTTTTTGTTTCGACAAAAAGGGGGAGAATTTATAAATAAACTTGTTCCAAATTTTTTAACTCTTGCATATCACATCATCTTAGCAAAAACAAGTTTTTATACTAACTTTATAAGACTTAACACTAAAACTAGTGGCTTACTTATAAATAAAGTTTATGTTTTGTCATCAACAAAAAGGGGGAGATTGTTAATACAAATATCACCTAAAAACGTTATTTATATTTTACGATCTTTGCTAAGTTTTATTAATGGCAAAGTATGAACTTTAGCTAAGAGTAAATCATCACTTTAAGTGTTTAAGTCTTGTTTAAACTAAGGTTTACATTTCCTTTTAAACAAAACATTGTTTTTGTTTCTTTAATTAGAAAGTGTCTTGTCACATCATTCATTTAGGGCAAGCTTGTGTATTTGACTTGCCATAACATCTTACACACTTTTGGAAGCTTTCCAAATTGGATTAAATGTGTTTGACTAGTTGTTGTTGATGTGACTTTGGTTGGTTTGAAGTATTTATGGTAAAACCTACTGCAAGCCTGGCGGAACCCTGGGGGTACACGGGCGGAACCCATCTGAGGGTTCCGCTGTATCCGCCAGACCTTCAGTTTGTTTTACTATAAATACCAAGCCACTTGTTTGTTTTTTGTAATAACTTTAGGATATATTTTCATATACTCTCTCAACTAACTCAGTAACATTTAACTTGTGTGATCCTCTTATGTAGCAAGGGACTTCACAAGATCATTAAAGAAGTTACAAGCTTCAATTCTAAAGTTGCAAGTCTTGTTAGCTTTGTTATGTATAAGCTTTGGTAGTTTATACTTCATTTGTATCATGTGTGTAGAAGTGATCAGTTAGTATTTTAGGCCTCAAAATACGTAGTGTGTCAGGAGTTGTTGTACCCTTGTAAAAGAACTAATGGGAGTGGTTGTACCCGTGTAAAAGAACTCAACATCTAGCTTAGTGTCGGTAAAAGTGTAAGCGACGATGGGAGTGGTTGTACCCTTGTAAAAGAACTCGACATCTAGCTTAGTGTAGGTAAAAGTGTAAGCGACGTTGTAAAGGTTTCTCTACCGGGAAAGGAGCTTGTTGATTAGTGCTTATAACTCTCGAGTTGGAAACTCGGGGTGTAGATGTAGGGCAAGGAAAAAGAGTCCTTGTAGCCGAACCACGATAAACAATCGTGTTGTGGTTTGATCGTTTCTTTCTTTATCTTTGCTTACTACATATTATCTTTAGTTAGAATTGCTAATCACACGTAAAGCTTTTCAAAGAATTAAACAAGTAAAGTTGTGTTTATATCTTTAAACAAACGTAAAGCTTTTCAAAGAATTGAACATGTAAAGTTGTGTCTATATCTTTAAACAAACTTAAAGCTTTTCAAAGATAATCAAGTTAAAAAGCCGTAAACTATTCAACCCCACTTCTAGTATTCCACAATATATATATATATATATATATATATATATATATATATATATATATATACACATATATATAAAATAAAAAAATGTTTTCTTTATTTTAAACATTTTTCATTTTATAACTTATTATTAAAAAATAATAAAAAAATGTCTTTTTGCAAATTTCTTAAAGTTTGTATAAAACCGTTATCTAAATTAAATAAAAATTTGAAAAAGAAAGCTTGAAAATTTAAAAAAATCACAAAAAAAAAAAAAAAACAAAAAAAAAAAATTGTTCTGCTCGAGTCACTCAAATCTTCTATCGAATATCCTTCCGCTGATAAAATTATTGTCTTAAATGTTGAATCCAAAATATCTAAAGAGGATGTCGTATCCCAACCCGACTCACCTCCCTTAATAATTCTCGATCCTGATGATCAACGTATGTGGGAAAGAACTAAGACTGTGGCACCAACTCCTGTTTCTGCCATTGTTCGACCCGATGTTGATGACAACTTTGTTATCAATAGTACCCACTTGAAAATGATCCTAGAAAATAAATTCGATGGTCATCTGCAGGCCGATCCACATCTGTAAATTTCTCGCAATCTGCGACATGTTCAAATATGGTGAAACTCAAAATGAAGTTGTCAAGCTTTTGTTGTTTCATTTCTCCTTGTGCGATGAAGCTAAAATCTGGTTTAATGAACTTAATGAAACATCAATAACATCATGGGAACAATTAAGAAGAATTTTTATAAATAGATTCTTTCCACCCTCGTTATTTGAACGTATTTTACTTGAAATCAGAAAATTCTCTCAAAACTTACGTGAAAGTCTAACCAAAGCCTGGTTACGACTGATAAATATGCTTCAAAAATGTCATGGACACGGTCTGACCAAAAAAGCCATTATCCAAATAGTCTATCATGGTCTAGACGAATCCACTCAAGGAATTCTTGACGGAACATCCGGAGGAATCTTCTCTACAAAACTCCAAATCAAGCTTTTCAACTTCTTGAGGACAAAGTCCTTTTCCAACTTGATTGGTCCAACAAATCTCAAAACAAACATCATCAATCTATTTCTTTCGCCGATGAAAGTAGCAATATCAATGATAATTCTCGATTGATAAAGAAGTTGGAGGCTTTAACAAATAAAATGGATTCCCATTTTCAAAGCCTAAAAGAACACCAAGATATACGTGACAACTGCAAAAGTGATCATGATTCTAAAACCAACATGTGTGAACGTCATGAAGCGAATTACATCCAATTTGAAAATCAAAATTCTCATGATCAACGTTCTCACCTTTCCCCATTATGAACAACCTCAATCAAATAACAATTATGAAAAGTCCCTCGCAAAATTGAACAACGAGGTAAAAAGATATTTTGAGGATTCTAGGAGATATTGGTGTAGTAGGAGAACGAGTATCGTCCTTCTTTATGACCATCCATTTTGTAAACCCGTCGGGGTTCCTCCCAAAAATGCTAAGTCTAACCTAAAACCTCTATCTTCAGGTAAAACCATCAAACAACATCAACCTCAACCTGAAACTGAGCCTTATCTCCAGAAACAACTGAGTGATTTCATAAAATGTCATCAAATGACCAATATCTTCGTGAAACACACCTTTAATGAGCTCAAAACACAAATTGAGGGAACTTTTAAAAACCATGAAGCTTCTACCTAAATTTTAGAAGAAAAATTTTTAAAAATTTCCAAAAAAGAATTTGGCCGTCCTTCTAGATCTATTCCATGTAATACTCAGCCGAACCATAGTGGTAACTCATCTGGTAATCGACCTTATCAACCACCTTTTTCCGCTCATCATGAACAAGTGAATGTTGTACTCACCATGAGTGAAAAGTCCGATGACCATCCAAAAACCCGAAAAGATCCACCTCCTATCGTCGTTAACAATAAAATCAAAAAAGATCAATCATTCAAAAACACGAAAAGGGACTATTACGTGGTCAAATTAAAAGAATACCCATCACTTGTGGAGTACATACCAAAAATCCCATATCCTGGACGTTTATAAATGGATCACTCATATTTGAACTGAATTATAAAAGAATCTTAAATCAAGGGACCAACTGCTTGTTGCATATGCTTAATGCAACCGTGTTGCCTACGAAAGTGCGCTTTATCATTTTACGTTTTTCTTATAGTTTTGTTTATTTTGTAGGTTTAACAAATAAGTGAAGGATTGATCGGATGGTTTGCTTAACACTTGGGGAGGTGATATGATTGGATTGTTATATTATATTTGTTGGTTGAAGTTCACATGCTTATGATGGCGTGTTGTTGCCCGCCGCATCTTTCAGAATTCAACCAAGAACTAAAGAGCCCTGGGAAGTATCATTTCTCTAATATTTATCTTTCCTGTTTATCCTACTTTTAAGTTATTTTTCTAATTACGCATATTGCATAACTTAAGTGTGGGAGGGAAATGATTTTGAAACATGAATGATTTTTTAATAAGTGAAAATTTTGGTTTGCCCTTTTAGCTTATCTATTTTAAAATTTTGTCACTTAGGGTAATATATTAGAGTAATAAAACTTAGTAAATAAATAATGTTTTTGAAATCAGAGATGTGTTCCGTTTGATAAAGCAGATCCAACTCGGTATCAATGACATTACTTGCGTATTTATAGCCATTACCACTGAAAATGTGAGGATTTCGAGCGTATATCGGCATATGTCTTTTATGCTTGATTTCTTTGTTTATTAGTGTGCCGGTGATTTATTCGATTCTAGAACTTGTGCTCGAAATCATTACGAGACTGCAGTGAGATCACATTCGTGTGATATAGGTATTTATAAGTGATAAAGAGGCAATTAGGATTTAACCCAAATAGCCTTTCCATTTAACATATTATTTATTCTTTTAGCTAGTTACACTGATTAGCCAAACCACCTCAATAAAACCTTTTGTAGCACTCATCTTTAGTGCTAGATACCCCTAGTTTAACATGCATAGCTATCTTTCCATTTCTTACATCCACTATAAAAAAAATACAAAAATATATAACCTTTAGCCTAAACCTTACCCCTTGTCGAAAGCCTATTCGGTTGGTTTTTAGTTGCTTGGTTGTTCGGATAATTTTTTGTTAATAGTTCGTTCGCGCTTTGTTATGAGTATTGTGCCATTTTAACAAAGGTGAAGATGGCCAGCTTCTACTTTGTATTTTTTATGGTGTGCGCTTATATTAAGTGTGGGGGATTTGTTGATTATGTCAGTATGGAGAATGGAGTAGAAAAAAAATTGTTGAAAAAAAATGTGAAAAGAAAGTGAATCGAAAAATATGGTTTACTTGGATAGTTTCTATAACTTGGTGATGGTTTATGATGATGATCTCAAAGGTATAGCAGGTTCAACAAATGAGTAGTTGTTTTCATCAAAATAACGTTTCATCAGTTAACAAATGTATTTCAAGACTTATGTCTGCTAATCCTTAAACAAGTGGTTAACAAGTATAAGAAATAGTTGCAATGTTCACTGGTACAAAAAGTTGTATTGGTCACGCCAAAAATGTGTGACGATATGCATATAGTCACACATATTTTTTTCGTTATGTGTCACTAAAGGTCCCGCCACCGTAGGTGGCATATGGTCACATTGTTGAGTTCGTGGCCTTTTCCATTGAAAAAGAGTGACCAAAACCCCGAATATGTGTGACAAATTAGGCACAAGTTTTGTTGGATTAGTCAGTATCAGTGACCGTAAACACCTTATAGTCACACGAATGTTTTTTTAGAGTAACTATTGTTCATCCTTTGACCACATAAATATATAATATATGTGACATTTGAGAAGATTCTTTCTAGTCAATGTGTATTTTGTGTGACTATTTCCCGTCCTGTGGCCACATGAATATACAATAAATGTGACGTTTGTGATGATTTAGTCACACAATGGGTGTTGTTTTTGTGGAGTTAGTCACATACAATTTAACACAAAGTGGCCAAAAGTGTTAATAAGTGTGACCATATGCTGTTTAAAGTGAAGAAATGTGTATTTTGTGTGACTATTGATCATCCAATGGTGAAATGAAGTTTATGTTTGCGTGGCCTTTTGTAATATTTAGTCATACAAAGCATGTTTTTTTGGTATTTAGTCACATACCATTAAGCAAACAGTGGCCAAAAGTGTTAATAATTTTGACCATATATTGTTTAAAGTGAAGAAATGTGTATTTTGTGTGACTATTGATCATCCAATGGCCACATGAATTTTATGTTTTTGTGGCCTTTTGTAATATTTAGTCACACAAAGCATATTTGTTTTGAGTATTTAGTCACATACAATTAAGTAAACAGTGGCCAAAAGTATTAATAAGTGTGACCATATGTTGTTTAAAGTGAAGAAATGTGTATTTTGTGTGACTATTGATCATCCAATGGCCACTTGAATTTTGTGTTTGTGTGGCCTTTTGAAATATTTAGTCACACAAAGCATGTTTGTTTTGGGTATATAGTCACATACAATTTAGGAAACAGTGGCCGAAAGTGTTAATAAGTGTGGCCATATGCTGTTTAAAATGAAGAAATGTGTATTTTTTGCGACTACTGATCATCCAACGGCCACATGAATTTTATGTTTTTGTGGCCTTTTGTAATATTTATTCACACAAAGCATGTTTATTTTGGGTATATAGTCACATGCAATTAAGCAAACAGTGGCCAAAAGTGTTAATAAGTGTGACCATATGCTGTTTAAAACGAAGAAATGTGTATTTTGTGTGACTATAGATCATCCATTGGACACGTGAATTTTATGTTTGTGTGGCCTTCGGTAATATTTAGTCACACAACGAATAAAGCAAATAGTGACCAAAACTGTTAATAAGTGTAACTATATACATCTTTTAGTCACATTTAAGAAATCAATATATATAAAAAAAATTCAAATATATTTCAAAACAAATTCAAATACAATAAAATTGTAAATATAAAATTCGTATATAACTCTATACCCTAGGACCTCCTTTTATACACTAAGGAGTCCTAGTCGGCTTACAATACTTTCCTAAGTATCAATAAATCTTTTTCATAAACAACTAATACATATCATACTATACAAGCAATACAAACTATATGAAACAACAACACTAACTTATAACTAGCAGTTGTAACTAATACATTAGCAGTATTAACTTCGAGCAGTTAATCTCTGAGCAGTCTTCACTTTATACTAGCAGTACTAACTTTAACTAGCAGCACTAACTTTTGTACTAATCTCATCATCTGGATATTCTCCTTCTCTGTTTTAAGTAGAAAAGACAAAAGTTAGAAGCACATACAATATCCTTTCTTGCCATCGATGATTGTGTTTGATTTGTATGTGTATGTGCATGTGCTTGCATTTAAGAGATAAGAAAAAAATTACCAAGAGCCGAGGAAAAAGCAGTCTGATGTGTCATCTGCTTTCAAATACCAATTTTGCTGCAGTTGTAGAATAAAACGAGCAGACAGTTTAGTGTTATTAATCTGCATGAATTTAACGGGGATTGCAAACAGTCACAATGATATGGTTAGAAGTTTCAGTATTACGAATGCAAAAAAACATGCACCAGTCCAGAATAGCACCTAAAACCTACAATGGTACAAAAGGTTAGTAAACCAACTTGGTATACCTTATCTTGGAATTCTTTTTCTGCTTCAGAAGATTCAAATGCATTGCCTTCATCCCAGTTGGCAGCAGGATAGTTAGCCACCTGTTCCATTAAACAAGGAAGTTAGGACCCCAGAATTCTGACTTGAATAAGGGGATTTCTTAGAAGAATTCCCACTTAGACTGAGTTTCCCGTTGGTAAGACGTCAGATGCTTATCAGCAAGGTTTTTTGTAAGTTGGCGAAAAGTGCCAACGTCATCAACCAAATTTGCTTTTTGCATCCTTTGACCAATACCATGAACCATGAATACTAGATACTGTACAGGACCTGTAAAAAAGTTGAATACCAAAACAATTTTATTGACTGTAATTTACAGCTAATGGATCAATCCGTTTATGACTTATAACCATAAATTGAGCTTGAAAGTATTATAAACATAGAACCTGAGAAAAACGCAATTAGTTTTACCTGTGAATAATAATCGTCCATTTCTTCCTCTATCTGCTGACGTAACTCATCCTATAAACAGATGTTATGAACTGTAAGAAATCAAGGCACTAATAACGCTGCATAATATAAGATCTGCCAACCATGAAACAGTAAAAATATACATGGTTTGGCTTTGGTGACTGAGATGGAGCATACCCACGTGATACGTGGGAATTGCGCCCTTGCAACAGGTTTTACCTCTCAAGGGATCTCGAGAAGCTTACAACCCCCACAGGCAGTGTACGTGATCGTTGTAGTATAGTATAGTGACAAGTACCGGGAGATTGATCGTTCAACTCAGGAATAGTGTCACTAGGATTAGAAAGCCTACTAAACTAGGTCTAGAGGTGAGGGATGATTCTTTTTGTATTTTTATATTTTATAGAAAGTAAGTAAAATCTCGGGTTTTGAAGGAGTGGGTGGAATTAGTTGCTAGCCAACTAACCCAATTAATCTAAAGATGCAATAAAAATAAAATAACAAAAATAAAAATGAAACTATTATACTAATATGGTGGAAACAATAATGAGGAAAGTTGTGTTTACTTAGATTTCATTACTCCCTAGATATCTTTTACAGGTTGATTAGCTTGTTACAATTGCATGGATGGCGGGTTATATTCCTTAATACTAGTCGTAGGGCCGTGTACAATATTCCCTAACTCTATAAGATCTTACGTCACTCCTACGTCGAGCCGTTAGAAGCTCCTAACATGGGATCATTAGAATTCTCTTACGCATTAAATACAACCAAAAATCGTAGTACACCTCCGATCATGTTTCTTAAGACGTTCAAGCAAGTTACCAATGGAAGTCTGCCAGTTTTCTTAAGCCTAACATCGAATACAATCATCCGTAACAATTATAAACAAACAATCAACCCATAATTAACATCAAGGTTTCACTACATCTAAGCAAACACAATGAAAATCTAGCCTAGCATGTTAAAGAGAAGATAAGCGTAAGATATAATCACACAACACATAGACATATTGAATGATTTGAATGAATACTTATCTTCAATTGAACATGGAAGAATCAAGGGGTTGAAACCCTTGAAAAGCTGGAAAATTCGTCTAGGGTTTATTCCCTCAAAGTTGCACACTAATGAATGAAAATTGGAAAACTATATATAGAGTTTACACCTTGACGGCGTCATGTATTAACTTGTGACGCCGTCAACTCGCCGCCATGATAAAATTCATATTGCCTAGATCCAATTGTGACGCCGTCATGTGTAGAAATACTCTGGGCTGTCACTAGTATTTGGACCCTGACGGCCTTGGTGACGCCGTCAGGCCAATATACTTGAAAACTCTCTGGGCCGTCACGTTATAAGTTCCACATCCACCTCTTTTGTGACTCTTGACGTCGTCATGTGTAAAAGCTTGACTTCGTTAGGTACTGTTCCAGCAAGGAAATTTGAGACTTTGTCGTTTTCTTCACTTTTATGATCCAAAAACGTCCAAAATGCTTCCTTTTCCAGATTTCTCCTCAAAAGTACCTAAAATGACAAAAGGAACGATTTAGAGCAATATTTGATCAAATAATCTCGAATTTAGGCTTAAATTGTTGGCATGAATATTACGATATTTAATCTAAACATTCTCTTCATGTTTTGATGATGACAAAGATGTAAGTTACAACATATAACGTAAAGTGCTTAAGTTACTTGTGATCACAATTCTTCTATGCATTCTTACGTCAACAAGCCTCGACATCTCAACGTCTCAAGTATGCTTCAACAATCACTTAAGGTATGGATAAACAAGTGTTTAATACATCTCATGAACAAAGGAGTATTTAATTAACTAATACAAAGTTTATTTAATTATATAAACATATTATATATTTTTGAAAAACACTTTTGTTAATAAAGAAAAATGTTTTAATCATACTAAATATATGATTTCAAACTTTTAACCAAAATTAGTTAGTTTTTCACCAAATAAACTTTCCTCACTAAAAGACAAAAAATCTGGCCGTTTCAGTAGGGCGGCCCCCTTAATTATAAAGGGCGGCCCCTTTAATTTTAAGGGGACCGGCACATAATTAAGGGGACCGGGCACGCTCCCCTGTCAGATTTAGTCAGAAATTTTTCCCTATAAATACCACCTAAAACCTGGAATTTTTCTCACCTTTTGCACATAGATTTTCAGATCCAATTCTCTCTAAACATCCTTCTAAAACCCTTTGATCATAAGATTATTAATCTTTGTTTCAAGTGATCCAATCTCTTATAATTCAAAGTGCAAGAGAAGAATCATCCCCATCATAAAGCCAAAGATGTAGTTAGTGTTTATGTAAAGTTGTGAGCTTTGTATATGTAATAAGTAGATCAAGATGATCTTACTTAGTAGTGAGTTTATGAGTGAGTAAGAAGTAGTGTGAAGAAGTAGTAGTGTGGATAAGTTATGTAGTTGTGAAGTAATAGATGTGTGAGTATGTAGTGGAGTATAGAAGAAGTTGTGAAGTAGTGAAGAAGTCGTGAAGTCGTGAAGCCATGAAGAAGTCGTGAAGCCATGAAGAAATAGGTGTGTTGTGAAGAAGGTGTATTGTGGTGTGAGATTGGTTCTAGCTACTATTAGAACTCGACATTTAGCTTAGTGTCGTTAAATGGTGTAAGCAAAAGTTGTGTAAGGTTTTCTCCGCCAAAAGGGAGCTTGTTGAGTAGTGAAGAAAACTCTCGAGTAGGTGACTCGGGGAGTAGAGTAGGGCAAGGAAGGTGTCCTTGTAGCCGAACCACTATAAATCATCGTGTCCGGTTTGCATCCTCTTTCTCCTATCTTTTTACTTTCATTCTTGCATTTATCATGTTATATCTATGCTTGCAAATATGTGTTGATTGTTGCTTATATTGTCATGATGATTGATTGTGGTGTAGTTACAAGTTAATATTGTGATAGGATATAAAATTGTATAATATTGTCTAATGGACTTATATATATTATTAACACTTCTCATATCAAGTTTAACTTAATCGATAATTTGATACAAAACGTTTTTTAAGATTTCAAAAGGAAAACGTATTCACATAAAGATCGACCAAAGCTTCATTCATAAAACTAAGTTTCCAAAACTAATTCATAAGCGCATATATATATAACCGATCATATTGATTATATGTTGTTTTCACACTAAACTCTAATTGAAGGTTTTTTAAACAAACAATTGAATAAATTTGAATTAACATTTTGAAACCAAGTTTTTATAAAATGAAAAAGAGGGGAAAACTATTCAAACCCCCCCCCCCCCTTCTAGTTTTCCATAATTGGTATCAGAGCCACGTCGCTCAAATTTTCAAAACAAATGGTTTTAAAAATTGAGTACGATCCATGTATCAAATTACCCATTAAGGAGGATTAAATATGAAAAGTGTTTTGTTGATTGACTTGTAATAGTTTTGATGATATTTACACTAATTATACTAGCTCGAAATAATATTATGCTTAAAATAAGTGTTATATGTTCGGTATCAAAATCAGAAAGTTACACACTTTTCCGAAAAGTCAAAAAACAATTTTTTACAAAAAATAAAATTTTGAGTACCAGATGGGCGGTCCCCTTAATTGTCTGGGCAGCCCCCTTAAATACTGGGCGGTCCCCTTAATTATTTAAGGGGTCCGCCTGTCTGTTCGACAATTTTTCGAAAACTTTGAAAAATCATATAAAATTAACCGTAACTCCGTAGAAGTCGTGCCACCCGGCGTTTTAAAGGTAATTGAGTCTACTTTAATTTAAAAATACTTACAAGTAACCATTAAAAACTTAAATAAGTAAGAAAGTCAAAATACTATACGGTGGTCAAAAATTTGTGTTTCGTTTTAACGTAAAACTTTTGTTTTACCTTTTCCTTCAAGTCGGGTATTCCTAGTTGATATACTTTTGAAAAATTAAGTATTTATGTTTTCAAAATATTGATCTTAATTAAATTATAGAATGGGAGGAAACTATTTTATTTTCAAATAAATTCGAGCTAAGTAAACGTTGGTGTATATAATACACAAAACGACGACAAGTGTTTTATGTGTTATGTGAACTTCTTTGTGATTTTATTTTCTTAATTGAATATATTAAATGATTGTTGCTATTTGAAGTTTAGCTATGTATATATCTATGCATATGTGCCCTATTAGTATATAGCTAGTTTGCCGATTTATACTTAACTAGATCTTATGCTAGATTTCTTGCGTTAGGATTGTTATAATATGCTTGTATTGCATATAGGTATAGATGGCTTAATGTTACTCAAACATGTTGTAAATAAGTTCAATCTAGTCACCTAAACATTTCAAACAATTTAATCTACTCTTCACAACACACTTAAATATTTTCTACAAATTAACTTGTCTTACCATAAGATGTTTAATAAGAAGAAATTGAATCATTGTAAAACATTAATAGTCATATAAAAGAAAAAGTATTTTCAAAATCTAAGTGTGTTCATAATAAGTAAAAATGAAGAGTCTTTCACAAAAACATAGCATATAACAATCATGAAATAATAAGTCAACTTTCAATCATTCACTAATAAATAATCTTAGGATTAATGGAACACACTATCAAAATGTTTATTTATTTCAAATGAGTGTCCGTGTGGGTCAAGAAAGATCTTGATATTATATCAATTCATTATTCAAATTATGGTTGATATATTCATCAAATCTAATTGACGTGTTTTTGAGTGTGGACAAGAAATCGGATTGCTATTTGTTTAGCTTCAATATTATATCAAATTACAACAAAAGATATAGTCTTGAATCTACATACTCAATCACACTAGATTGATATGAAAATAGTTACATCCTTTGTAGATGAAAAGAGTGTGCATTGAATCATAACTCACACTTGTGTTGATAATGTCATATTGAATCTACTTGTCCAATAATTGTGTTCCAAATATTAGAATAACATTTTAAAAACATTTATAAAATATACAATGAAGTAGGATTGACGACTTGGATGTTTCGTCCGAAATATTCAAGCAATTTACATTGCAATGCAATGGATAAATTTATCATATCCGAAAAACCAAACATGAGCAAACTAACAACATATGTAAACTTTGCTCACACTACTTAAAATCATCACTTCAAGATAAAATACATATTTAAGAATAATACACACTATATATTCTATGTATTTCATTTTCTTTGTAGCATGAATGATTGTGTTACAAGATAATGCACTACACTTTCCTTTTTGAAATAATATAAGTTATTAGAAGTGAAAAATAACTTGTCACAATCCATAAACAAATAATTTTTTTTAATACTTGTTAAAGTATGATATATAACATTGGCAAAAATCATAGAAAATAATATTTGTTTAAAAATATATTAATGTCTAGTCTCTATATCATTTGAGAATCACAAACTCATTTAAGATAAATAATCTTAATGAGATTCATTTCACAAGAGATGCTAAGGTGTACTCTTAAGTTTAGCACAGTTGTTAAATCAAGTAATATGTCATCAAAACCAAACAACCAGTAAATCATGAAGAAAAGATTAGAACTTTTTGTTTACTCTTATTTAAACATTCAACACGTCTCTATTAGGATCATGAATAAAATATATCATCTAGATTTACCTTCATTAAAACATGATGTTTGAGTCACATTAAGCCAAGTATTAGTGAATCAAGCAAACTTCATGTTTGGTAATCTTCGATAGGTAAATTTAGGAACTCAATTTCTTCTAAAAAGAGAATGACTACTGGAGAATCTATTGACTAGAAATTCAATTTGACCTAACGGTTGAATTGCTTCTATGTGAGAAGTTGGGTGTGTGTAACCCGTAAAAATGGTCGTGTTTAGCCTGAATTGAGCACCACTAGTAATAGTCTCATACTCATTCTCCAACTTGATTAAATTGCTCTTCCTATATATACCTAACGCTAGTTTACTTTTATGAACTTTGCTTCTCATTAGATTCTTTCATTCCTAGATTTATGGCATATCGCATATATGTTGTTTCTAGATGTTTATTTGCTCCTATGTGATTTGATTGTATGCCTTTACATGCTTAACTCTATGTCCGGATGAGCACGAATTTAATGGGAAGGGAAAACACACTCACTCACATATATTCCTCTACCTTACACTCAAACCTCATAACCCTTCTTTAGTACATCCTCAAAC
Source organism: Artemisia argyi (assembly GCA_030686995.1). Lineage (NCBI taxonomy): Eukaryota > Viridiplantae > Streptophyta > Magnoliopsida > Asterales > Asteraceae > Artemisia > Artemisia argyi. The sequence goes on from CM060707.1 coordinate 85,265,111, forward strand.
TACCCATGTAAAATGAAAAACCGAATCATCCTTTATACTACCATCTCGAGTTATCCACCATTTCCATGCCCTCAAAATTTACCTTCCTAAACCACATCTTTCCTACACTATAAATACTCTCTTCCCATCATTAATGCCATCACACCCAAACATGTCATCTCCCAAAAACCAAAAACCTAAGATTTCAAGAACCGCAAGGATCTCCGTCAAACCCGTTTGGAGGAGGAAACTTGATTCTTGTCATAACTCAAGTGATGTTGTTCCAAGTCAACCAACTACTAAACCTCAAACCCACAATAATGACTCATCTCACAACCTATTACCCACTCATTCCCTCATTCATGCTTCTTCTTATGATGAGCATGCTCAATCCCAAAACAACAATCTCAATCTCTCAATCAATACTTCACATGTTGCTCATTCAACAAAAACACCCTCACTCTTGGAGAACCTTTTCCACCCATTTCATGTTTTCATGACTATCCAAGCTCAACCATGTCTCCACCACCAAGAATACCACCACCACATCCTACAACCTCACATGCCATTCCTATGTTGCATGTTCAAACCTTCACCCAAGACAACCATCATGTTCCACCATCATCACCTTCCTCCGAACACTTGAAGTTCGTTGAGGAGCTAAAAGAGGCTCATGAGCTTAGTGCTCTTTTAGCATTACATCTTGCGCAACGCAATTTGGATCCAACCCAATCAAGCTCACCATCATCACCACACAACATCAACCAAGTTGAGAAGCATGTCAATAATTGCCCTTGTTGCATCTTCTTTCAACAACAAACCATTGCCTTGAATGAGCACTTCACTTGGATTGAGTATCTTCTTACAAGATCTCAACAAACATCATCACTTGAACAACATCTAAACTCTCAATCAACCTCTTCCGCTCCTAAATCTACACCCCTAAAAGTCAAGCAAATTTCTTTATGAAATGCATCTTTTCCACTTCCTAGAAAGTGAAGAACACAAAGAAGATATCCATGCTTCAAGTGTTGTCAAGCCATCACCACCTCATTCACATATCCATTTTCGGTCGTCAACCAACAAAACACCTAAAAATCCCTTGATCACAAATCATCCACCCTTGTCAAATGTTATATTAATATAAACCATATTTGTCAACCTTTTGTCATTACCTTCCCTTTTCATTCACGCTCATCCTTCTTTTTTTTTCTACGTCTTTAAAAGAAGGCATCATTATCATTTTTATTTTCTCTTTTAGAATATATATTTTGGTATCTTTTGCCAAAATATGTCGGTAGAATCTTTACATTAGGTTCCAATCATTATCATGTCTTAAGCTTTGGTCATGGTAATTTTTTTTTTGGGAAGTTAGGTTGTTGTTTTTAAAACAATAATTACATGTGTCATATTTTTAGTGCATATACCTATTACGTCCATATATTGTTCCCCTATTAGTATCATGCATATACCTATCATCATCATTATATATATTTGCACTTGTCTACTAACTTTGTTTTGAAGGATTACTTCATTGCTCGATTCTTTGGTAGCAAAAACTAGTTTTGAGCATACACCAAGGGGGAGTATACACCAAGGGAAAGCATACACCAAGGGGGAGCATTAAGGTTGATTGGATCAAGGCTTCACTTACGATGATGCAAGCTCGCCTTTTACATTCTTTCTCAAGGGTTCAAGCGTAGTTAAAGTCTTGTCTTAGTGTCCACCTTTTTGCTTCGACAAAAGGGGGAGATGAAGTGTAAACAAGTAACTTATACATTTTACTATGAGTTATAGTTTACATAGTTTGTCATCATCAAAAAGGGGGAGATTGTTGGCATGAATATTACGATATTTAATCTAAACATTCTCTTCATGTTTTGATGATGACAAAGATGTAAGTTACAACATATAATGTAAAGTGCTTAAGTTACTTGTGATCACAATTCTTCTATGCATTCTTACGTTAACAATCCTCGACATCTCAACGTCTCAAGTATGCTTCAACAATCACTTAAGGTATGGATAAACAAGTGTTTAATACATCTCATGAACAAAGGGGTATTTAATTAACTAATACAAAGTTTATTTAATTATATAAACATATTATATATTTTTGAAAAACACTTTTGTTAATAAAGAAAAATGTTTTAATCATACTAAATATATGATTTCAAACTTTTAACCAAAATTAGTTAGTTTTTAACCAAATAAACTTTCCCCACTAAAAGACAGAAAATCTGGCCGTTTCAGTAGGGCGGCCCCCTTAATTTTAAGGGGACCGGCACACAATTAAGGAGACCGGCCACGCTCCCCTGTCAGATTTGGTCAGAAATTTTTCCCTATAAATACCACCTCAAACCTGGAATTTTTCTCACCTTTTGCACATAGATTTTCAGATCCAATTCTCTCTAAACATCCTTCTAAAACCCTTTGATCATAAGATTATTAATCTTTGTTTCAAGTGATCCAATCTCTTATAATTCAAAGTGCAAGAGAAGAATCATCCCCATCATAAAGCCAAAGATGTAGTTAGTGTTTATGTAAAGTTGTGAGCTTTGTATATGTAATAAGTAGATCAAGATGATCTTACTTAGTAGTGAGTTTATGAGTGAGTAAGAAGTAGTGTGAAGAAGTAGTAGTGTGGAGAAGTTATGTAGTTGTGAAGTAATAGATGTGTGAGTATGTAGTGTAGTATAAAAGAAGTTGTGAAGTAGTGAAGAAGTCGTGAAGTTGTGAAGCCATGAAGAAGTCGTGAAGCCGTGAAGAAATAGGTGTGTTGTGAAGTTGTGGTGTGAGATTGGTTCTAGCTACTATTAGAACTCGACATTTAGCTTAGTGTCGTTAAATGGTGTAAGCAAAAGTTGTGTAAGGTTTTCTCCGCCAAAAGGGAGCTTGTTGAGTAGTGAAGAAAACTCTCGAGTAGGTGACTCGGGGAGTGGAGTAGGGCAAGGAAGGTGTCCTTGTAGCCGAACCACTATAAATCATCGTGTCCGGTTTGCATCCTCTTTCTCCTATCTTTTTACTTTCATTCTTGCATTTATCACGTTATATCTATGCTTGCAAATATGTGTTGATTGTTGCTTATATTGTCATGATGATTGATTGTGGTGTAGTTACAAGTTAATATTGTGATAGGATATAAAATTGTATAATATTGTCTAATGGACTTATATATATTATTAACACTTCTCATATCAAGTTTAACTTAATCGATAATTTGATACAAAACGTTTTTTAAGATTTCAAAAGGAAAACGTATTCACATAAAGATCGACCAAAGCTTCATTCATAAAACTAAGTTTCCAAAACTAATTCATAAGCGTATATATATATATATATATATATATATATATATAACCGATCATATTGATTATATATTGTTTTCACACTAAACTCTAACTGAAGGTTTTTCAAACAAACAATTGAATAAATTTGAATCAACATTTTGAAACCAAGTTTTTATAAAATGAAAAAAAGGGGAAAACTATTCAACCCCCCTTCTAGTTTTCCACATAAATGACCCCTTAAAAGCGGTACACTTTTCGCCTCATCAAATACCCTTACACTTGAGATTTGCTTGTCCTCAAGCAAATGCGCTTTTATTCTAATCAATATACAAGTTAGGGGTCATTTAACACTATTAAAAAAGTAATTGTTGACATAAATAATGTCTTAAAACATTGTTAGCATATTAACAATGTCTCTATGTTTTGATAATTACAAAGCATAAACTCATTAATCTAAAACTTATGACATAAACAAGTTTTTAGTGCTTAATATTTGTCTTTGCTTCCATATCACTTAAGGTATAAATAAACAAAGGGTTTATTGCATTTCATGATCAAAGGAAATTTTTCTAATCACTAGAATTTTTATAAAATGTATTAAACATCTTATATCTTTTACAAAATTACTTTTGGAATTAAAAGAATATGTTTAATTCATTATAAATATATGATTTCAAATTTCCAACCAAAAATAGCAAATTTTATCCAGAAAAATATTCCTACTAAAAGACAAGAAAAACCAACGTTCTGAAGGGGCGACCCCCTTAATTCCTTAGGCGGCCTCCTTAATCATTAAGAGGACCGGCCATTAATTAAGGGGACCAACCACGCTCCAGAACAATATTTTTCTCCCCTATAAATACTGGTTCATTCCTCAGAATTTTCTTACCTTTTGCACTTCAAAACTTTCTGATCTAGATCCACATTTCTATTCTCTTATCCTTTGATCATAAGTGTATAATTCTTTGTTTCAAAGTGATTCAAACTTCATCCTCCCAAGTGCAAGAGAAGAATACTTCTATCCCCCAAGACAAGAAGTATTACAACTTGGTGTGATCTCCACATCCAAGTTGTTGGTGCATCATCAAGATTATTTACATTATTCCTTTTGAAGATTGTTGTGAATAGTTGATTGTAGATAGTTGTGCTAGATATATAGATTGTGTGATTAGTTAGTAGCTTGGTGTGAAGAAGAAAAGTTAGGAATTAGATTGTAGTGAAGAAGCTAGGTGTGGAGTAGTTAGTTGTGAAGTAAATTGGTGTGAAGAAGATAGGTGTGGAGTAGTTAGTTTTGAAGTAGATTGATTTGAAGAAGTTGCGTAGAAGTTGTAACTTAGGTGTGAAGAAGTTGTGGTGTGTAAATTGGTGTGTAAGGTTTTCTCTGCCATAAGGGAGCTTGTTGATATAGTGAAGAAAACTCTCGAGTTAGGTGCTCGGGGAGTGGAGTAGGGCAAGGAAGGTGTCCTTGTAGCCGAACCACTATAAATCTCTTGTCTCGCGGTTCGATTTTTCCATCTCTTACTTATTTCATTACTTATCATTGTTATATATTATTTATTGATAGTTGTTTATATTGTGAAAGACTTGATATCACATATTATCGAATCTAAGTTTTTAAAAGCTAAGAAAACACTAAAACTATCTTTTATAACGAATTAAAAAGACGTAAAACTATTCAACCCCCCTTCTAGTTTTCCACAATTGGTATCAGAGCCACGTCTAGCAAGACTTTTAAAATATATTGTATTTTAAAACTTGTAACGATCTATGAAATCTGAAAAATATTCAGAAGGGCAATCTATGCAAAGACCACCACTATTTGAAAGTGATGGATTTTTATATTGGAAAAATAGATTCGAAACGTATGTGAAATCAAAAGATCTTGATCTTTGGCATATTATTACCTTTGGTGATTTTCCTCCTATTCAATATAATGTTGAAACTAAAATGGATGAAATTGTATATTTCGAAAAACAAAATGATGATTAAAAAAAGAAATTAGCAAAAAATAATGAGGCTAAAATGGTCATTTATAATGCGTTACCACGCAAAAAATATGTGGAAAACTAGTAGGGGGGTTGAATAGTTTTACGTCCTTTTAATTTTAAAAACACAAGTTTGTTTTAAAAACTTCGATTCAAGTTTATGTGAACTTAATACTTGCACTATATGAACAATTGTATGGTAACTAACTAACAAAGCTAATATAGTAAAGGTAAGTAAATAGGTAATTAGAAGAGTTAGAAAGATCAAACCACAACACAAGGATTTATAGTGGTTCGGCTACAAGGACACCTTCCTTGTTCCTACTCCACTCCCCGAGTCACCTACTCGAGAGTTTTCTTCACTATGTCAACAAACTCCCTTTTGGCGGAGAAAACCTTACACACCAATTTACACACCACAACAACTTCACAACTTGATCACAACTTCTTCACACCAATATACTACACACCAATCTTCTTCACACCTATCTTCTACACACTAATCTTCTATACACCAATCTTCTACTTCACACCAATCTTCACAACTAACCTACTTCACTACTAATCAACTTCAACTTCCTACACCACTTCTATATCTTCTAAACAATATATAACAAGCACAACACAATATTCACAAATGAATGTATATATATACTATGCACAACTACACTTCAACACTTCTTGAACTTGGTTGTAGAAAGAGTATTCTTCTTTTGCACTTTGGATGAGAATGGATGATGAGGGATTGAATCACTTGAAACAAGGATTAATATACAAATGATCAAAGGGTTTTAGAGGATGTTTAGAGAGTTATAGATCTGAAAATTTCGTGCAAAAGGTGAGGAAAAAATTCAGGTTTAAGGTGATATTTATAGGCAAATGATTCTGACAGAGGAGCGTGGCCGGTCCCCTTAAATCAAGGCCGGTCCCCTTAAAATTAAGGGGACCGCCCCTTATAATTAAGGGGGCCGCCCAGCTGAAACGGCCAGAATCTTTGTCTTTTTGTTGGGAAAGTTTATTTGGTGAAAAACTAACTGATTTTGGTTAAAAATTTGAATTCATATATTTAGTATGAATAAAACATTTTTCTTTATTACCAAAAGTGTTTTTCAAAAATATATAATATGTTTATATAATTAAATAAACTTTGTGTTAGTTAATTAAATACCCCTTTGATCATGAGATGTATTAAGCACTTGTTTATCCATACCTTAAGTGATTAAGTTGGATATAGTGATATAAACTAGCTTAATACTTGTTTACGTAGTAATTATATGATTGACGATTTTACATTTTGTGATCGTCAAAATATAGAGATATCGAAAGATATGAATAACGTTTTCACACATTATTTATGTCAACAGAATATGAAAGAATTTTTATGTGTAAAACCGCCAAAGAAATTTGGGATTCTTTACTAATTACTTACCAAGGTAATAGCCAAGTCAAAGATAATAAAATAGATCTTCTTGTACAACAATATGAACAATTTTCGATTCCAGAAGAGGAATCAATTGATAATCCTTTTGCTAAGTTTAACACTATTATCACAAGTTTAAAAGCACTTGATGAGACATTTTCTAGTAAAAATTGTGTTTGGAAATTTATTAGGGCATTGCATCCAAAATGGCGAGCTAAGGTCACGGCAATTGAAGAATCAAAGAACTTGATGACATTATCACTAGATGAACTAATCGGCAACTTGAAGGTTCATGAAGAAATCATAAGAAGAGATTCGGAAATGGTCAAAGTCAAGAAAGAACAAACCAAATCCATTGCTCTAAAAGCCAAAAAGGAACCTAGTGATGATGATGATTCAAGTGACGAAAGTGAAGACGAAGAATATGCAATGGCCGTAAGAGAATTCAAGAAATTCTTCAAGAGACGAGGAAGATTCACTAGATCATCACGAGACGAAAGAAAAGCATTCCAAAGAAATAGAAGTGACAACTACGGGAAAAGAAAGTGCTTTAGATGTGGAAGTCCAAATCATCTCATTGGCGAACGTCTAAAGCCACCGGGTTATGAAAATCAAGGCGCTTTTGTTAGTGGAACATGGAGTGATAGTGACAAAGAAGAAGTTGAAAAGCCAAGAGACGAAAAGTGTTTTATGGCAAAAGAAACCGACGAAATATGTTTAGGAATTGACTTGGAACCTGACGAATGGATCAAAGATAGCGGATGTTCGAGGCACATGACGGGGAACCGCAAGCTATTCTCAACATACAAGGCATACAATGGAGGTAACGTTATTTTCGGTAGTGACTTACATGGAAAAATCATTGGCAAAGGTACGATTTCTCAAGACTCACTTACTATTGAAAATGTAGAGCATGTAGATAAGTTAACATATAACTTGCTTAGCGTAGGACAAATATGTGATAATAAATGTAGAGTCACATTTACCGAAGAGGATAGCGAAATAGTTAAGAATGGAAAAATTATAGGTAGAGGAATTAGGAAAGGTGATATATATGTTATGAAACTAGGAAACAAGCCTAAGGATAGGATATGCCTAACGAGCCTAGATAAAAACTCTACATTGTGGCATAGGAGATTAGGACATGCTAACATGCAACAAATACAATCTTTGGCCTCTAAGGAATTAATTAGAAATTTGCCTAATCTAAAATATGACAAGCATTTTTGTGATGCATGTAAAATTGGAAAACAAGCTCATGCTAGTCACAAAGCTAAGAATATATTATCCACTACTAGGTGCCTAGAATTATTACATATGGATCTTTTTGGTCCATCCGCTGTGTGGAGCTATGGAGGAAACAAATATACCTTAGTAATAGTAGATGACTACTCATGATACACGTGGACTAGGTTTTTAAGTGACAAAACCCAAGCCTTTGAAAAATTCGAAATATTTAGTAAAATGATTCAAAATAAATTAGGATGCTCAATAGTTGCCATTAGGACGGACCATGGTAGGGAATTTGATAACGAAGTACAATTCGGAAAATATTGTGAGTTAAATGGAATATCTCACAATTTCTCCGCTCCTCGTACTCCTCAATCAAATGGCATAGTAGAAAGAAAAAATAGGTCACGATAAGAAATGAGTAGAACTATGTTAAATGAATAATCCATCCCACAAAAATTTTGGTGTCACGCCGTAGATACATCAACTTATATTTTAATTAGGGTATCAATTAGGAGAATTCTAGGAAAAACTCTTTATGAGTTATTAAGAGGTAGAAAACCAAACTTAAGCTACTTTAGGGTATTTGGAAGTAAATGTTATATTCTAAACACTAAGGATTACCTCAATAAGTTTGATCCAAAATCATATGAAGGAATATTTTTAGGATACTCACTGTTGATACAAAAGTTGGGCGTTCCTGATTATGGGTTCTTGCTCTCGTACCAATTCGCTTCTTAGTACTTGTAACCTGCGCACTAAGAAAATAAACAACGCCGTTAGGCTTATCGTGGGATTGTCTCCCATGATTAGACTCCGGCGTGAGAGTAAGTAATCGATTTAGGGTTCTCGTAAAGAGTTAGGGTTTTGTATATCGTACCTTTGAATGAGGATATATCATTCCTTATATAGGGGCTGAAACCGTGTAGGTTTCTTGCTCCTTACTCTTCGCACGCGTAGTGCTTATCCGGGGTAAGGATGTCTATTCCATGAATAGAAGATCCTTATCGCATGCCCGGTTAGTTTGGTTGGGCTTTGGGCTTCGTGGGCCCAAGCCGTTATTATTATGGCCCGAGTCATTCGTTATAATAGCCCACTCATGGTTGGTTTGGGCCGAGTAATGTTTATCATTTGGGCTCGTGGCCCATATATAGACTATACGTCATCATGTCCCCCCAGTCTAGTGTGCGCGGCTCGTAGCCGCGGATACTAGACTAATATTAACAGCGGTAAGCGTGGCGGGAGAACATTGAAATATTGCCGCCCATTTAAAGTGCAATGCACCTAGTCATAGGTATTTCAAACGTATACCTCGAAAATTGGGGGTAGTGTCCATGTGGCCCTCGTAAATCGGGAAAAAGTGCATGTACCGGTTCAGTTCTAGCCACACGTTTTTATTAGTGGGATCCACGTGGGGATAATCTAGGGTTTCCTTCCTCCCTATATAATAGTTACCAGCCCCCTTTTTACAATTACACACAGTAAAACACACACTCAACATTTTCACTTTCTTGAAAGCTATCTTTTCGCAAATAAGTATTTCTGTAGGTGCGTTTTTCTAGTGAATAAATGAAAATGGTTGCCCAGTTAGGGGATTTTCGCTCTGCGATGACGGTTGAGGATGTCACTGAGTTTTCATCTGACTATTTTATTCCTCTGGACGTGCGTCCAGAGGCTCCAGACGTTAACGCGTGTATAGCTGATTTCCCCGAAGGGAAAATAGGGCTATACACGAAATTCTTTGAGTACGCGAATTACCGCGTGCCAATTTCTATTTTTCTGAGCGATTTGCTCAACCACTATCGCCTCCACATCTCACAGCTGCACTGTATAGGTGCGGCTAAGGTGTCGAATTTTGAAGTAAACTGCCGTTTACTTGCGATAGAGCCGACCATAGCCTTGTTCCGCTCCTTTTACCACACTACTTGGTCAAATGGATGGGTTTCTTTTACGAAGCGCCCGGGGGCGTGTCACACCCCTAAAATACCTGTTTTTAGCAGCGGAATGGAATACCTGGGGGTGACTGTCATAGCACCATAGTTACAGTTATATTGAACGACCTAAAGTGTCGTTTAGAAAATACAGCGTTTGATCATTAAAACATTCAGAGTTTACAAAGCTTAGGTCCCAAAAGAGTTTGCCAATATAGTTAAAATAAGTTCAACAAGATCAAACGTTTCATAAGTGCAGAAAATATAGTGAGACGCGTCGACTCCGCGACTCCATGAAGGTCCAAATGTATGCAACATGAGCTACCTTAATAACCTGAGAAATACATTGCGAAAATGGTCAACATAAAGTTGGTGAATAATCATAGGTTTATAGGTAATTCGTAAGTACAAAAGCCACAAGTATAAAGTAAAGCGACAAAATGTCAAAAAACTACATTGTCTCTTAAGCTCATGACCCCGAAGCTAGACGTACTAAAATATGCCCCAAAGGAGTGGTTACCAGTCACTCAATAATTTAGACATGAAATGCATTCGTTTTCCTTATGGAGCAACCCAAACACGAATGGAGGCGTCACCCTCGATAGATCTATCCACTCACTCTCGCTTGGCAATATAATTAACGGTCCATGATAATAAAGGGGACTTGAAGTGGTAGTACTAGCAACTTAAGCAATGTTCGGAATTTAATACTTGGGCATGTACAAAAATAATTGTGCAATGTATTCTCCCCCGTGGGATTTAAAATCAAATAAGTACTAAAAATGGGGCTATGAGAACTCACCTGGAGTGATAGTACAAAGATGGTACAACGATGGTAAAGTAATCGGGACAATGAGGCGTGAACACTAGCCGCAACCTAAATGAATAATCGTGATCTAATTTAGATCATGCCGTGATGTAATGAATGCACATGCACATGATACCTATACCACTCGTAATATAGAAATACTAGTTATTGTCATAGTAAAATAGTTTCCATACTTAGGAAAATAAGTCCATATATAGAAGTATATAACTTGTCGTATTATCTCGTATGAAAATGTTAGCGTTAAATTCCTCGTATCGAAAACCTTAAAATAACGTCGTTAAGTCGTATAAATATTCTCTTGGGTCATGCGTATTCATTTGTTAAGAATATAGGCCTTTAGTAACATTTCTAGAAAATATACCATTTAGTGCGTAAGTTATTATTTTTATTTGTGACCAATTATATATATATAGTTTGACGATGTTAAAACTGGTATAACTTGGTCGTTTTAAGCTCATTTTCCTTGTTCTTTATATCCACGGATTCGTTTTTGTATATACTAATATATTTTTGATAACTCGGCTCCTCTAGGTTACGTTTAACACCTCTTTTTGTCCGTCGAAAACTGCCAAACAGCATGCAGTTTTTGTAAGAAATAGTTTTCGTCGTTAAATTTGCAAAAAATCATAACTCCTTCGTTATAAGCTCGTTTTAATCCATTCTTTCGCCTAAAGTTTCGTTTTTGAAAGTATTTTCTAAATATTTAGTCAAAATTTAACCACCATCTACTGATTTTCCCACGAATTAAAAATAGGGACAGTAGGTATTTCTATTGTTTCAAAAATCATTTCTAGGGTTCTAATCTAGTTCCATCTTCAATCAAACCACTTTCAATCACCACAAAACTAGTCTAGTCCTACCATAAACCTTCTTAGGGTGTCATGGGTCCTTAAACATCATCAATCCACTAGGTCTAACAAGGGTTTCTCATGTGTTCATTCCTAGGGCTCAAAGTTAAATATGTACAAAATAGAGTGGTATAGACCATTATATGCATGAGTTCTTGTAAGAAAAATATATAACCATAGTAATAACTTGTAAAAAATTATAAAAATGAGTTTGTTAACTTACTTGAAGGTTTAGGGAGTTTAGATGATGAAAAACCTACTAATCCTTGAGTTTCTATTTCAAAACTCCAACAAGGATGACTAAGTGAACAAGTTTATATCTAGATCTTGGAAAAATTGTTGTTCTTGCTTCTTGGATCACCCTAGGTCGAGCACACCATGGAGAGGAAATGAGAGAAAAACTTTTCTTGAACTAGTATTGTTATGAGATTGAAATGAGGTAAAAAGGATTAATATCTACTTAGGAGACAAAAGTTTGGTGAGCATTAAAGTGGGTTGGTGTGGTTTAAGCACATGAGGAGGCCAGGAGGGGGGGGGGGGGGGGGGGGGCGGTCATGAAAGGAGGAGAAAGGGGAAGGTGTTTGTTGATTTAATTAGGAAGTGTAGTGTAGTTTGTGTTGTTATTAGTTAGTTTTAAGGTGTACCGGGTACCGGGTTAACTAAAAATAAATTTTAACGGAGTTAACCGGGATAAAATAAAGTTATAAAAATTATAAAAGTAAGTCGGGTATACTTATTGAGTGTTTAGATAATTGTTATTTAATTTCTACGAAAACCGTCGTAATTAAATTAGGCGTACGATATTAATTAAATAAATTTCTAAAACACCGGGTAAATTAATGTTATAATTTTTATATTATAAAATGAATATAAAAATATATTGGGATCATAGTCGGGAGTGTCGGACGTGTTAGTCACATTATTAGTCGTTTGTTAACGTTTATATAGAAATAATTATACGTAAAAGTTAATTATACCAAAAGTATTAATTTAATTATCCTACGAGTGGAATAGTATGCAAGTGCCGTAATGAGGATATGCAGACTATTTCTAGTCTGCACGAAATGTCCCAAATGATAATGCATGAATTCGCTCCTGAACCAATACGGTTACGCGAATTTTGAATACCTGTAAACTATGTTTACGATGAAATGAGTAATGCACGTGAATAGTGATATTTCTTCCGGAAATGAATAGTGTCAAGTGAATAGTAAAATTTCTAAACGCTTCTCAGAATGTCGATTTGACCTCGAAAACGATGAATAGTGATCGATGAATAGTAAATGATGAATAGTAACTTGTGAATAGTAAATTGTCGAGGTTTAGAAAATGACCGGAAATTACGAGTTGTGACAGTCTTCCCTTCTAACAGGAACTTCGTCCCGAAGTTCAGTTTGTGTTGGTCTCTGGAGTGGTATTGGTGAAAAGATGATAATAATTGAGAATTTCAGCGAACTTCCACGATAGGAATTCGACTCAGCTTCAACCGTTCGACCTAACAGTCCATGATTTCTACTGATTCTCTTACCAAGTTTACGTTTGTCTTTGGGTTGGATTCCTTTCCAAATGGGATTATGAGTGACTAATCTGGAAGTTGTTTCCTGGGGTTTGAATAGGTGAAACATAGTTGTGTAATCCGGCTGTTCTCTAACAAGGCTCAAGTCTGATGGCCACTAGGCCTACTCTGTCTGAAATATTACGTGGTCCAGTGTATATCGGGTTTAACTTTCAAATTTTCTGAATAATATCATGCCCTTCCTAGGCAGAACTTTCAACATAATCTGGCTACCAATTTGAAGTTTTAATGGTTTACAACTTATAGAATTTGTAATTGATTCTTGACTTGTAGGAAATTTCTGGTTATTTCATGAATGCTTACAGGAATAGTGAGTTTGGCTTTTTCCGAGTTTGATTCGTCGATAGATGATCAGTGCTTCTTCAGGTTTATAATGTAATATGGGTAATATACGTTGCTGAACTCTGCCAGAACTCAAATCTTATATGTCAGCTGGTCGATTCTAAAATGAATCTTAAATGGTCCAATATACTAGAGGTTCAATCTCTCGTGTTACCAAAATTGTATCATGCCTCTCCAAGGCAAAGCTTTCAACTTAGTTCGTTCTCTCACGGGAATCTAGTTGGTTCGCTGTTCAGGGATACTCAATCCGCATGATGTGTGTCATGTACCAACCTAACTTCTACCAGTTTCTCGTTGCTCGTAACTGGTTCTTGACTTGTGAAATTTCCTTTGTTGTTCCATAGTTTAGTCCTAGACCAGTGAATTTAACTTTCCGATTTCGGTCTGTAAATGGGTAATTGGCACTTTGACCATACAGTGCCTCCAATATTGTAGTCTCTACAATCGTGCGATAACTATGGTCGTAAAAGAATCCGATTTATGGTAAAGGGTTAGTCCAACCATTTCTAGAGTCAATCACTCATACTCTGAGTATAACTTTCCTATGTTTGAATCGTTCTCTCGTTCTGACCATCGGTCTGAGGATGATAGGCGGTGTTTACATCTTAATGAGGTTTCGAAGGAAATCTTAGAATGATTGTTAGAAGTCTGAGGTGATTCGATCACCTTTATCGGGAATAGTTGAAATGGTTACAATGAATCTGGTGATTAATTCTACAACGTTATACTTTTCAAAAAGGGCGTTATACGAAGAAGATAGAATATGGGTAACACTTTGATTCCTTGTGTTTTGGTCTAAGGGATGCTAAGACATATGTGTTTCTTTGCCTACTGTGCTTGGTCTCCATTACTGACGTTTGTAATCGTTCTATGGTGTTCCTCCTAATTTCCTTCATCACATATTCCAATATTCCTTATTGTCAAGTTACAAAGCCCTAAATGCATAAGCGATGTAGCATGGTGATTGGTTTTCAAAATTGATCTCGCGATTTTTTTTTTTTTTTTTTTGAGTTTTTGGTCGAAATCTTTTTTTGGATAAACGAATTTAGAAAATGGAGCAAATGGTTTACTAAATAATATCTTTCTTGATGATTCAAAATTCAATAGTTAGGAAATGTGACACGGTTTTCAAATAGGTTGTGAATAGGACTGTTTACCAAAGTTTGATGTTTATATGTTTCCCATTGTACAATGGTTTAGCTAAATATTGATTAAAATGGATCGTATTTATTCAAAATAGGCAATTCAAAAATTATTTTCTACAAGATATGTGATTTGTATGGACACAATTTTGAAATCAACGTCATTTAAAAGTGAAAACACTAACAAGGATAAAATAGTAGGATAGGCAATGTTCGCATAAATGCATAGATGTCTAACGTTTAGTTCCTGATATTAGAAAATGCCTATTGGCGATTATCCGACAAAACTACAAGCCTAGGTATTCAACCAACTTAAGTCCTGAAATGGTTTATCGTTGAAATTATCATCATGTTGGCAAAATGAGGGTGTCCATTGATACTATGTCGATGAATGTCTATTTCATTTCCACATGAAGCTGGGGAGATATGTTTGGGCCTGATGCCTCTCTTGATGTATAGGTGAGGTTATCTAGAATTTCTTGAGGACACAACGCTTTAGGGGAATCTATATCGATATCCATAATTCGAATCAATCATTCTTGCTTTAAACTCATTGCAGGGAAGTTTGCGTTTAGATGAGGCCATGTTTAAATGAATTGCTTTACATTCTCAATTAGGTGCTTGGATTATTTCTATAGTGTTGTTTAGCGTAACTTCACAATGTGTTCGATCCTGTAGCTCAGTCTTGCTAGTACCTTTAAATAATAGAATTGGACAACCCGGTCAGAGATGGTGGTTCGGATGGTCTCGTGGCGTCTTAGAATTGTTGTTGAGACTTCTAGTCTAGGTTAGTAGTTCTGTAATCCTTTCATTGTTTTTCTTGTATCGAGGAATCCTCCTAGTACTTGATACGGTAAATCTCTCCTAAAGAAGTCAATGGAACAATCCAACTTAATGGCTAAGTGGGTGACAGGCGAGGTAAGTATCCAGGGAGAGTTTGTCAGAAAGAGACATTTATAAAGGAGTTTACTTGTTTAAAACGCTTTTAATGAAGATTGTTATTAGCAATACTTTAAAAAGTAACTATTTCCTTCATGGCATAATCCTTCCTGAAGTATACATAGGTGATCAGGCTATGTATAGTTGAGGACTAATGATGCGATGCTTGATTTAGTCAAAATAATATTACTTTTCTCAAAAGTTTTAGATGGTGTTCAACGCATTCTTATTAAAAATGGTATCCTGATATTTCCTTTCAAAGCAATATAAAAAAAATTGGTTCGCGTAGTAATAGTAAATATTTGGCGTAATATCGGAAAAATCAGTTTATAGTACGGTAACAAAACGACTTATTTTAGAAATTCGGTAAAAACAATTTCCCCATAAGGTAGTAAAATAGTTTAAAATAAAACTCGTTGAATGGTTTATTGGATACATGGGTAAATATTATGGAATGGTAATAATCTATTGATCCGTCAAATACGAACTCGGCTTAATCCCTAATAAGACAATGGTATAATGTTACGAAATGATTGAAAATTGCACAATTGCAATAGGAAATGGAATAAACGAAGGTTACGATTATCACAGAGATAACTAAAGATAGTCATTACATTAGATAGGAAAGTGCTTAATATAACTAGGTTACACCAACGTACTTATGGAAAGTACCAAAAGAAAGTACAACCCTAGAGGGCTCAACTATGGTTTACATAATTAAAACATAAACTTCTTCTTCCAATTCTGGCTTCCCAACTCTGGGCATTCACTCTTGAAGTGTCCCACTACACCGCAGCCAAAACATGTAATTGATGGTTTCTGATTATCACCCACAATTGGAAACCTGCAGTCCTTGGTTTTGTGGGTAACCTTCTTACAATTGCCACATGGTTCCGGGCAACGGCATGGGTTATGATGATGTTGACACTCTTCACACTTAGGTAAAATACCCAGGTAATCATTCCTTTCATTTAGACCTGCAGCATAGGGTTTAGCAACTCCCTGTCCTTTGCGTGGTCCTTGTGTGGCATTCTCACCTCGGTTGTTGTTCCACTTCCTTTTATTGTCACTATTGTTTCCTGATTTCTTGGTGCGGGCTATATGTTTCTTTGCTTCGATCGCCATTCCGATAGCTGTAGGCATGGTATCAGGTTCCCATGAGTTGACCAACATACGAATTTCAGGAGAAAGTCCTCCGATGTACCTTTCAAGTTTCTTGCTTTCCGGTTCATCCATTGCAGAGCCTAGTCGAGCAAAATCATAGAAATAAGCAGTATACTTGAGAACATCATCTCCTACCATGGTAAGGTTTAGTGTTTCCTGTTCGATTGCTTGCAATTCGCTTTTCACACAGAACTTCAAACTCATCATCCTTTTTAGTTTCTCCCAAGAGTGTGAGTAAGCAGCATCAACTCCTACTACCTGAACATGCTTAGTCCACCATTTCTGGGCATGCTTCTGAAAAGTGCAAGTGGCGAACTTAACTTTGTCTTCCTTACGGCAGTCACCACTTTGAAAGATTGTTTCTAATTCTTCGAACCATTTGAGAAATTCCTTTGTGTCTATATTTCCGCTAAAGGAGGATGGATTACAACCTATAAATTCCACGTGAGTAAGTTCCTTGGTGAGGGCGGTAGTTACGTTCCTGGCAATGGATTGTCCAACAGCAGTTTGCGTCATGCTTGGAGTGGTTTGCTTAAATCTACTTCCATCAAATCATAAGAGACCATGAGAATCTATAGTTAATAAAATCATCATATTCATAACACATGAATATAATACATGAAAGTTTCGGTCAATAGGGACCAATATCATATATAGCACAACTATTCCCTTATAGTAGAGTCAATACTTGATGATTCCGTTTGTACAACAATCAAAATACTACAAGTTTCTTTAACTATGTCACACTTCTCGTGGTTAGAATAATAGTAAAAGCTAGTAAGGATATAAGTCTAGTATAAAGATTTCCTGTAGTCCTTCTAAGTGAAATCAGGTTTATGGCATCATAAGGTCGAGATAGTCCTGAAGTGGTATCTGTAGCTGTGCATCGATCAAGTCCTAGATAGTGTAGATTCTAAGCCATTCTTGAGGGACTTGCGGATGTTCCTGTTGAGTCCGTAATTCTTGGTATTATCCACAAGGCGTTATCTAATTCATGGCAAGTGAAAATGGAAAAGGAACTGACAATGGTGGTATTCTAAAGGATGAGAATAACATTGATGACGATGAAATTCCAGTGATGAGTTAGGAGATAATGGTGATAATAGTGAATGGAATACTACCCTCTTTCGCGCTATCTCGCGACATCTAAGAGGTAAAGCTGAAGTACGCACTATGGGATGACCAATAGTGTAATAAGTAACCAACGGTGGTGGTAGTACCTAAGTAGTAAGCGTCCTACTAGTGAAGGAAAGAAAACATGCTATCTCCCTTGTAATAAGCATCCTAATAAGTCCATTAAAATTAAGTCTGAATACTCTACCAAACGGCATTCTATGTATAGGCTGAATGAGAACCTTGCTCTTATGACAATTCAATAGTACTAATGGTGGTGTAAGTACAGCTGGTGGTATAATGGTAGTGGAAGATGACAAGGCATCTTCAATGTCGGAATCCGACGAAAGGATAACAGCGTGGGTATCTGAAGACATGTCACTTGTGAACCAGGTCAATATAATCATATATATCTATGAGTATGGGTATGAATAACTCGTACAGTGTGTGCATGAAACAACATGTATAGTGAATATGCACCTATGATGAAATGATGAGATGCTATGATGATGTGGTTATAGTCTAGGGTCCGAGATACATCCTAGTTTGCTATAACCTTAGCTCTGATACCAATCTGTCACACCCCTAAAATACCTGTTTTTAGCAGCGGAATGGAATACCTGGGGGTGACTGTCATAGCACCATAGTTACAGTTATATTGAATGACCTAAAGTGTCGTTTAGAAAATACAGCGTTTGATCATTAAAACATTCAGAGTTTACAAAGCTTAGGTCCCAAAAGAGTTTGCCAATATAGTTAAAATAAGTTCAACAAGATCAAACATTTCATAAGTGCAGAAAATATAGTGAGACGCGTCGACTCCGCGACTCCATGAAGGTCCAAATGTATGCAACATGAGCTACCTTAATAACCTGAGAAATACATTGCGAAAACGGTCAACATAAAGTTGGTGAATAATCATAGGTTTATAGGTAATTCGTAAGTACAAAAGCCACAAGTAAAAAGTAAAGCGACAAACTGTCAAAAAACTACATTGTCTCTTAAGCTCATGACCCCGAAGCTAGACGTACTAAAATATGCCCCAAAGGAGTGGTTACCAGTCACTCAATAATTTAGACATGAAATGCATTCGTTTTCCTTATGGAGCAACCCAAACACGAATGGAGGCGTCACCCTCGATAGATCTATCCACTCACTCTCGCTTGGCAATATAATTTACGGTCCATGATAATAAAGGGGACTTGAAGTGGTAGTACTAGCAACTTAAGCAATGTACGGAATTTAATACTTGGGCATGTACAAAAATAATTGTGCAATGTATTCTCCCCCGTGGGATTTAAAATCAAATAAGTACTAAAAACGGGGCTATGAGAACTCACCTGGAGTGATAGTACAAAGATGGTACAACGATGGTAAAGTAATCGGGACAATGAGGCGTGAACACTAGCCGCAACCTAAATGAATAATCGTGATCTAATTTAGATCATGCCGTGATGTAATGAATGCACATGCACATGATACCTATACCACTCGTAATATAGAAATACTAGTTATTGTCATAGTAAAATTGTTTCCATACTTAGGAAAATAAGTCCATATATAGAAGTATATAACTTGTCGTATTATCTCGTATGAAAATGTTAGCGTTAAATTCCTCGTATCGAAAACCTTAAAATAACGTCGTTAAGTCGTATAAATATTCTCTTGGGTCATGCGTATTCATTTGTTAAGAATATAGGCCTTTAGTAACATTTCTAGAAAATATACCATTTAGTGCGTAAGTTATTATTTTTATTTGTGACCAATTATATATATATAGTTTGACGATGTTAAAACTGGTATAACTTGGTCGTTTTAAGCTCATTTTCCTTGTTCTTTATATCCACGGATTCGTTTTTGTATATACTAATATATTTTTGATAACTCGGCTCCTCTAGGTTACGTTTAACACCTCTTTTTGTCCGTCGAAAACTGCCAAACAGCATGCAGTTTTTATAAGAAATAGTTTTCGTCGTTAAATTTGCAAAAAATCATAACTCCTTCGTTATAAGCTCGTTTTAATCCATTCTTTCGGATAAAGTTTCGTTTTTGAAAGTATTTTCTAAATCTTTGGTCAAAATTTAACCACCATCTACTGATTTTCCCACGAATTAAAAATAGGGACAGTAGGTATTTCTATTGTTTCAAAAATCATTTCTAGGGTTCTAATCTAGTTCCATCTTCAATCAAACCACTTTCAATCACCACAAAACTAGTCTAGTCCTACCATACACCTTCTTAGGGTGTCATGGGTCCTTAAACATCATCAATCCACTAGGTCTAACAAGGGTTTCTCATGTGTTCATTCCTAGGGCTCAAAGTTAAATATGTACAAAATAGAGTGGTATAGACCATTATATGCATGAGTTCTTGTAAGAAAAATATATAACCATAGTAATAACTTGTAAAAAATTATAAAAATGAGTTTGTTAACTTACTTGAAGGTTTAGGGAGTTTAGATGATGAAAAACCTACTAATCCTTGAGTTTCTATTTCAAAACTCCAACAAGGATGACTAAGTGAACAAGTTTATATCTAGATCTTGGAAAAATTGTTGTTCTTGCTTCTTGGATCACCCTAGGTCGAGCACACCATGGAGAGGAAATGAGATAAAAACTTTTCTTGAACTAGTATTGTTATGAGATTGAAATGAGGTAAAAAGGATTAATATCTACTTAGGAGACAAAAGTTTGGTGAGCATTAAAGTGGGTTGGTGTGGTTTAAGCACATGAGGAGGCTAGGAGGGGGGGGGGGGGGGTCATGAAAGGAGGAGAAAGGGGAAGGTGTTTGTTGATTTAATTAGGAAGTGTAGTGTAGTTTGTGTTGTTATTAGTTAGTTTTAAGGTGTACCGGTTACCGGGTTAACTAAAAATAAATTTTAACGGAGTTAACCGGGATAAAATAAAGTTATAAAAATTATAAAAGTAAGTCGGGTATACTTATTGAGTGTTTAGATAATTGTTATTTAATTTCTACGAAAACCGTCGTAATTAAATTAGGCGTACGATATTAATTAAATAAATTTCTAAAACACCGGGTAAATTAATGTTATAATTTTTATATTATAAAAATGAATATAAAAATATATTGGGATCATAGTCGGGAGTGTCGGACGTGTTAGTCACATTATTAGTCGTTTGTTAACGTTTATATAGAAATAATTATACGTAAAAGTTAATTATACCAAAAGTATTAATTTAATTATCCTACGAGTGGAATAGTATGCAAGTGCCGTAATGAGGATATGCAGACTATTTCTAGTCTGCACGAAATGTCCCAAATGATAATGCATGAATTCGCTCCTGAACCAATACGGTTACGCGAATTTTGAATACCCGTAAACTATGTTTACGATGAAATGAGTAATGCACGTGAATAGTGATATTTCTTCCGGAAATGAATAGTGTCAAGTGAATAGTAAAATTTCTGAACGCTTCTCAGAATGTTGATTTGACCTCGAAAACGATGAATAGTGATCGATGAATAGTAAATGATGAATAGTAACTTGTGAATAGTAAATTGTCGAGGTTTAGAAAATGACCGGAAATTACGAGTTGTGACAGGGCGCTTCAGTGTTACACCGATAAGGTAGACTTCCTAAGAAATTGGAGGAAGTATTTTTTCTGGGTTGATGATGTGGTCTTTCCATCGCCCTATGAGTTTTATACTCAGGATACATTGCCAAGGGATGGGCGCCCCGCACCCGGTTCCTATAGGTTGGTTGATGCGCAGACTCTTGATGCCAACCGCCTGTCCATTAACCCTTATCCGGAGGCGTTTTTGGTTCACATGGGGTTGAGTCGCAATTATTATGGCGCTGCGGACGAGGTGCCAACCTTTATTAGTGAGGATGGCTGGGGCGGGTGTTCGTCCCTTCTTCTTCACGTTTTGTAAGTCTATTTTGTATGTGCACCTTTAATAACTAATCCTTTCTTCTTTGTTGTTTTGTTTATGTGCGCAGAAATGGATCTATTTACCGTTGTGAAGCTGGACAGGCCGAAGCAGGTGACGATAGGGGTGCGCCCTCTAAGAGAGGGTGAGCAACCACTATTGGAGGCGACTGAGGGTCGCTTGATCGTGCTGCCAGAGGTTGTCCCTGAGAACACGCCACCGCTCCAGGTGACGCCTGTTCAAAGCGTAGCGCCTGAGGTTGAAGTGGCGCAAGAAGAGGCGCGCGCTGAGTCGTCCGACATCATAGAGATCCTAAAGCCCGAGGAGGTGCTGAAGGAAGAAGTGGCGCAGAATATTAAGCGCAAAGGGGAGGCGGAGACCAGTGGCCCCAAGAAGAGACGACGCTACCTCATTGGGGATGCGGAGTCGTCTGCGGAGGCTACATCTGCGTCTGGCGCGGATAAGAAGGCTGTTGTGGCCTCTCCCGTTCTGTAAGTGTCTGCATCTGTACTATATTTTCTTGTATATTACTTGTCGCAATATTTATTAACTGTCTTCTTTATGTTTTTGTAGGGATGATGCCGCGAAGAATGATGGAGTCTTCGTGGATGTGGTTTCCTCTCCGCAGAATGAAAACAAGGAGGGAAAGCCAAGGTAGATGAGGGTGGAGAGGCGCAGCCGTTGATAGATGAGCTGGCTGTGACTGCTGCGCGCCAGGCTAAGCTGGTGGCTCAGTTGAGGGAGAAGTATGATGGGGAGAGCAGTACTCTCGCCCAGAAGGATGAGGAGCTAGCGAAGCTCCGTGCGCAGTTGGCGGATGCGCAGGTAGAGTTGGAGTGTTCGCGGGTGTATACTGAGAAGATCACCCATGAGAAGTTGTCCGCCTTGGCTGAGGTGGAGAAGGCGCGTGGAGAACTTCATCATTATAAGTCTGACTTGACTTGGGCCGTGCGCTTCTTGGAGGAGAAGAAAGTGGAGCATTTTGCTAATATTGCTAAGTTCAAGGAGGATATGATGAAGATTGTCCAGCTTCAGGAGGACAAGCTGCGCAGCATGAGCATTGAGTACGACGAGGAGTTATATCCTTATTTGATGTCGACCATTGCTGAGCGCAGGTATTTCTTATGCATTTTTCTCCTTCGTAATTCTTTTTGTTGCTATGCTTGTTACTAACACAACTTATCTTTGTTGATGTAGGTGGTTGATTAGCCACGGGCTGCGCCTGGCAGCAATGGGTACTCTTAGTCCCAAGAGGTATTAGAGGCCTTTGGGAAGGTTGTTCACTGCGCAGTAGCTCGTGGGAGATCGCAAGCTATGGAGGATCTCCATCAGGCCAAGCTGCTGAAGAAGGACTTGGTGGAAGTCCCTGGGTATAGTGCTGCTGCGTATGATGAGCTAATGCAGGCTATGGCGGGGTTAAAGGTCCTCGAGCTGCCGCACATTGGGAGGTTGGAGCGCGACCAAGACAACCCCATAGATGTACTTATGTCGGGGTTGACGTTAGAGCGCCACCTTGGAGAGAATGCAGAGGGGTAATCAGATTACTTTCTGAAGCCTGCTGTGTCGCAGCTGCAGATTCCTGTATTTGCGCAGCCTTATGATATCCTTAACCCATTTGCTCTTGAAAGGGAGATTCCCTTGAAAGAGGTTTTGGAGCGTCATGAACAGAGGGCTGCTCAGAAGAAGGGCATCAAGGGCAAGGCAGTGTTGTGTGGCGTGGGCGTTGCGCGCATCCCTAGGTCTGATGGTGTGCCCGTAAGTGTTCCTACCATATCTCTTAAGGACGCTTTGATTATGAGGAAGCTGCAGGAGGCGGGGAGTTCTGCTGCTCCGGAGGAGAGCCCTAAGCATCGCCATAGCGTGTAGGCTTCTTTGTTTATGTATTATGTATCCTTCCTTGTAATTTTGAATAAGATACCTTTGTGTTGATTAAGTGCATAACTTAAGAAATGTACTTGCATTGTTTGCGAAGTTTTATTATTTTTGACCAAGTATATTGGCTGCGTTATTATACTTGCATTGTTTATATTTGACCAAGTGTATTGGCTCGTTAAGTGCGTGACTTTAAGAAATATACTTGCATTGTTTGCTAAGTTTTATTATTTTTGACCAAGTGTCTTGGCTCGTTATTTGCTAAGCTTGTACGGTCTACTTAATATTTGCGCACCCGTCGTGAGATGCGCACGTGAAACTTACTTCGACGTCTCAAAAGTAAGGCGCTTAGCCAGGATGCGTGATCCAATGTTGATGGGTTTGCAACCCTCTTACTCAACGAGTGAATTAGTAGGTTAACTCATCCTTTATGCCTTCGTGAGTCTTTAATTAGTGCATGCACGCCATGTAGGCAAAAATATAAGATAACAATATTGACATATATAAGTATGTATGTAATAAAGTGAAATACGCTATGGAGTTAGCTAGAAACCATAACATTTTTATTGATACTTACAAGTGTTTGAAAAAAGAAAAATACAATTCCTAGGAAAGTAAAGAAAAACAAACACTTATTGGGCATCTCGTAGGATGCAAAGGTGTCTGTGTAGTGGCCGTAGCCTAAAAGTAACATCTTTTGAGATTGCAGATGTTCCAAGTGCGCGCTAGGTCGTGACCTTCCATGTCGCGCAGTCTGTATGCGCCGTTGCCAAGCGCATCTGTGACCTCGTAAGGTCCTTCCCATTTTGGTCCGAGCTTGCCTGTGTCTTCTGCGTGGCTCGCATCATTAGCACGGTAAACAAAGTCTCCTGGTCTGAATGAAGTGTGTTTGACCTTTGCATCATAATACTTCTTCATTTTTGCCTTAGCCTTTGCTTCGCGTATAGCTGCGCGTTCATGCCTTTCTTCCAATAAATCTAAATCTATGCGCCGTTCCTCGTCGTTTGTTGTGACGTTGACCTCTGCTGTGCGTATAGTTGGCATTCCTATCTCAGCTGGTATGGCGGCTTCTGTTCCATAGACTAGGGAGAATGGCGTGTCGCCAGTACTTGTTTTGATTGTTGTGCGATGCGCCCATAAGACATGCGAGAGCTCATCCACCCACCTTCCTTTATGTCTGTCAAGGCGCGCTTTTATTCCTTCGCCTAGACTGCGGTTTGCGCGCTCAACTAGGCCATTGGTTTGTGGGTGTTTCACTGAAGCGAAGTGTTGCGTGATGTTCAATTGCGCGCACCAATCTTTGAATGGGTTATCACAGAATTGTTTTCCGTTGTCTGATATAATCTCTCCTGGTAGTCCGAAGCGACAGACAATGTGGTCCCAGACAAAGCGTTTGACTTAGTTTCCTGTGATGCTCACCACCGCCTTTGCTTCAATCCACTTCGTAAAGTAGTCTATGGCTACGATGAGGAACTTTACTCCTCCTGCTACTACAGGGAAGGGTCCTGCGATGTCAATGCCCCATTTATAAAATGGCCATGGTGAGGTAATAGGTGTTAGCTCTTGTTGTGGTCGGCGCGGGATTGGCCTATGTACTTGACAATTGCTGCATTTCTTTATCAGATTGCGTGCGTCGCGATGCATAGTTGGCCAATAATACCCTGACGTTAGAGCGCTTTCCACCACAGATCGTGGCCCTGAGTGCATACTACATGATCCAGCGTGGATTTCTCTGAGTACGTAGTCTGCTTGAAGAGGTCCAACATATCTGAGCCAGGGTTGTAAGAAAGAGCGTCGATAGAGTATGTTGTCTCGTAGTTCAAACCGTTGCGCTGTGCGCCGCACTCTTCGAGAGTCTTTATGATCTTGTGGTAAGATTCCCTTGCTGATGAATTCAATGATAGGCGTCATCCATGTAGGATCTTGTTCTTCTATCACTGTGGATATCTCCATTTCCAAGATTGACTTGTTTTTTAGGGTTTCTACCAATACCTGTTTTCAGAGGTGCGCGAAGCTTGTGGATGCGATTTTGCTGAGCGCATCTGCTTTCCTGTTATCTCCTCTGGGCACCTGCTTTATTGTGAACCTATCAAAGTTTTTTATTAAGGACTTGGTCTTTTCTAGGTATTGGAACATGTGTTCATCCTTGGCTTTATATTCACCTAGCACATGGTTAGCAACTAGCCGAGAATCTACATTCGCTTCCAGGTTGCGTACACCCATTTGGATTGCGATGCGTAGTCCGACTAGTAGGGCTTCGTATTCTACCTCATTGTTTGTGGTTGTGAATTCAAAACGCAGCGCGTAGGTGAATTCCATACCTTCTGGATTTGTAAGAATAAGGCCCATGCCTGATCCATCTACACATGAGGATCCATCTGTGAACAGGATCCAGGGTTCCTGTAGATCCGTTTTGGTTGCAGATGTTGGACTGTCGTTATCTGGCTTTTCCACAATGAAATCGGCTAAGATTTGTCCTTTGATTGTAGTGCGCGGTCTGTATGAGATGTTATATTCACTTAACAGTACACTCCACTTCTGTAAGCATCCTGATGCGTCAGGTTTAGAGATAACTTGTTTGATTGGCTGATCAGTGATTATAGCTATTGGGTGCGCTTGAAAGTATCTGCGCAACCTTTTGGCTGCGAATACGAGGGCTAAGACCAGCTTTTCCATAGCGCTGTAGTTAATCTCTGTCTTCTTCAGGGCTTTGCTTACAAAGTATATGGGCGTCTGGATGGAGTTCCTATCTGTCAATAGCACTGCGCTAACTGCTCCATGGGTTGCCGATAAGTACATGATTAGCTCTTCCCCTGGTCGCAGTGCGACAAGTTTGGGAAGAGATGCCAGATGGTGTTTTAGTTGTTGGAAAGCTTCCTCCGCTTTTTCGGTCCAGCGAAAATCTCCCTTTTTAGTGCACTTCGTGAGTGTTTTAAAGAGAGGAAGGGATTTGTCTGCTGACTTGGATAAGAAACGGTTTAGCCCTGCTAACTTTCCATTCAATGACTGGACTTCTTTGAGTGTGCGCGGTGAGGGGAGATCAATAACAGCCTTTGTTTTTTCAGGACAAGGCTTGATTCCATCGGGTTCTATTAAGTATCCAAGGAACATACCCTCGGTTGCGCCAAAGGTGCACTTCTTGGGATTTAACTTCATATTTATTTGTCCCAATGTTCTGAACGTTTCCTCTATGTCGCGCACCAATTCATCCTCTGTGTAGCTTTTGATGACAAGGTCGTCAACGTAGACCTCCAAGTTGCGGCCTACTTGTTTTTCGAAAGCTGTGTCAACCAGTCGTTGGTATGTCGCGCCTGCGTTCTTTAAGCCAAAAGGCATTTTTGTGTAGCAGTACACTCCTTGACTGGTGTGGAAAGCTGTTTTTTCTTCATCGTCGACTGCCATCTGAATTTGGTGATACCCTTTGTATGCGTCTAGGAAGCATTTGAAAAGGTATCCGCACAGGGATTCTACCTTCCAGTCTATTTCTGGCAGTGGGTAGCAGTCCTGTGGACATGCTTTGTTGAGGTCCATGAAGTCCACGCACATTCTCCAATTGCCATCGCTCTTCTTTACCATGACTGGGTTAGAAATCCAGTCGTGGTAGTACACTTTGCGCATGATGCCTGCGTCTACGAGCTTATGTACTTTTTCCAGAATAGCTTTTGCACGATCTGGGGCCTGGCCGCGCTTCTTTTGTCGTATTGGGGGATATCCTTGTCGGATTTGTAGCTTATGCTCTGTGATAGAACGTGGCACTCCTGTCATGTATTTTGGTTCCCATGCGAAGATGTCCAGGTTTTTCTGCAAGAGGGCGCATACGGCTGCTTTACCTTTGTCAGATAAAGATCTACCAATCGAAACTTGTTGTTCCGGGTAATCGGGATGAGTAGCGACTTTCAGGTTTGGTGTTTTTTCTGCGCGCTGTTCTGGAATAGTTTCTGCTTTAGTTGTTACCGCATTGCATTCTCTTGGTGGTATTGTTGTGTTATAGAGGGTGGCAACTCCTCCTTCCACTGGAAACTTAAGCATTCCGTGCGCTGTAGATGGTACTGCGCGCATGGATGATATTCCAGGTCTCCCGATGATACCATTGTATGGTGAGGGAGATTTTGTTACCATGAAATTTATCCATGTTGCGGTTGAGTGTTGTTCATCTCCTATGACCACTAGCAAGCGTAACTGCCCCATGGGCCAGATCTTTTCTCCTGTGAATCCAATCAATGACGTTGTCGCTGGTATCAATTGATTTTGGATTTCAGGTCGCAGTCTCTTGAAATAATGATCATATAGGATATCTGCGGATGCTCCTCCGTTAATGTACATGCGGTGGATGTCATGTCCTCCCGTATGTTTTTCAATGGTCAGAGGTTCTACAACTGCGTTGTCCACAGCTAAAGTAGGGAAAGATATCTCTTTTTCTAGAGAGAATTTTTGGCTGACTTTTTGCTTTATCTTGCGCTGCCATGACTGTATCATGTATATGGTATCAGCTTTTTCTTTGGGGGTCTCTTTCTTACCTCCGCTCCTTTGTTTGTCTTTCCCTTCTTTAATATGTTTTACAAGGTGGTCCATCCTGCCTTCTCTTACTAACTTTTCAATTAGTTGTTTTAGCGGGACGCACTCATTAGTTGTGTGGCCTTTTTGACCATGGTACTCGCAGTATCCGCTCCCTATGCGCTTTTCCTCTGCAGTGCGCATTGGTGGTGGTTTTGGGAAGTTTGCACCTTCTGTTACAAATATTTCCCTCGGAGTTTTTGTAAGAGGGGTATATTTGTCATTGTCTCTTCCACTGCGGTAATTCCTGCTGCGGTTGTTATTCTGATCATTGGATTGTCTCTGAGGCTGCTTTTGCTGCCTATAGTTCGAATAACCCTTTTTGTTGTCCGCAGCAGCTGCTTCTCCTTGTATAAAGGATCTAGTGCACTTTGTTAGTTCATCAAAAGTCTGTGGAACTTTGTCGTTTAGCTTTCGGATGAGTTCTGGGTTATTAATCCCATTCATGAACCCTGAAATTTTTAGGATTTCAGGACATGCTTTGACTTGTATGCACTTATCCTTGAAGCGTTCCATAAAAGCGCTGGTTGATTCCCCTTGACGTTGTTTCACACTTGCTAGCTCAACAGGGTTTTTAGCACACTTCTTTCGCTGGGTGAAGTTGAGACGGAATGCTTTCCGTAATTCCTCAAACCCACCGTTGCTCCTACGTGGGAGTTTGCTAAACCATGTGCGCGCGTTTCCTACTAACGTAGAATTAAACATGTGGCACCACACAGGCTGTGGCCAGTTTTTGATAGTGGCGGCTGATTCGAAAACTTTTAGGTGATCATCCGGATCACCTGTTCCATCATATGTTTTCACGTTAGTGGGCATGCGCCTGCGTTTGCGGTCTGAGTAATTGCTGATGCACTGTGTAAACGCGTCAATTTTCTGGCGACGCCATGGAAGAGACATATTTTCGTTCTCTTCATCGCAACGCCTTCCTCTTGACTTCCAGTGTCCTGTCTCTTTATCCTCGTTGTCCGAGGAGTCACTGGAGGAGTAGTCTCTTTTTCGGCGCTTGCGCCGGCTTCTTTCAGAAGAAGAGCTTGAGGAATCTCTACTTGGGGATCTTCTTTTCCCCAATCTATTTTGGGTCCTCTTGCTTCCAGGTTTGGAGGATCCTTGGCTTGGCGAATGTTGAGGTCCTAATCGGTCTTGTATCCCCCGACTGCCAAGTCTGGAGTGAAAATTAGTGTGCCTCTCGCTATCTTCTGAGTATTGTGAATCAGATATCGTACCCAGTCTATCATGGATAGTGGTACGTTCTTCGCGTCTTCCTCGTGGGTGGCGCAGTGGTGATGGTTCGCGTTCAGGACCAAAATTTAATCGAGCTTGTAAGCTCGTACTTGCCCTTCTCCTTGCTTCTTCCTGCATGAGGGCGGTTAAGGTTTCATAGTTTTGGGACACAAAATTTCCCAAAGTTAGATTGGGTGCATCCTCAGTTGTTGCAAGAATGTCTGCCTCAGCATTAGGCACCCTATCTCGGTTAGGCGCGCCTGGTGGCACAGTGTTGTTCACTGTGGGTACAGTTTGGTGAGGAGTAGTGAAGAGGGTGCGCTGTAGTTCCTCAACGCTTGGGACCACTGGGGTGACTTGGGTAGTCCTTATAGGTAGTTCTACCGCTGGAAGAGGTTGGGTAGTCCCTGCCTCTTGGTGACCAGGTGCGCTGGTTGTTCCAACGACCTGTCTAGAGGTCAAATCTTGTTGATTCTTCCTCTGATGGTCACATTTTTCTGATTGCGGAGTCCGCTGGCTTGAATTCTTATTCTTTGTCATTCTAGTCTTTAGTTCTTAGTATGGTCCCACGGATGGCGCCACTTGTTGATACAAAAGTTGGGCGTTCCTTATTATGGGTTCTTGCTCTCGTACCAATTCGCTTCTTAGTACTTGTAACCTGCGCACTAAGAAAATAAACAACACCGTTAGGCTTATCGTGGGATTGTCTCCCACGATTAGACTCCGGCGTGAGAGTAAGTAATCGATTTAGGGTTCTCGTAAAGAGTTAGGGTTTTGTATATCGTACCTTTGAATGAGGATATATCATTCCTTATATAGGGGCTGAAACCGTGTAGGTTTCTTGCTCCTTACTCTTCGCACCCGTAGTGCTTATCCGGGGTAAGGATATCTATTCCATGAATAGAAGATCCTTATTGCATGCCCGGTTAGTTTGGTTGGCTTTGGGCTTCGTGGGCCCAAGTCTTTATTATTATGGCCCGAGTCATTTGTTATGATAGCCCATTCATGGTGGGTTTGGGACGAGTAATGTTTATCATTTGGGCTCGTGGCCCATATATAGACTATACGTCATCACTCACAAAATAGCAAAGCATATATAACACTTAACAAACACTCCATGAAAGTAGAGGAATCACTAAATGTAACATTTGATGAAACACTACCACCTCCTAAAACATTACCTTTAGAAGATGATGATTTAGTAGAAGATGAAGCTATTGAGGTTAGTAAAACAAAACCCATAGGAAATGATAATGAAGACATTCACTTAGAAAATAACGAAACTGTTAATATTAAAGAATCTAGATCACATCCATTAGATAATATAATAGGACATCTTAACCAAAGAACCCTTAGGTCACAAGCCCAAGATAAAAACAATTTCTTTTGTTTCCTCTCAGCAATAGAACCTAAGAATAGCGAGGCTTTAAAAGATGAAAGTTGGGTTATTGCTACGCAAGAGGAATTAAATCAATTTAAGGCAAATGATGTTTGGGAATTAGTCCCAAATCCAAAGAATATGACCATCATAGGAACCAAATGGGTATATAGAAATAAGTTAGATGAGAATGGAATAGTTACTAGGAATAAAGCTAGGTTAGTTGCCCAAGGTTATAATCAACAAGAAGGAATTGATTATGACGAAAGTTATGCCCCCGTAGCTAGACTAGAATCGATTAAGATATTACTTGCCTATGTTTGCGCCCTAGATTTTAAGTTATTCCAAATGGACGTGAAAAGTGCATTCCTTAACGGTTTTATCAATGAGGAGGTATATGTGGAACCTCCAGGATTCATTGACTTCGCAAAACCTGATTATGTTTATAAGTTAAAGAAAGCTTTGTATGGACTCAAACAAGCTCCCAAAGCTTGGTATGATCGATTAAAAGCTTTTCTTATTAAACATGATTATTCCATGGGAATGGTAGATAACACTCTTTTCACTAAAAGGAAAGACCCAAATCTCATCATTGTCCAAATATATGTTGATGACATTATATTTGGATCGACTTGTCAAGACATGTGTGATGAATTTGCCAAAATCATGCATGATGAGTTTGATATGAGTATGATGGGTGAACTTAACTTCTTCCTAGGATTACAAAAAAAAAACAATTAGAAGATGGAATATTTGTTAACCAATCTAAGTACATTAAGGAAATGCTTAAGAAATTTGGCCTAGAAGACTCAAAACCCATGAAAACTCCCGTGTCTACGGAAGTAAAGCTCACAAAGGACGATGAAGGTGAGTCCGTAGATAACACCAAGTATAGAGGAATGATAGGTAGTTTACTCTACTTGACAGCAAGTAGAACCGACATCATGTTTAGTGTCTGCCTTTGTGCCCGTTTTCAAGAGGATCCCAAAACCTCTCACCTAGAAGCGGTTAAGCGTATCTTCCGATACGTTAAAGGCACTATACACTTAGGATTATGGTATCCTAAGGGATCCGTCATAGAAACCATCGTCTATGCAGATTCGGATCATGCGGGAGACTACGTAGATAGAAAGAGCACTAGCGGTATTTGCACGTTTATGGGATGTTGTCTAACATCTTGGTTTTCGAAGAAGCAAACCGCTCTTGCTATTTCTACCACCGAAGCCGAATATGTAAGCGCTGGAAAGGCATGTCAACAAGCACTATGGATGAAACAAGCTCTCGTAGACTATGGCATTAGGTTAGAAAATGTCCCCATTATGTGCGATAACAAAGGTGCAATAGATTTAAGTAAAAATCCGGTGCAACACTCTAGGACTAAACACATAGATATACGCTACCATTTTCTTAGGGATAATGTACAAAAGGGAAATATATCTATAGAAAAAGTTGCATCGGAAGACAACATTGCGGATATATTCACAAAACCCCTTAAGCGTGAATTATTCAACCACTTGCGTTTAGGATTAGGAATGATGGAACAAGTTGACTAAATTATATTGAATTAATACAAATTTATATTTGCATAAAATTTATTTTTCTTCCATTTCATCTTCTCTGAGTCTAGGAATCTATTTCGCACAAAACTAAAGATTGGGAAAATTTATTTTCCTTGCATAAACTCCTTTGTAAAACCCAA
Source organism: Artemisia argyi (assembly GCA_030686995.1). Lineage (NCBI taxonomy): Eukaryota > Viridiplantae > Streptophyta > Magnoliopsida > Asterales > Asteraceae > Artemisia > Artemisia argyi. The sequence goes on from CM060707.1 coordinate 85,297,514, forward strand.
TCAATTTTCTTTAAAAATATTATTCTCACATCTAGGAATCACATGAAAATCATTTTCCTTGCATTGTTGACTAATACTAAAAACATTGTTTTTTCAAAATCATGCATAAAATCTCACATAAATTGTCAAGGTATATAATCTAATATATGTCTTTGACATTCATGATCGAGCAAAAAAATTGAATCAAGGAGATCATTTGGATTGTTTCTTAGGATCGTTATTTCTTTTTACATTTAGGAGTCGAAACAATCACAACTCCACATTTGTTGCATATAGACACACAATAGGACAAATTCACTAATAATGTTGTCATCTTGATCCATCATTAGTTTTTCACTCACTAGTTACCTTTGCCTTTAATCTAAGATAGGTGCCTTAGGAAGTTTAAGTGATCTTGCCTTTACTTACCTCCTCTTGCTTATTATGTGTTGATTATTTGCTCTTTTGCCTATGTGTTCTTGCATGCATGCTATATCTTGATTAGATTAGATTCTATATTGCCTAAAGGAATTGAACTTGCTTGAATTCTAATCCAAACACACAACCTTTCTGCAAATTTTCTGCCAAAAACCCAATTCTGGCAACCTGGAAATCACCAGATGGGCGGCCCCCTTAATTTTGTAAGGCGGCCCCCTTAATCATTAAGGGGACCGCCCTCTAATTAAGGGGACCGGCCATCTGATGGTCGGGTTTACAGAATCTTTTCTGCTTTTTAGCCCATTTCAACCTACATTTCCTAAATTTCACCAACACATTTTGTCCTAATCTCCCAAACAAACTTTATCCATCCATAACACACACAAATCTTACATTATAAATACCCCCAATCCTCAAAACTCTTCACTCATCCCTTCATGGCTTCTCCAAACAAACCAAAACCAAAAGCCTCAAGGCTTGCAAGAATGACGGAAAAACCCGTTTGGCGAAGAAAAAGCCCTCGAAACAAATCCATCATAACAAATGAAGTTAGAAATCACTCAACACCACCAACCACTTACTTCCCAAACTTTACACCAAATTCACAAGGACATTCATTTAATCCTCTTTACAAACCATACAACATTGGCCAAAAATCTTCCTTCATGCCAAACCACTCATCTCATCCTCCAACCACTTGTAATGATCCATACAAGTTTGATCAACCATCCCACTACAAATCCAACTACACAGACCCAATTCATCCATATCAACACAATGACTTTCTCCGCATTACCACGGAAAAGCAAAAGTTTTGTGATGAAATATCACAAATCCATGATCTTTGTGATCTCAATGCCATGCATCTTGCGCAACGCAACAAAGGGCAACCTCCATCATCACCCTACAACAATTGCCTTCCTCACTCTCTCAACTTGGATCAAGTTACAAACCACACTCACTATTGCCCTTATTGCATCTTCCTTCAAAAACAAATTCTATACTTGAGTGAAGATATTTCTTGGATTGAACCTCACTCGACCTCATCCCATTCCACCCTTAACACGATAAAATATCGTAAGGTCCACCTCTTCCGCTCCATACCCCACTCCATATCCTTCTCCATTTAACAACTAAGCTTTATGCTTATGTTATCCTTCAAGCAAATAAAACAATCAACCATGAGTTGCAAGCAAGTCCAAGTGATCTTTTAGGCAATATAGGACTATGTCTTTTCTTTTGTTTTATTATGATTAATATGCCTTAAGCATATTAAATGTTGTAATGCTTTCTATGATGCTTGAATGAATCTATTTTTATAATTATTGCTTTGCATGTATATGTGCCTTGTTCTCTTCTAATATTTTGTATAGCCAAGATTTCCATAGCTCATTCCCTTAGTGCTCTCAAATGAGGGGGAGCATACATCAAGGGGGAGCTTAATCTTTTTGATTTTACAAAAAGAGGAGAAGAGAATGTTAAACTATAAATACTTGTCTAAAAATTATTTTTTAGACCTAATGAGTTTAAGGTTTTGTAATCATCAAAAAGGGGGAGATTGTTGACATAAATAATGTCTTAAAACATTCTTAGCATATTAACAATGTCTCTATGTTTTGATAATTACAAAGCATAAACTCATTAATCTAAAACTTATGACGTAAACAAGTTTTTAGTGCTTAATATTTGTCTTTGCTTCCATATAACTTAAGGTATGAATAAACAAAGGGTTTATTGCATTTCATGATCAAAGGAAATTTTTCTAATCACTAGAATTTTTATAAAATGTATTAAACATCTTATATCTTTTACAAAGTTACTTTTGGAATTAAAAGAATATGTTTAATTCATTATAAATATATGATTTCAAATTTCCAACCAAAAATGGCAAATTTTATCCAGAAAAATATTCCATACTAAAAGACAAGAAAAACCAACGTTCTGAATGGACGGCCCCCTTTATTCCTTAGGCAGCCCCCTTAATCGTTAAGGGGACCGGCGATTAATTAAGGGGACCGGCCACGCTCCAGAACAGTATTTTTCTCCCCTATAAATACTGGTTCATTCCTCAGAATTTTCTTACCTTTTGCACTTCTAAATTTTCTGATCTAGATCCACATTTCTATTCTCTTATCCTTTGATCATAAGTGTATAATTCTTTGTTTCAAAGTGATTCAAACTTCATCCTCTCAAGTGCAAGAGAAGAATACTTCTATCCCCCAAGACAAGAAGTATTACAACTTGGTGTGATCTCCACATCCAAGTTGTTGGTGCATCATCAAGATTATTTACATTATTTTTTGTGAAGATTGTTGTGAATAGTTGATTGTAGATAGTTGTGCTAGATATATAGATTGTGTGATTAGTTAGTAGCTTGGTGTGAAGAAGAAAAGTTAGGAATTAGATTCTAGTGAAGAAGCTAGGTGTGGAGTAGTTAGTTGTGAAGTAAATTGGTGTGAAGAAGATAGGTGTGGAGTAGTTAGTTGTGAAGTAGATTGATTTGAAGAAGTTGTGTAGAAGTTGTAACTTAGGTGTGAAAAAGTTGTGGTGTGTAAATTGGTGTGTAAGGTTTTGTCCGCCATAAGGGAGCTTGTTGATATAGTGAAGAAAACTCTCGAGTTAGGTGCTCGGGGAGTGGAGTAGGGCAAGGAAGGTGTCCTTGTAGCCGAACCACTATAAATCTCTTGTCTCGCGGTTCGATCTTTCCATCTCTTACTTATTTCATTACTTATCATTATTATATATTATTTATTGATAGTTGTTTATATTGTGCAAGACTTGAGATCACATATTATCGAATCTAAGTTTTTAAAAGCTAAGAAAACACTAAAACTATCTTTTATAACGAATTAAAAAGACGTAAAACTATTCAACCCCCCTTCTAGTTTTCCACAGTAATTACAACAAATAATCGTTCCAATAAAAACCAAAAACAAGCACGGAGGTCATATACTAGCACCTCACAAATAGTGTTTAGATACTCACATCTCTCGGGTGTAATAAAGTATATATCACAATATGGAAATGGAAAACATCTCTCACTACCTGTCATAGCAAATAGATTACCATAGGCTTGGGAAAGGATCAAACCTCCACCACTTGGCGTAAGCACCTAGGATAAACTATCAAAGAGGTCTTTTAAAGGGTTATAACGTTAGGTGTAGGGATATGGAAAACACGATTTTGTTGGATAAAGGCAATATTTACTGGTGGCGAGTTAATCATCTTTGTTAATTACATGTACAATATGGCGTTGCTAAGCCAAGACTCGAATCGACTTAAGCTAATAAATCAAAAACATAAAATAAACATAGAATGAAACGGGATGGTAGTCCGTATGTTTTTTCTCCTTTCTTTTTTCTATTTATTTTTTATTCTTTCTCTTTTTACGATTTTTTTTTTTTTTTTTTTTTTTTTTTTGCATACACTCTTACCCTACCATCCAAAATAATACACCATAGGGATTGTACATTCCCTTTACACTTGAGTTTTTACATACTTGACAATAAACTACTCTAATGACTCGAATCAAGATAATCAAAACACTTGGAGTACTTTTTAAGATTAATGCACATATGGGGGTAATAATTTGATGTTCTTCCCCATTACTTCATAACACAAGTACTTTACCCATGAGTCCCAATCGTCCCAAAACAATATGTACAATATATGACTCGACTTAGCAACCATGTAATCAATTAGATAATTAACTAAGGTTTTAAACATGTAACAATAATGCACTAAAGATGAGTGCATACACGGAAGGCTAAGGCGATTTGTTTGTACATTTGGGTGGGTTGTAACAAATTCTTCCTTTAAGTAAAATGCTTAAAGTTAGAAATGAAAAGATAGGCTCGGAGGGGTGTACTAGGGGTTTCGTGTACTAAAAATGAGTACAACGCTAAGCTGTGGGAAAATTAATTGACTTTACTAGTCAAGTAATATGACTTAAATGGTCAAGTAATTATGATACGGGTTTAACACAAGGGTGATCCTAATGCCTCTTATCATGTAGTAAATCCTACTACACGAATGTAGTCTCACTAGCGGTCTCGGGATGCAACACTAACGCAAGTTCTAGAATCTAAATGCTACCGGTACACTCATAAGCGCTAATAATGAATGCTTTTCCTATCAAATCTAAAGGCGAACCTCACATATTTGGGTGGAAAATTTTTCTGAATGGTACGGTTTTGTGCTAGTCATACAACTCCTATCCATGAGACGCTTGTTAAGGATAAAGTTTCACTCCTAAATGTTGTAAAAAATTTTAAATTTGGCGCTAAAATTACACTAACAAGTATTTCTCTTAGTTTTATTACACACCTACCATCAAAGAAACAAACTCAAGTGCAATAGTATCCTATAAGGTATCATCATTTACCCTCCCCTTACACTTAGAATGAACATTGTCCCCAATGTTCAATTAAAGAATGTAAAAGTAAAACAGGTAAAAGAATGAAAACAAATACTCCCTGATTCGTTCGGTGTGGATAGTGTGTCAACAAGGTTAGATCTTCCTCCAAGAAAATGAACGTTCAAAGCTTCCCTTCTAGAAATATAAATCATCTTCTTGTCATATATAACCTGTTAAAACTGAGAAAACAAACAAGGCAACCTCGCATAAAATTGGCGGCAATCTATATATACTAACAAATCCTAGAAAGCAATTTAAGATATAATGCTTGTGGAATGAATGTTTGTAGATTTTCTGAAGTTTAACAAATCCTAGAAAGCAATTTACACCCATTGCCTCTCTTGTCTTGATGACGATGATGGCGTGGAGGAGCGATGGTTGGTGAAACGACGGTGAGATAAGGCGTTGAAGTATGGCTGTGGTGTGAGTCAGTTCTAGAGAGAAGGAGAAGAGATGAATAATAGAGAGAAGATATATCTGACTAGTGTTAATTAGTGTTTTGATTTTGGGTGAAAAAGGGGTGGGAGTGAGCGGGAGATTGAAATTTTGGGGAAAACTAAGGGGCGGGATATTGAGCGCTATATTAAAATTTGGAGATTTTGGAGCTTGAAAGCCTATCAAATGAGCTCGAAATGTTTAATGAGTTGAGCTCAACCTTATATAAGTTGGACTCGAGTTATTGTTGAGTCTCAAGCTTGTAAGTGATATAAAATATGTTTTTTTTAATATGTAAGTGTACTAAGTGTAAATACTTATTTATGAATGTATCAAGTTTTTCGAGCTGAAGTCGAATCGAATTCAATTCTTAGGTTATATTTCAATTTTAATTTGTGTAAGAAAACACATATTTACAGATAAATCGAGCTTTTCGAGTCAAGCTCAAGCCGAGTTCAAACTTTCTCAATCCCGGATAACATGATCGAAAGGTCCCTGGATATGTTGTGGCGGTGGTGCGAGTCGGTTCTAGAGAGAAGGAGAGAAGAGATGAATAGAGAGAAGATATATCTGACTAGTGTTTGGGTTTTGATTTTGGGGAAAAAAGGGCGTGGATCTTGAGCGGGAGATTGAAATCTTGGAGGAAATTAAGGGGCGGGATCTTGAGCGCGATATTAAAATTTTGGAGATTGAAAACCTATCAAATGAGCTCGAAATGTTTAATGAGTTGAGCTCAACCTTATATAAGTTCGACTCGAGTTATTGTTGAGTTCTCGAGCTTGAAGTAATATAAAATATGTTTTAATTCCTGAAAATCCTGCAAAACATTCATTGTGACTCGATACACGCATTCGACTCAAACAAGTACTGATATGTATGCTAAGTCATCCATTACCATAAAATCAACCAAATAAATAAAACTTCCTACAAAAACATGTAATGGCTCAACCCTAGCTAACAACAACATTATTTCCTTGATACTCTACCATAATTTTATTATAATTAGTACGAGAGATTATGTTCATGGGTAAGGATGAGTTAAGGTAGGCATGAAAGTTCATGTAACCGATTTTACAAGGAAACTGCATGTTAAAGAGACTGTCCTTTTCAATTCTTGTCCTAGGGTCAACATACTTAAGAGGATCAATTTCCTCTTCACTCCTAACCTCATCAATAACATCACTATCACCTAAGTCCTCGTCGGAATCCGAGTAATAAAAAGGGCCATTCTCATGGTCATTGTCGTGGTCAGATTCTTCCATTTCATAATTATTACCAAAGTGATGGTCGGGTGAAAGGTTTGGTGGGTTTTCAATCTCCACAACGAGAGCCGGAATGGGTAATTGGAAATTCCTAAGACGAAAAACACGAATAACAGGAACCAAATGATCAATGTTACGGTTATTCATCGAGAGTGCTAACAATCAGAAAAAAGAAGAAAGATAGACTAAAGAAAACCTATAAAAAGAAAATAAAAAATCTCACTAGATATGAATCTAATGAGTAGACCTAAATTAAAATAAAATTCAACAAACAATAACATTTCAAAACCATAATTTAGGACAACATTTCGATGAAACATTCATATAATTTTGTGTCTATGATATAAAATTTATGTTCAAAAAAAAATTTGTAAATTTGTATAATATTAAAAAAACTAATAAGAAAATGACATTATAGTAGGATCTTAAGATCCCGATCCGATCATACGATCACGATCTTGCAAAGACGAAAACGATCCTAGGTAGGATCCCGATCTTGAAAACCTTGCATCTTACCATATGTAATCTTTGGGTTATTTTTTAAATACAAAATACACTAAAATACAAATGCATCTTTAATACTTTTAGCTTTTAAACTTTTAATATTTTAGTTTTTATACTTTTAATCCTTTTTAAAATAATATATTCAAAGCTTATCAAACACACTTCACACACTTCAACATATAATTAATACTCTTTCTATCTCACACTCACAAGTCACAGCTGCCCTTGTTCTTTCTTTCTCTCTCTCACTCGAAACCCTAACATAATTAGATCGTAAGCATATGGTAACATACTTAGATGGCTTCTATATTGACCCTATGTTTGACAGATGATTTGGTTTATCTGATTATTTAGTTGTTTTTTGGTTTATCTGATTATTTCATTGTTTGTGTTTATTTAATTAGGGTTATTTAGTGTTAGGGTTTATGTATATGTATATCGTGTTTTTTATTGTTAGGGTTTATGGTTGTTTTTTTAATTTTAGTGCGAATATTTAGGCTAAAACATCCAAGTATCAAAGATGGAAAAAGTATCAAGGATGGATGAACTGACACCACTTTCAAGTATGAACATAAACTTGTTCTAGTGTTGTTCATCCATTATTGATTCATCTTTGCTCTTTGTAAAAATACAGAAACAATTATTAAGTATAAGTTGTTTATAATAATTTGGGTTCGATGATTGAGAAAGAATTTTCAAGTTTTTATGCCTTGGAAACCTTAATATGTATCTGTATATCGTGTTTTTTATTGTTAGGGTTTATGGCTATTTTTGGGAGTTGGCATTCCTTTAGAGCTATTTTTTCTTAGTCTTAGGTTGACTATCTGTTAAAATAATTATGTTGCATTTGTATTGAGAGAATAAGGAAAAAAGTGGCGGATGTGTGTGCAAATATTTAGGCTAAAACATCTAAGTATCAAAGATGGAAGAAGTATTAATGATGGATGAACAGACACCACTTTCAAGTATGAACATAAACTTGTTCTGGTGTTGTTCATCCATTATTGATTCATCTTTGCTCTTTATCAAAATACCGAAAAAATTATCAAGTATAAGTTGTAAATAATAATTCGGGTTCGATGCTTGAGAAAGAATTTTCAAGTTTTTATGCCTTGGAAACCTTAATATGTAACTGTATATCGTGTTTTTTATTGTTAGAATTTATGGCTATTTTTGGGAGTTGGCATTCCCTTAGGGCTATTTTATCTTAGGCTTAGGTTGACTATCTGTTATAAGAATTATGTTTGTTAGGTCACTATTTTACAACATAACCACTAAGATTTCTAGAGAGAGAAAGTGAGTAGAGAGAGAAAGTGGAAGGAACCCTTAATATGAAATGAAAGACAACTGATAATATTAAGAGAACCAACACCCTCTAATGAGGGGTTACAAGGATATTTATAGGTGTGATCTAGGGCTTCACCAAACTATGCAAATATTATAAACTAAGCCCTTAGACTTTTACCAAACCTATACTCTTAGCATAAAACTTTATAAAACAAATAAAATCACTAAAGTATTAACTTAATAACGCAACCTATTACAAAATCCAATGACCGACACTTGAAATAATAAAGTCTATTCCCAACAATCTCCCCCTAAGTGTTGGTCATCAAAGGTTGCTCGACATCGTCATTTTCTATACTTTGACTTTGTAGTTGACGTCCTCAAAAATAGTTTACAAAATCTTTCATCGTTCTTTGCACTTCGTTCATTGTTGATGTGATGGTGATCATGTTATGAAGTTGGTACGTGGGGATTGCACCAGGCTTTACCTCTCAAGGGATCTTGAGAAGCTTACAACCCCCACCAGGCAGTGTACCTGATCGTTGTAGTATAGTATAGTGACAAGTACCGGGGGATTGATCGTTCAGCTAGGAATAGTGTCGCTAGGATTAGAAAACCTAAATACTAGTTCTAAAGACGAAGGATGATTATTTTTTGTATTTTTATATTTTTTAGAAAGCAAGTAAATATCTCGGGTTTGAAGGATTTGGGCGGAATTAGTTTCTAGTCAACTAACCAAATACTAAAGATGCAATCAAAATAAAATACTAGAAATGAAAATAAAACTAAATTAAACTAAGGTTGTGAGCAATAAGTGGGGAAATGTGTTTACTTAGATTTCACTACTCCCTAGATATCTTTTACACGTTAATTACTTGTTATAGTTGCGTGGATGACGGATTGTATTCCTTAATACCATTCATGGGGTGGCGCACTTAATTCCCCAATCCTATGAGTGCCTACTTCACTCCTATGTCGAGCCGGCTAAGAAGCTCCTAACATGGGATCATTAGAATTTACTCATGCATTAAATACTACCAATAAAACCTAGTGCACATCAGTTCATGTTTCCTAAGACGTTCAAGCATGTTACCATTTGGAGATCTGCCAGTTTTCTTAAGCCTAACATCGAAATCATTCATCCAATACAACCATAAACAAGTAATCAACATCTAGGTTTCATTAGATCTAAGCAAACACAAGATAAATCTAGCCTAGCATAGTGGAATTAAGACAAGCACAAGATATAGACAACCAACACATAGACATATTGATTGACTTAGAAGAACACTTATCTCAATTACACATATAAGAGTTCAAGGGCTGAAAACCCTTGAAAAACCTGTAAAAATCGTATATGGTTCTGCCTTAGGGTTTCTCCAAACTTGTTCCTCTTAATGAATGAAAATTAGAAAACTATATATAGAAAACTGAGGCTAACGGCGTCAAGACCAAATAGGTGACGCCGTCATCTCGCCGCCAAAAGAATTCTCGGACTGCCTTGATCTACATCTGACGCCGTCACGTTATAACTTTTTCCAGGCCGTCACGTATTTTACTCTTGACGCTCTTCCTTGTGGCGCCTTCATTTCAATACTGGGTCGTCATGAAAATTACTCTTGACGCCGTCAGGATGTTACTCTTGACGCCGTCACCTACTGTTCCCAGCTTGGAAAATTAAGTCTTTGGCGTTTTCTTCACTTTTATGCTCCAAAAACGTCCGAATTGCTTCCTTTTCCAGATTTCACTCCCAAAGTACCTAAAATCACAAAAGGAACGATTTAGAGCAATATTTGATCAAATAAATTCAATTCCGGGCTTAAATGACCCCCTAAAAGTGGTTCATTTTTCGCCTCATCATATACCTTTACACTTGAGATTTGCTTGTCCTCAAGCAAATGCGCTTTTATTCTAGTCAAAATACAAGTTAGGGGTCATTTAACACTAATATAAAAGTAATTACAACAAATAATCGTTCCACCAAAGACCAAAGACAAGCACGGAGGTCATACACTAGCACCTCACAAATAGTGTTTAGATACTCACATCTCTCGGGTGTAATAAAGTATAAATTACAATACGGAAACGGAAGATATCTCTCACTACCTGTCATAGCAAAATAGATTACCATAGGCTTGGGAAAGGATCAAACCTCCACCACATGGCATAAGCACCTAGGATAAACTATCAAAGAGGTCTTTTAAAGGGTTGTAGCTTTAGGTGTAGGGATATGAAATACACGGTTTTGTTGGATAAAGGCAGTCTTTACTGGTGGCGAGTTAACAATCTTGGTCAATTACATGTACAATATGGCGTTGCTAAGCCAAGACTAGACTCGACTTAAGCTAATAAATGAAAAATAACAAAAAATATAAAATAAACAAAGAATGAAATGGGATGGTAGTCCGTATGTTTTTTTTCTCTTATTCTTTTTCTATTTTTTTCTTTTCTTTTTCTTGATTTTTTTTTTTTTTTTTTTTTTTTTTTTTTTTTTTTTTTTTTTTTTGCATACACTTTTACCCTACCATCCCAAATAATACATCATAGGGGATGAAAATTCCCCTTACAAATCTATTGACTCGAATTAAGAAAATCAAAACACTTAGAGAACTTTTAAGATTAATGCACATATGGGGGTAATAAATTATTTTCTTCCCCATTACTCCATAAAATAAGTACTTTACCCATGAGTCCCAATCGTCCAAAAACAATATGTACAAGGATATGAATCGACTTAGCAACCATGTAATCAATTAGATAATTAACTTAGGGTTTAACAAATAACAATAATGCACTAAAAATGAGCGCATACACGGAAGGCTAAGGCAATTTGGGTGTACATTTAAGTGGGGTGTTACAAATTCTTCCTTTAAGTAAAATGCTTAAAGTTAGAAACGAAAAGATATGCTCGGAGGGGTGTGCTAGGGGTTTCGTGTACTAAAAATGAGTACAACGCTAATGGTGTGGGAGAAATTAGTTGACTTAACTAGCCAAGTAATATGACTTAAATGGTCAAGTGATTATGATACGGGTTTAACACAAGGGTAATCCTAATGCCTCTTATCTTGTAGTAAATCCTACTACACGAAGGTAGTCTCACTAGCGGTCTTGGGATGCATCACTAACGCAAGTTCTAGAATCTAAATGCTACCGGTACACTCATAAGCACTAATAGTAAATGCTTTTCCTATCAAATCTAAAGGCGAACCTCACATATTTGGGTGGAAAATTTTTCTGAAAGTACGGTTATGTGCTAGTCATACAATCTCCTATCCATGAGACGCTTGCTATGGCTAAAGTTTCACTCCTAAATGTTGTAAAAAAATTTAAATTTGGCACTAAAATTGCACTAACAAGTATTTTTCATAGTTTTATTACACAACTACCATTAAATAAACAAACTCAAGCGAAAGTGTATCTGTAAGGTATCATCATTTTACCCTCCCCTTACACTTAAGATGAACATTGTCCCCAATGTTCAAGTAAAGAATGTAAAAGTGAAAAAGTAAAAAGAATGAAATCAAATACTCCCCTGATTCGCTCGGTATGGATAATAAGGTGGCCAGGTTAGATCTTCCTCCAAGAAAATGAGCAATCAAAGCTTCCCTTCCAGAATATAAATCATCTTCTTGTCATACATAACCTGTAAATCCTGAGAAAACAAACAAAGCAACCTCGCATAAAATCGGCGGCAATCTATATAAGTTACTAAATCCTAGAAAACAAGATAAGATATAATTCTTGTGGAATGAAGTTTGCAGATTTCCTGGAGATTATAAAACTTAATAATTCAACAAAAACTTTAAAACTCTGTTAGAAAAACAAAACTGGTAAAATTTCCAGATTTTTACACCTGACGCCGTCAAGAGTAATCTCATGACGCCGTCAGAAGTGACCTGCAGAAATTCTTATGTTAAGTTTCCAGAAAATTTCTGTAAAAACTTGGTCCTACTTCCTGGAAAATCCTGCAAAACTTCATTATGACTCAATACAAGCATTTGACTCTAACAAATACGAATATACATGTTCACTTAATATTGTGGAGAATCATGATCGGTTTGTTTCTTAGAAACATATTTGGGGTTTCCCCTTACACTTATCTTTTGCAAAAATACTTTTAGGTGGAGTTAAGACTAGGCCAAAACAACAAAGTAAAGTATTTCCACTATTTAGTTTAGAAGCATGATCTACCAACAATAAAAATAAAACATGCATACGGAAACAAATAACAAACAAACAAAATAAAAATCACACAAAGCATGGGTTGCCTCCCAAGAAGCGCTTTTTTTTATTTACGAGTCTTGTAGCTAGACTCAAGGTCATGGGTTATTACGTGACCTCATCGTCAAACGTCACATCCTCCTCACTAATCATTTCATTGTTATTTTCTTGATAATGTTTTACACGTTGTATGTTGACCGTAAATTCCCTACCTTCATCGTCTAATAACACAACGGCTCCAGTTTTAGAGGAATTTTTCACCGTAGACGGTCCATACCATCTAGACTTTAGTTTTCCTGGAAATAATCTCAATCGAGAATTGTACAATAGGACTTTGTCTCCCTCTGAAAATTCTTTGGGTTTCTTAATTCTCTGGTCATGCCATCTTTTTGCTCTCTCTTTATATGTAACGGAAGATGCATAGGCTTCTAACCTAAGCTCATCAAGCTCGTGTAATTGCAAGAACCTATTAGTTCCGGCAATTGTATAATCTAAGTTACATGTCTTAAGCGCCCAATAAGCCTTATGTTCTAATTCTACTGGCAAGTGACATGCCTTACCATACACCATGCGAAACGGGGTCGTTCCAATAGGTGTCTTGTAGGCGGTTCGGAATGCCCACAAGGCTTCGTCGAGTTTAAATGACGAGTCTTTTCTATTTTGGCTAACCGTCTTTTCAAGTATTCTTTTAATAGCCCTATTGGTGTTTTCGACCTGGCCATTGGTTTATGGATAATAGGCGGTGGAGAACCGATGGGATACTCCATACCTCTTCATGACCTTTTCCATTTGTGCATTGCAAAAATGGGTCCCCTATCACTGATGAGAGCTTCAGGAATCTTGAATCTAGCGAAAAGCTTTTTCAGGAAATGGATAACTACTATGGCATCATTGGTCCTAAGGGCTTGTGCCTCCACCCATTTTGAAACATAATCGATGGAAACTAAAATGTATTCATTCCCCCCTGAAGATGGAAAGGGTCCCATGAAGTAAATTCCCCAAACATCGAAGACCTCACATACTTGTATAAAATTCTGAGGCGCTTCATCCCTATGTGATATGTTCCTGGCCCGTTGACATGTATCGCATGCCTGTACCATTTCTTTGACGTCACGGAAAATTGTGGGCCAATAGAATCCCACGTCGAAAATCTTTCGGGCGGTGGTGTTTATCCCATGATGCCCGCCAGAGGGACCATAGTGACATTCCCTCATAATCTTTACTGCCGCACTTTCCGAAACATAACATCTTATAATTTGGTCAGGACACCTTCGGAATAAAAATGGTTCATCCCAAAAGTAGTATTTTAACTGAGAAAAGAACCTTTTTCTTTCGTATCTAGTCATGTGTTCAGGAACGAGTCTGCTTGCGAGATAATTGGCAAAATCGGCGTACCAAGGCTCCGAATCAATCATTAACATGAGTTGTTCGTCAGGAAATGAATCCCTAATCTCACTTCTATCGTGCTTATCCAAGGGGTTTTCAAGACGAGATAGATGATCTGCGGCCAGATTTTCCGCCCCCCTCTTATCACGAATCTCAACATCGAATTCTTGTTGTAACAAGATCCACTGAATTAGTCGTGGCTTAGCATCCTGCTTCGCAAAAAGATATCGAAGAGCCGAGTGATCAGTGAAAACGACTGTCTTTGAAAGGACAAGATATTGCCGGAATTTGTCGAATGCGAACACTATGGCTAATAATTCCTTTTCGGTGGTGGAGTAATTCTCTTGAGCAGGATTCATTGTTTTTCTAGCGTAGTAAATAGGTTGGAAAAGCTTGTCACGCCGTTGGCCCAATACAGCCCCGACAGCGAAATCGCTAGCGTCACACATGATTTCAAACGGTAACTCCCAGTTGGGTGTAATCATGATTGGAGCTTGTGTGAGCTCCTTTTTTAAGAGATCGAATGCATCCTTGCATTCTTGGGAAAAATCGAACGGAGCATCCTTCGCAAGCAATTGAGTCATTGGCCGAGCTATTTTGGAGAAGTCTTTGATGAATCTCCAATAAAACCCGGCGTGCCCCAAGAAGCTCCGTATTGCTTTAACAGTCGTGGGGTATGGTAACTTAGATATAGCTTCAACTTTAGCTTGGTCCACCTCTATCCCGTTCCCTGAGATCTTATGCCCTAACACAATCCCTTCTTTCACCATGAAATGAAACTTTTCCCATGTTTAACACCAAGTTGGTTTCCTCACAACGTTTAAGCATCTTTTCTAGATTAGCAAGACAGCGGTCGAAGGAGTTCCCGAATACCGAAAAGTCGTCCATGAACACTTCCATGCTGTCTTCCATGAGTTTGTGAAAGATTGCGGTCATGCATCGTTGGAAAGTGGCGGGGGCATTACATAGCCCAAAACACATCTTTTTGTAGGCAAATGTTCCATAAGGGCAAGTGAACGTGGTCTTTTCTTGGTCCTCAGGTGCTATGGGAATTTGAAAATACCCTGAGAATCCATACAAGAAGCAATAGTACTCGTGTCCAGACAATCTCTCTAACATTTGGTCAATGAATGGTAAGGGAAAGTGATCTTTCCTCGTGGCATCATTGAGCTTTCGATAGTCAATGCATACCCGCCATCCAGTGACCGTTCTCTGGGGCACCATCTCACCCTTGTCATTCTTAACTACAGTCATTCCTCCCTTCTTAGGTACAACCTGTATAGGACTGACCCATGGGCTATCCGAGATTGGGTAAATCAATCATGCATCCAGAAGTTTGATGACTTCTTTCTTTACTACTTCCTTAATGTTGGGATTTACCCACCTCTGGGGTTGTACGGTAGGTTTATAATCTTCTTCCATGAGAATCTTATGTGTGCTAAAACTTGAGTCAATCCCCTTAATGTCGGCTACACTCCATGCGAGCACTCCCTTATATTTCTTTAGGACCTCTAAGAGTTTATCTTTTTGTTCATGTTCCAGGGAAGAGTTTATTATTACCGGCAGTTGATCCTCTCCTGAAGGAAGGCATACTCTAAATGGTTAGGAAGCTCCTTAAGTTCTAACTCAGGAGGTTCGATTATAGAAGGCTTAAGCTTGTTTTCGGGCTTCCGGAGCTCGAGATGCTCTGTTGCCTCTTGTCTAGGGTAGAAGGAGACTGCACCAACATCCTCCATCTTTTCCACCTCTAGCAGAGGCAGAAAACTCTCGTCCCATAGCCAGCCTTCCTCAATTTGTTCATCGACACAACTATCAATGACATCGTGTAGGGATCTATTCCTTGATAGATCACGAGCCAATAGATCGTTAGCCAACTAATGTAATCACTAGCTAGACTAAATTAGATAATCTCTGTGAGCTTGTTATTATGCGGAATATAAAAACAAACGTATACTAAACTTGATCCTCTATGGATCAATAATATTAATAAAACTTCATACTAAAACTTCTATATATTACAATGACCTAGGGTTCCTTATATACTAGTGGAAACCCTAACCTTTCTTACAAGAAACGAATAATGAAAAACTAATAAAAGATATTCTACATATCTTGTCCTAAAATACTTAAGTTATATCCACGGTTAAACTCTATCCGTAGGATCTATGGTCGTCCGCAGGAACCAATCATCAGTAGAAAGTCACTAAGCTTTCCGCAGGAACCTGTCAGCAGTATCTTCAACAATTCCTTACAATCCTCCCCTAATCTTGAATTTGACACAGTTAAGTTCAAGATTTCTTGATAGATCGCCAATAACATAAACCAGAGGATTGAGGATGAGCATCAGCAGCAAAGAATCTTCATAAGCAGAATCTCTATGATCAACAACCAATTAAAAAGCACCATTCTTTGCAGCAACACAAGACTAAACGTACATCAAAACATAGAAGTTTCATACTATTCTCATCACATCCAGGTGTGTTAACTCCTGTGAGAGGTGAATCATTGAAAATAATGGATTTGATGTCTCTTTACCAATAGCCATCACTACTGGAGTAGCCAAGTGTTCAAAGGTACACTGATAACCACATGATTTTTAGCAGATCATCAGCTATAAACGGATTTGATATGTCTTTACCTGTAGCCGTTTGCTCAGGACTAGTCAATTATTGATGAATTATCATCTTGGTCAGTTGAATACCAAATATGGTTTTCCACAGCCTTTACCACAAGCCATATACATGTGGGCTAGCCAATTATTTGGAATCCATAAAGGAAAAATCCATGGTCAATTGACAACCATTTCAACTACTCAGCAACAAAGCATAGGTGAGTTGAAAACCCTATGATTTGAGCAAACCATTACAGCTATCAACAGATTTGATGAGTCTTTACCAAAGCTGTACCCTTTGGACTAGCCAACTTTTTGATGGAATAGTCAACATCAGGTAAGTTGATAACCAAACCTGCAGATAAGAAACACAATACTATACAACAAAATGTTAGTTTTTTTCTTTTTTTTTTTTTTTAACTACAACTGAAAAGACAAATAAAAAAAATATACAACACAATACCAAGATCAACTTATTGCAGATATGAATCCATTTGAATGCCATGCTTGGTTGCTAGTTCCTTCTTTGTCAAGATGCTTCTTCTGATGAACCTTACCAATTGTTCAGCAAGATGAAGATCATTTTCAGTCATATCCAAAGAAACTGATAACTTTGTCTCCAGCATGAGATGCATTACTTCCTTTGTCATAGGATAAAGAACATCAGCCCAGCAATACAAGGTCTTACCAGTGGTTGTAACAATCATATGAACATTAGGAAGTGGAAAGAACTTCCAATATTCAACCACCCATGTCTTTTGACCTTTCCAGACTTGAAACCTTACACCAGAATCACCTTTATAAGAATCACACAAAATCTGCAAATCACCCATCAAATACATTCCAATGTCATCAGGGGAATGAGTTTGATAGTACTTGGTAACCCAATCATAAAGTGAGAGAAGATCTTGCTTGTCCACCATATGTAAGATCTGACTCAGAAACAAGAATGTCTTAGTAGTTCCATCTTGTCTAGTTATGACATTAACTTTACCTTGACCAAGCTCAGAATCAACTAGTTCCCACTTCACAATTTTCTCCCATACAACAGGGTCTTGACCATCATCAGAAGCATAATCAAAGAAAGTAGTACTATCCTCTAAAGGAATATCTTTTGGAGCCTTTCTCTTGACAGCTTTAGTCTTTCTCCTAGTCCAAGTAACAGGAATAGAAGGATCATCAGCAGGTTCTTCTTTAGGCACTTGTGTGGAAGTAGCAGCAGGACCATCTGCAGAATCATCATCATCAGGTACCTCAATTGGAGTATCTTCTGAAGCATCATGGGTAACATCATGGGGAGCTTCAGGGGTATCATGATGAGATTCAGCAGTATCAGGATGAGAACCAGAAGGAATATCATCCATCTGAACATTAGGAGTGTCATCATTCTGAGCATCAGAAGTATCATTCTTCTGAGACAAAACTGAAGGAAGTTGCACATTCTCCTGATCACCATGAAAAGACCCAATAGATTCAGCTGGTTGATCAGCTGTATCATTAATCTTTGCTTTCTTAGCTTGAGGCTCATCCAAAAGTCTTCCTCTAAACTCCAACACATCTGGAACCATTATACCAGCAGAATGATGATTGGAAATGATCTTGTCATAATAGTAGGTCAACTGCTGATCTGAAAATCCCCAGACCTTCTTTTGAGTCCAACCTGACCAAAGCATAGAACATCCCTGGTTCTTCACAAAGTTCCTCATATATTTCTTGATTTCATTCTTTGTCCAAGGTCTTTCTTTTTGATACTTAGCTTTAATCTCTGCCGCCTGTTGTCTCAATAATCTTCCTCTTTCAAACATCAGCTGGACAAAATCAGGATTATCAACTCCAAGCTCAGAGTCATCCAAATTAGGTTTGGAAGCAACCAGTTCAGCCAAATTCTCCCATTGTTCAGCAGTAAGATTCTTAGCTATCTCATGAAGCTCCTTCTTTCTTTCAGCAGGCAAGGTGGTAGTATACTGAGGTCCCATCTTGTCCAAATCATCTTGAATTTTCCTAGCCAATGCTTCTGAGGCTTTCAAATCCAACTCCTCTTTAGTAACTGCAGCATCCTCTTGAGCTTGCAGATGTGCAGCAACATTCTCACTAATTTTTTCATAAGCAAGTTCCTCCTTGGATTTGACTCTAGAAGGAATGTCTTGATCAATTAAAATAGACTTTCCTTTATCTTCCTTCTGAGGAGGGACAAAACTCTTAGCAGAAGAATCATGAGGAAGATCAGCTAGAATATCTACTGATGGACCAGGAGTGCCCATTTCTAGCAAGGGATTAGAAAAAGATTCCTTTCTTGAAACATCAGCAGAATTCTTCTGACTAGGAACATCAGCAGACTTCTTATCAATAGAATGCTTCCTTCTGACATAATGAGCAACACCAGCAGACTTCTGTTCTTTGAATTCCTTGGAAACACTTGCATCAGTAGCATGAACAACATCAGCTGTTGGAGCAACAGATGGTTCAGGTCTGATGTCAGCACTCTTCTGAACACTCTCTAAAGTAGTAGCAGCAAGAAGTTCAAGGCCTTCTAAATCAATATTGTCAGATGCTTTAGTAGAATCCTCATTTGAATCATACACTACACCTTGTCTCTTTCTTTGCTTCAGCTTTCCCTCCAACTTCTTAACTCTTCCAATTAGAGTCAGAACAGCACTGCTAAGATTCTTTTTGGTGAAATTCAGATCACCTTTAATACATACCTGTTCAACAAAGCTGATACAGAAGTGAGAGTAACAAGACCTTCAGCTCCACCAACAGGGATATCTGTGGTATTGGGAGCATCATTGGTCCTGTGAGAGGAATTATCTAAATTTACATCTATATCTACATGTACATGATCCTCAAAATGAGGTCTCAAAGGACTGAGTGAAGGAAGTCTTGTAAATTGTGGTGAGTTTACATGTTGGTCAAAGCCTAAATTCTCATTGAACTCTTGCTCAGGAGAATTGATATCCATTGGTGAATGTACAGGTGTAGGTAGCCTGGGAGAGAGTGGAGGCTGAACATCAGAAGCAACTGAAGCATTTGCATCAGGAGCATCTTCAGTTCTATCAGGAGAATCCTCTGGTGCTTGAGCATCAGGGGAATCCTGATCACCAGCAGCTACATCAGTTGTATCTCCATCAGGGGAATTGCCCACCGGGGCATCAGCAGCTACATCAGCAGCTGCTCCATCAGGAGCATTGCCACCAGGCAACATAGCTGGAAGTAAGGGTCTTTGTTCACTAGTAAATTTAATTTTCATTTGGGAAAACAACTTTTTAGACAAACCCTTAACAGGCAAGTGAGTGGGGTCATTGGTCTCAATGTCTAAAATGATTTGAAGAAACCTAGGATACATCAAATATTTAAGTTTTGTATCCTTAACATTTTCAAGCATAGCATTAAAGATATACCTAGAAAAATTAAATGTTCTTCCTTGAGAGAGACACACAATAGCAAGAGCAATGTCTGTAGAAAACTGATCCCATCCACCAGACTTAGAACCCATGCACTGAAGCAATGTGTGTGTCAAGAACCTCCATTTTGGACAAAATAGATTCTTGTACCATGTTTTCCCATCACCACTATACCCAGCAGACTGAAGCCCTCTAAGTATGTCACTCTTAGGCAAATTAGTCACCCCTCCTTCATCATCCAATTGTAGTTTGGTCCTGACCAAAGACTCAGTAACCACATATTCTTCCCCATCTATGACAGCAACAATCTCTGGTGGTCCATCTTCAACAGTCCTAGTTTGTGCCGTTTCCCAAAATTGTACAACAAGAGACTCATGAATAACATATGGGTATTGGAGTAGAGCATATTGAATCTCGGACCTTTGAAGCTAGTGAGGGTTTGGTATAAGTCCACTTATTTCTAGGTCTATTGTTCACAACAGAAACACCTATCCTATTTTCATGAAAATCACAATCCTTAATTAAATGCAACTTGCTACCACAAACAAAACACTTCTTTTTCTTATAAGATTTATTAAATCCAAAAGATGTCTTATTAAACATAGAATTATTCAAACAAACATCAGAAACATAATTGTTTTGTAAACACTGAAAGGAATTGTTTTCATAAGAAGTAAATAACAAGTCTTCAGAAGAGGCTGGTTGATAAAGAACTTCATCAGTAGCAACTTCAGAGTCCACAGACTTGTAGGTTAACTTGTCGGAAATCTTTGTTGAGGACTTAGGTGAGTCTGACTTGGTCTTGGAATCACAGCTGGCATAACTAGAGGTCTCTGAGGTCTTATCCCTGGAAGAACAAGAGACATAAGTGTTAGAATCATTACTAGAGATACTTCTAGTGTCAGGGGAGTCATTGATCCTAATGCCAGTGGTTTCCTTTGATTCTGGTGAGTCAAACTTATGGGATGTGGGTTGAGGGGTTCCTATGGATGGACAGTCTTCAGACTTATTTGGCAAGTCTTTAGACTTTTTGCCAAAGAGATGGTGTGAACCATCAAAGTCAGAAGTTTTGGTAGTAGGCATAAATACACCTCTGATAGGTCCTGGTACAACATTCATTCCCCCTTCCTTAACATATTTTACGGGCTTTTAAAATTCTATGATAGGTTCAGGGTCAAAAACACTGGGTATATCAGGGTAAGTTAACTCCTCTGGATCAATATATTTATCATACCCTAAAGCTCTTCTAGACCTAACAGATTGACTACTATCAATCAGTTTTTCTAAATGTGAGGACCCTTCTTGCCACTTCTTACGACCAGCTACTTCTTTATTCAATTTCTCTTGTAAAACATCTTTCTCAGATTGAATTCTAGCTTTTTCTTTTTCAGAAAATTTCAATTCATTGCTAACACATTCTAAATCTCTACTTAAAACTCTAATCTTTTCTTCATAAGCCAATTGATTTTGTTGAAACCACACCTTTTGTTGTTCTAAAGTTTTAAAAGCTTCTTTATAAGTTGCAGCTTCAATAAAACAAGCATTATATTCTGGTTTCATATCATCATAAGCTTCTTTTAGAGTTGTATATTTAGAATCACAATCACAAGCACAAGTATATACCTGAGGAGAGATTCCCATGAGACCAAAGCTATCATCACAACTAGCCATGTAGGAGATTTGAGGAGAGTTGCTTGTATCATCATCATGCTCATTCCAGTCCACACTAGTATCAATAGCAGTGATCAAGGCCTTTGATTCTCCAGCTTCCAATTCTTTCTTCTTGTATGCTGAATACCTGGTACTGGCTTCACCTTTCTTGGCTGTGCATTCTCTTGCAAAGTGACCAATTTCTCCACAAGCATAACACTTCACCTTCCTTCTATCATACCTAGCTGCATCTTTTCCTTCAACATTGAGCTTTTTACCAACCTTTTGCTCAAATCGCCTCACCTTGAGAGATAGCATAGCCATTTGCCACTTTAAGTCCAATTCTTCTAAAGCAAGTTCATCAATTTGCTCAAAGTCTTTATAAGCAATTTGTTGCTGTTTATCAACTTCAGCAACAAATGAATGAAGTAAATCTTCCATCACATTGCTAATCTTTGGATGAGTTATTGGATTAGCACTTGAAAAAGACAATGTGGTCATTGGAAGACTTTGGCTTGGAGTGGATGGACTTGAGTAAACCTGTGGTGTTGGGGATGGGCTTGCATAGGTATGTGGCATGTAGTTTGAGTTAGAACTGACAAATACAGATTGTGAAGGAGTAGCTGCATATGGAGAGAATCCCTTTATGTCACCTTCCAAAGCTCTGAGTTTGTTGTACAAGTCATCAAAGCTGAGGTAGTCCAAGCCACCTTTGGTTTTTAGTGATATACTCACTTGAGACCATGAGGGAGGTAAGGCTCTTAGAAACCTAGAATTCACTTCTTCATTGTTAGGTTTGGCTAGAAGTTGGTTTAATTGACTCAGAATCTTCTGAAACCTGTCATAACCTTTGTGTAGACCTTCTTCTTCAGTAATCTTGAATTCTTGGAATTCTAGCTTCAACATACTCTTTCTCATCCTTTTTGATTCTTCATTCCCACCAAATCTGGTTTTTATGGCCCACCAGATTTCTCTTGGATCAGTCATGGAATGAAAATCTCCCATGTGGTCATCAGGGATTACCTGCAGCAATATGGTTCTTGCTTTGTTCTCCCTTTGAACGGCAAGAATTTCTTCAGCAGAAACAGGTTCCAAAATAGTGATTTTACCAGCAGCATCAACACTTTGTTTTTTAGGACGACAACCATTGAGTATAACATTCCAGAGGTTATAGTCAACACTTGCAATCTAGTTTTGCATCTTCATGGCCCAGATCTCATACTCATCCTTCCTAAGAAAAGGAAGTTTTGCATTGCTGTTGGAGAAGGCCACTTGTTGTAGTTGTCGAGTAAGAGAGCCTGCTTCTGAGAGAACAACATCACCGCCTGGTTTGTCTCCCACTGGTACTGAATGAATAGTTATGTGATTGTGTTGTGTTTACAGAGAGTATCTAGTGGCTTTGATACCACTTGTAGGGATCTATTCCTTGATAGATCACGAGCCAATAGATCGTTAGCCAACTAATGTAATCACTAGCTAGACTAAATTAGATAATCTTTGTGAGCTTGTTATTATGCGGAATATAAAAACAAACGTATACTAAACTTGATCCTCTATGGATCGATAATATTAATAAAACTTCGTACTAAAACTTCTATATATTACAATGACCTAGGGTTCCTTATATACTAGTGGAAACCCTAACCTTTCTTACAAGAAACGAATAATGAAAAACTAATAAAAGATATTCTACATATCTTGTCCTAAAATACGTAAGTTATATCCACGGTTAAACTCTATCCGTAGGATCTATGGTCATCCGCAGGAACCAATCATCAGCAGAAAGTCACTAAGCTTTCCGCAGGAACCTGTCAGCAGTATCTTCAACAATTCCTTACAATCTGTGAGTTCATCGACCTCCCCAATGAAATAGAGCCGGTTAGCTGCTTTGAGAGAGAGATCCATAGAGTCCTTAATGTCGAAGGTTGTGCTATCGGTTCTAACTCGCAAGGTTAATTTGCCGTCATAAACATCAATGACTGCACGAGCGGTAGCAAGAAATGGTCTCCCTAAGATGATGGGTACCAAGTCATCCTCCTCCATATCCAGGATTACGAAGTCGACAGGGAATTTGAATTTCCCAACTTTGACTAGCACATTCTCGCATATCCCTACGGGGTACTTGACTGATCTATCGGCTAGTTGGATGTTCATACGGGTATGCTTTAATCCAGAGTATCCTAATTTAAGGAACATAGAGTGAGGCATGAGATTGATACTCGCCCCCAAATCGGCAAGAGCATTCTTTATTGATAGAGATCCTATGGAGCAAGGCAAGGTGAAGCTGCCTGGATCGTCTACCTTTTTTGGTAGCCCTCGATGGGTCACCACTGAGCATTCTTCCCCCAGGGTCACAAGACCCTCGAGTTTCTTTCAGTTAGCAAGTAGTTTTTTAAAGTATGCGCTATACTTCCCATGTGATAGCAAGCATCAAGGAGGGGTATGGTGACTACTGAGTCTTTTAGGTATGACAAGAATCTTTTATTATCATTCTCAGTTTTCTGGTTCTTTAATCGAGTTGGGAATGGGATTCTCACAGGTTGATTAGGGGGGGTTGATGGGGAAGGGGTCGTCAAGGGAGGTTGGTCGGGAGTCTCACTGCCTACATCCTCCTCCTCTTCACGAGGCTTGTTTGGATCGGGAGTGATAGGGGACGAGCTTGGGTAAGGGGGGTCCTTGGTTGTTGTTCCAGCTCGAGTGGTTATCGCGAGCATGGGGTCTTTTTTGCTTACTGATGGCATTTCAAGGTTATCTAGGGCTGAGTTAAGCTTGTTGAAAAATTCTCCAATGTTACCCTGCTGCTCGTCAACAAGTTCATTAAGACCTTTCAATTGCAAGCCTTTATCTTGAGTGAAGCGACCAAGGTCATCTTCAAAAGTGCTCCTGATTTCGAATTCAGGGCCTTCCTCTCCTTCTTTTCTTTTTACCAGATTTCCCCA
The DNA here is from genome assembly GCA_030686995.1 of Artemisia argyi. Lineage (NCBI taxonomy): Eukaryota > Viridiplantae > Streptophyta > Magnoliopsida > Asterales > Asteraceae > Artemisia > Artemisia argyi. The sequence continues at coordinate 85,322,044 of CM060707.1, forward strand.
GAGGGTGTAATCGTCATTTTGGTAAAAAAGGCAAAAGGGAGGGATCAGCATAGATGTCACCTCCTGACAAGCATGCATGTTCAGTCGTGGTTGCTCCTTAGCATTCTTCTACCTCATGCGGGCCCCCACAGTAGTCGCAGATTAAGTAAGGATTTGAAAGTTGTTTAGGTAACTGCGACCCAGCTAGATACTCCACTCTTTTGCGAATTTTTCTCAACCGATCTGAAGATATTTCAGAAATGCTGACAGTCGACTCAGGTTCATCCCAAGTGTCATCCTGATCTTGAGCATATTCTTCAATCCTATCCCATCCTTCTTCGGCACTAAGATTGGCCAATCTCCTTTTTCTAGATTGGTTGATTCCCTTTCGATCATTAGAGGAGACATTGTCGTAGAAGATTTGGACCAAGAGCCAAAGCTCGATACCATGATGGGGAACTTGTCTTATTGAATCTTTGAATCTAATCCACGATTTATGGAAGGGTTCGTCCTTCCCTTTTCGGAAACGGAGGATCCTATCTCTAAACGCTGAGGTTTTTCTAGGTGGAAAGAACTTCTCATAGAACTTGGATATGAGTTGCTCCCATGTGAAAATAGATTCAGAAGGAAGTTTATCATACCACTCTTGGGCTTTTTCATATAGGGTGAAAGGAAAGAATCGCAATCGGGACGTGTCTCTAGTAGCCCCATCCGTATGGAGGGTGTCTACTATTTTCAAGAAGTCTTTAATGTGTTGAATTGGATCTTCCTCATCTAATCCACAAAACTTACACACACTTTGGACAAGCCAAACATCGTTGGCATGCAAGACCTCATTGGTGTGTTCGTTTGGTAGACAATGGCATTTGAGAGAGAAGCCACGAGGGGTTGGGGAGGAGTAGTCCTTAAGGCGCTTAGGGATAGGAGTTGCGGGGGTACTCATCTCATTGTTGGGTTGGGAGCTAGGGGTTGTAACGTGATTTTCTGAATTTTCTTCAAAAAGGGGTGTATCAAAATCGATGGCAACGCTAGATGGTTCAGGAGTTGAGTGAGATTGTCTTAATCTACGCATTTATCTTTCGGGTTCTGCATAAGGCAAGACAAGGTTTCTAGTGGAACTACGACTCCTAGTGATCCTAAGGTTAGAGGATTCATCGGTTGCCATGATTGCAGGTGGTGAAAAGTTATGAACAAAAACACAAAGAAATAAGATAGACTAGAGAAAACCTAAAAAAAATAAAAAATAAATAAAAAAAATAAAAAATAAATAAATAAATAAAATCTTACTTGAAAGGAATCTAGCAAGTAGACCTAATAAAAAGAAATTCTAACCTAGACAATAATTATTCCCCGGCAGCGGCGCCAAAAATTTGGTACGTGGGGATTGCACCAGGCTTTACCTCTCAAGGGATCTTGAGAAGCTTACAACCCCCACCAGGCTGGGTACCTGATCGTTGTAGTATAGTATAGTGACAAGTACCGGGGGATTGATCGTTCAGCTAGGAATAGTGTCGCTAGGATTAGAAAACCTAAATACTAGTTCTAAAGACGAAGGATGATTATTTTTTGTATTTTTATATTTTTTAGAAAGCAAGTAAATATCTCGGGTTTGAAGGATTTGGGCGGAATTAGTTGCTAGTCAACTAACCAAATACTAAAGATGCAATCAAAATAAAATACTAGAAATGAAAATAAAACTAAATTAAACTAAGGTTGTGAGCAATAAGTGGGGAAATGTGTTTACTTAGATTTCACTACTCCCTAGATATCTTTTACACGTTAATTACTTGTTATAGTTGTGTGGATGACGGATTGTATTCCTTAATACCATTCATGGGGTGGCGCACTTAATTCCCCAATCCTATGAGTGCCTACTTCACTCCTATGTCGAGCCGGCTAAGAAGCTCCTAACATGGGATCATTAGAATTTACTCATGCATTAAATACAACCAATAAAACCTAGTACACATCAGTTCATGTTTCCTAAGACGTTCAAGCATGTTACCATTTGGAGATCTGCAAGTTTTCTTAAGCCTAACATCGAAATCATTCATCCAATACAACCATAAACAAGTAATCAACACATAATCAACATCTAGGTTTCATTAGATCTAAGCAAACACAAGATAAATCTAGCCTAGCATAGTGGAATTAAGACAAGCACAAGATATAGACAACCAACACATAGACATATTGATTGCATTAGAAGAACACTTATCTCAATTACACATGTAAGGGTTCAAGGGCTGAAAACCCTTGAAAAACCTATAAAAATCGTATATGGTTCGGCCTTAGGGTTTCTCCAAACTTGTTCCTCTTAATTAATGAAATTTAGAAAACTATATATAGAAAACTGAGGCTGACGGCATCAAGACCAAATAGGTGACGTCGTCATGTCGCCGCCAAAAGAATTCTCGGACTGCCTTGATCTACATCTGACGCCGTCACGTTATAACTTTTTCCTGGCCGTCACGTATTTTACTCTTGACGCTCTTCCTTGTGATGCCTTCATTTTAGTACTGTGTCGTCATGAAAATTACTCTTGACGCCGTCAGGATGTTACTCTTGACGCCATCACCTACTGTTCCAGCTTGGAAAATTAAGTCTTTGGCGTTTTCTTCACTTTTATGCTCCAAAAACGTCCGAATTGCTTCCTTTTCTAGATTTCACTCCGAAAGTACCTAAAATCACAAAAGGAACGATATAGGGCAATATTTGATCAAATAAATTCAATTTCGGGCTTAAATGACCCCCTAAAAGTGGTTCATTTTTTGCCTCATCAGAAGTTGTCTGCTGATGCGTGGGAATTGCACCAGGCTTTTCCTCTCGAGGGATCTCAAGAAGCTTACAACCCCCACCAGGCAGTGTACCTGATCGTTGTAGTAAAGTATAGTGACAAGTACCGGGGGATTGATCGTTCAACTCAGGAATAGTGTCGCTAGGATTAGAAAGCCTAAAAATTAAGTCTAAAGGTGAAGGATGATTCTTTTTGTATTTTTATATTTTTATAAAAGCAATTAAAATCTCGGGTTTTGGAAGAGTGGGCGGAATTAGTTGCTAGTCAACTAACCCAATAACTAAAGATGCAATCAAAATAAAATAAGAAAAATGTAAATAAAGCTAATTAAACTAGTGGTCTGAACAATAAATGAGAAAATTGTGTTTACTTAGATTTCATTACTCCCTAGATATCTTTTACAGGTTGATAGTTTGTTACAATTGCATGGATGACGGGTTATATTCCTTAATACCAATTGTGGGGTGGCGTACGTACTTCCCCAACTCTATAAGCTCCTACTTCACTCCTATGTTGAGCCTGCAAGAAGCTCCTAACATGGGATCATTAGAATTCGCTCATGCATTAAATACAACCATAAAAACCTAGTATGCATTGGTTCATGCTTCTTAAGACGTTCAAGCAAGTTACCCTATGGAAGTCTGCCAGTTTTCTTAAGCTTAACATCGAAATCATTCATCCGTAACAACTATAAACAAGCAATCAACCCATAATCAACATCTAGGTTTCACTACATCTAAGCAAACACACAAGTGATCTAGCCTAGCATGTTAAAATCAAGACAAGCGTAAGATATATTCAAACAACACATAGACATATTGAATGAATTAAAAGGATATTTATCTTAATTGAACATGAAAGGTTTCAAAGGGTAAAAACCCTTGAAAATACTGATAAAATCGTGCTAGGGTTTCTCCAAGTTATCCCTCTAATTGTCCTCTTCTAATGAATGAAAATTACAAAACTATATATAGATTTACCAACGTGACGACGTCAAGAAGAGAAATCTGATGCCGTTAACTCGCCACCCATAATAATATCGGATTACCTAGATCCAAATCTGACGCCGTCAAGAGAAAATTTCCTCTGGGCCATCACGTGTAAAGGGACCATGACGGCCTATGGTGACGCCGTCATGCCCTAGTGTAAAAACTCTCTGGACCGTCACGTACTCTATCCAATTCACCTCTTGTTTTACTCTTGACGCCGTCATGTAGAAGTTGGTGACGCCGTCAGGTACTGTTCCCAGCAAGGAAAATTAAGACTTTGTCGTTTTCTTCACTTTTATGCTCCAAAAACGTCCAAAATGCTTCCTTTTCCAGAATTCACTCCAAAAGTACCTAAAATCACAAAAGGAACGATTTAGGGCAATATTTGATCAAATAAATTCACTTCCGGGCTTAAATGACCCCCTAAAAACGGATCATTTTTTGCCTCATCATATACCCTTACACTTGAGATTTGCTTGTCCTCAAGCAAATGCGCTCTTATTCTAATCAAAATACAAGTTTGGGGTCATTTAACACTAATATAAAAGTAATTACAACAAATAATCATTCCACTAAAGACCAAAGACAAGCACGGAGGTCATATACTAGCACCTCACAAGTAGTGTTTAGATACTCACATCTCTCAGGTGTAATAAAGTATATATGTCAATATGGAAATGGAAAACATCTCTCACTACCTGTCATAGCAAAATAGATTACCATAGGCTTGGGAAAGGATCAAACCTCCACCACATGGCGTAAGCACCTAGTATAAACTATCAAAGAGGTCTTTTTAAAGGGTTATAACGTTAGGTGTAGGGATATAGAATACACGGTTTTGTTGGATAAAGGCAATATTTACTAGTGGCGAGTTAATAATCTTGGTTAATTGCATGTACAATATGGTGTTGCTAAGCCAAGACTAGACTCGACTTAAGCTAATAAATGAAAAATAACAAAAACATAAAACAAACATAGAATGAAACGGGATGGTAGTCTGTATGTTTTTTCTCTTTTCTTTTTTTTTTTTTTTTTTTTTTTTTTTTTTTTTTTTTTTTTGAATACACTCTTACCCTACCATCCAAAATAATACATCATAGGGAATGAACACTCCCCTTACACTTGAATTTTTACATACTTTACAATAAACTAATCTAATGACTCGAATCAAGATAATCAAAACACTTGGAGTACTTTCAAGATTAACGAATTGTTCATATTGTTGAACAAGAAGATCAATTTTGTTATCTTTAACTTGTGAGTTTCCTGGATGAGTGACAATTAAAGATTGCCAAATATCTTTGGCGGTTTTACACAAAAAGACTCTTTCATATTCTTTCTTAGGCAAAGCATTATAAAGCATCATTTTAGCTTCATTATTTTTACCTATTAATTTCTTTTGATCATCATCTTTGATGTTAGTAACTACATTATCACCATCAATAATTATAAACCATAAATCTATATCTTAAGATTTCATGTAAGTTTCAAAACGGTTTTTCCAATATATAAAACCATTTGCTTCAAAGAGTGGTGGTCTTTGCATAGATTGCCCTTCTTTGTAATTTTCAAAATCCATGGATTGTTTCAAGTTTTAAAACACAATATATTTTAAAAGCTTGAGTAACGTAGCTCTTGATGCCAATTGTGGAAAACAAGAAGGGGGGTTGAATAGTTTACCGATTAAAATCTTTTTAACTTGTTAAGTTAGCTTTGAAACTTTCCGTTTGATCAAAGATATATGCACAAACACAATATATAACATGCAAGTAAATAAAAGAAACGATCAAACCACAACACGAGTATTTATCGTGGTTCGGCTACAAGGACTCTTTTTCCTTACCCTACGTCCATGCCCCGAGTATCCAACTCGAGAGTTTCTTTCACTAGTCAATAAGCTCCTTTCACCGGCGGAGAAAACCTTACACGTCGCTTATACTTTTACCGACACAAAGCTAAATGTCGAGTTCTTTTACAAGGGCACAACCACTCCCGTTAGTTCTTTTACTAGGGTACAACAACTCTCAACACTCTTTGTATTTTGAGGACTAAAATACTAACCACTCACTACAGAATATACACAAACAAATGAAGTGTAAACAACACAAGTTTACACAATACTAAGCTACCAAGTCTTGCAACGTTGTGTTGGAAACTTGTAACTTTTCACGACCTTGTGAGCTTCTTTGCTACAAAGAGAAACTTCACATTAACAATGTTAAGAGGTTAGAAGAAAAGATGAGTGTGTGTGTAAAATATGATCTCAAGAGGTTAGCCAAAAATCAAGTTATGGCTTAGTATTTATAGCACATCAAACTGCATGCTTGGCGGATCAGGCGGAACCCTCAGATGGGTTCCGTCCGTGTACCCCCAGGGTACCGCCGGGTCTGCAGTAGGTTTTTGCAATAACTCTTCAAACCAAACAAGGTCTTGTCTCATAACTCCTAGCAACCAAACAATGTCACATCACTTAAATCAAGTCAAACATGAAACTTGTAAGCAACAACAAAGTTAGTCAAACACATTTCTTTCCATAAATACATAATGACAAAACTTGCCATAAATGTGATGTGACAATTTCTAATTTAAGAAATAAACATGTGTTGTGTTTTATGAAATGTAAAATGTAGCAAAAGTCTAGTTTATGCAAGTCTTAAAAACTAAGATTATGTTTTGCTTAGAAACTAAAGTTTACATTTTTTCGTTAACAAAACTTAGCAAAGATCGTAAAATATAAATAACGTTTTTAGGCGATATTTGTATTAACAATCTCCCCCTTTTTGTTGATGACAAAACATAAACTTTGTTTTTAAGTAACACGCAAAATCTTAGTTTTCAAGACTTAAAAAAAATTATATTAACCTTGTTTTACTTAAGAGACGAAAAAGCATATCAAGTATTTGAAGGTAAAAGCATATCAAGTATTTGAAGGTTTAATATATTTCTCCCCCTTTTTGTCGAAACAAAAAGTAGAGTAGCGAAGCGGAATAATGGCCATACTCCCCCTTGATCGATACTCCCCCTAAATGGAGTACCAATATGGGAAACATGGATTTGGAGACCTACAAAAAAATGGTTAGTTGGTGATATATATAGTCAAGCTTGTAGTTACCACACACATTGCAACCACAACACAAACATGATCAACCAACAATGTAGAAAGAAATTTCATTCCAAGTAAAATTTTGACTATAAAAGTCAAAAGACAAGAAATGAGAACTATTCTTCTACTTGTACACAAAAACTAAAAAATAACCAAGAAAATAAAATAAAATCCTACATTCCTAGAGTGGGGCAAATGGCCTCCAAAGGTTGTCTAGGATTTGTTGGGGTGGGAAAGTGCATCCAAACGTTCTATGACGTGTTGGAATGCAAAACGGGTTTCGTTTTGGAATTGGTTAAGCAATGTTTTGATGGTTTCACCCATTTGCTCACAATTTGAGCAAGCATAGGGATGAGTGGGTTGAAATTGGTTGGTTTTGGTTTCTTGGTTTGATGGTTGGTTGGTTTTTGGTTCTTGGGTGAAGGATGTATTTGGTATTGAGTCAAGCAAGGTGGTTTGAAATTCCATTGCTTGATGAAGGTGGTTCTCAACCATGCTTTGGATTTCCTCATATGAGGGAAAGAAAGTCTCATAGGTTTGGGCTTGAGAAGATGGTGGAGTTGGGTGATCATGGTGTTCAAAATTTGGTTCTCCATAAAGAGGACCATGGATTTCACGGTAGATAGGGTGAAATAACAACAGTTTGGGTGGTTGTTCCACTTGTTGTGGTGGTTGCGTAAGGTCAAGATCTTCATCAAGGTCAAGAATTGACCTTGGTGATTGATTTGCAAAAGGTGGTGGTTGGGTATGTCTTGGTGTAAGATCATTTAAATCTTAGACAAATGGATGTGGTGATGTGGGAGGAGACCCAAATAGTTCCATTGGCTCAATTTTTGGTAATGGTGATGGTGATGGAGTCTTTGATGGTTGGGTTGGAGCGCTTGGTGGAGTTGGATCAATAGGTGATTTAGTAGGTGGTGGAGTGTGCTCATTTGGTTGTTTGGGTGATGGAGATGGAGATGCAAGGTTCAAAAAATGTTCATTTTTTATGGGTGATGTGAATTCCTCCGATGATGAGGAGCTAAGGTTGATGGGTTGATTGCACCATAGTGGTTTCACACTTATCCGGGCGGTTCTCCGGATGGGTCGTGATGGTTGAGAGGTGTTTGTTGACTTGGTCATGGTTAAAATGGTTTAAAGTTTCAGAAATTTTGATGAAGAAGGTGTGGTTTGATAGTGTTTAGGATGGTTTAATTTATAGTGATGAAGATTTGTGGGAAGGAGTGTTTGGATTTGATGTTAGTCCATACAAAAATGGTGGTTCCTAATGATTTGGAAAACTTAATTGTGGATTGTCATGTCATGGAAGTCAATCCAATGAAAATGGTGAAGTGAGAAGACAAGTTTTGCACTAAATGCATAGTGGTTTTGGTGGATTTTTGGTAGTATAAATCTCAGGGATTTCAATGATCCCTTAAAAGGGTTCCTTCCTTTATGTTTGAGGGGTCCTTGAGGTTGTTATGGTTAAATTTGAATTTTGGCGGGAATTGATTTTGGTTAAGTTCATGGAAGAAGGAGTATCCTATTATGCTAAACACATTGCAAGTAATGGGTTTCTACCTAAAAGGATTGGATTTTGGTGTTTCAATGTTGAATTGGCGAAAAAGAAAACAAAAAAAAATCTGCAGGCTACTGGCGGCACCCTCAGATGACACAGGCGGAACCCAAATTAAGGTACCGGCTGGTCCGTTGGGCAAATTCTGGGTTACCCAGAATTTGTACTGGCGGAACCCAAATTTGGGATCCGCCAGGGCTGAAAAAGTTCACAGTCCGCGTTTTTGACCCGCGAAACGATTTTCAAAATTTTCGAAAACTCCTAAAATCAAAGAGATACTTCATTTCTGGTTAGGCAATGCAAAAATTAGACACCTAAACACACATATCATAGGAGTTTGACCTTGAGGTCGAGAATTTCACCATACTTAGTGAAAATTCCATAACCATGAAAATTTGACAACATGCCAAAAGTTGTCTTCCTGCAACATTGTTAGTTGAAACATGTTCCAAAGTGTATCAAACATTGTACTAACACACAAATACATCACAAAGATTGTTTAAACTACCAAATAGTTCCAATAGCACCTTGTGCCAAACACTCCTAACACACCCGCACTCATTGACGGTCCATCTTCTTCTTCATCTTTCCGAGGAATCTCCCGATGTTTTGAACATCCCCTTTGTTTGCTTGAACTCCTCCGACTCATTTGGAATATCCGGAAGTTGGGAAAGGTATTCTAGAGGTGGGAGCCTAGAGTTTGGCAAATTGTCATCTTCACTCATTCAGGAAGAAGATGATGAGGTAGGAGGATGTGGACGTTTTCCTTGGGCTTTGTAAACTCTCTTATCACTAAGTGGAACAAAGGTGTGTGGAATGAGAGTGTAGTCAAGACGAAGACCATTTGAAGTTGGTGGAATGGGTGAAATGAACCTAAAGAGACGGGTCAAGAGCATTCCATATGGCATAGCCGTTGTGCCATGCACGGGAATGTCGGTCATTCTCTTTGCCATGTAGTAGGCAAGGTTGAAGGGTTGCCTAACGGACAAGGAGTAGAGCATGTAGCAAAGGCAAAGGTTGATATGGTCACAGTTCCCTATTGTGCTAATGACATTGGCTCTAAGGACTTCCTCCCATTTCTTGAATTGAGGTTTAAGTTCGTTCATTTCCATTCCATATGGGTCCTTATCGACCTCATTCCCCGAACGGGTTCTCCTAGTGGTGGTGGTCCTAACAAAGAGGTGATCACGGAGTACGTCTTTTGAGACAAGGGGTGTGTCATAAGGATGGAGACGGTCTTGGAGGTTGTCAAGAGTTGAGAGGGAGTGCAAGTCGGAATAGAGGCAAGTACCATGGTTTGGAACACCTAGGATTTGAGCAAACTCCTCAAGAGTGAAGGAGTATTGGTGACCGCTAACCCTAAAGTGGATAGACATATGACCATAATCATCCGTTGAGAGGACGCATGATGCATAGAACTCTAGAATGAACCTAGGACAAATAGGCTCGTCGATATTCAAAAGACACTCAAAGTTTATTATGGCAAAATTGGCGTAAAGGTTTGTGCCTTCTAGGAAAGATGGGTCTATGGTTCTACCCTCATGGACATAGTGTTTTTCTAGGGCTTTGAAAACGTTTACTTGATTTGCGGTAAGGCCTTTGGTTTTGTGGTGTTTTGGTAGGTACTTAATGGTGTCCTTGTGGTCGTAGTGGGTTAGAGGAGGCATGATGATTCCTAGAACAACAAAATTTCACATTTTAGTTTACGTAAACCACTATTATAATGTGGAAGTTCTAGTGTGTGCCTATATGAAAACAATGTGGAGGTGCGGTTATCTTGACTCATTTTGATGCTTCAAAATCGTTTTATGCAAGTTTTGTTATAAAACAAAAGATAACCCAAACGCTCCTAGTTCAATGTAGCTTCGTTTGAATGTACCCGAAAATACATATTGGTTATGTATTCCCTTTAGCATTCAAGAGACATTATGCAAGTGATGTTTTAAGCATAACGTTTTGATTTTGTATTCTCAATGTGAGACGAAAAAATATTTGTCCTACTTGTGAGAAATTTTTGAAAGGATTTGACATGGGGTGTTTTAGCAAACATGTTTATACTAATTAAAGATGCAATTCCTAACTATGGGAAACATGATTAGTTTTATTAATTACCTAATCTCATGCATGAATTTCTTAAGTTAATGCATAACCCCAAGTTTTTGTTTTTGTGCAAGAAATAGAATTCCTAGACTCAGATCAGGATTGTAATCATGTTTAGAATACTTACAATGATGATTGATTTGCAATGTAAATGAATGGAGGACCAAGAATTCGTAGGTGTGGATGAGTGGTGAAGTGAATAGTAGCAGCCTTGAAATGGTGGTATGAGATAATGGGTGTTTGGTTTAATATAAACAAAGAAAATGTTTCTGCAGGTCGACGGATACGGCGGAACCCTGGGTTGGGTTCCGTCCGTTATGGCTGAGGGTTCCGCCGAACCTGCTGAGAAAAATGGTTTTGGATTTGTTTTGATTTTTGTGATTTTTGTCTAATGTCCAGAACTACAATGTAGGTTCCATGAGTCCTAAGCCTAGCCTAAGAAGATTAAAAGGTTCACGTTTAAGAGGTTTTGTGAGAATGTCGGCTATGTTATCTTCGGAAGAAACTTTCTCAATTGAGATATTTCCTTTTTGGACGTTGTCACGAAGGAAATGATGACGGATTTCAATATGTTTGGTACGAGCATGTTGAACCGGGTTTTTGCTAAGATCAATGGCACCTTTGTTGTCACAAAGAATCGTGATGTCGTTGAGTTGAATTCCGTAGTCGACAAGAGCTTGCTTCATCCAAAGAGCTTGTTGACATGCCTTTCCGGCCGAAACGTACTCGGCTTCCGTTGTTAAGATTGCAAGAGCCGTTTGCTTTTTAGAGAACCATGAGGTGAGACAATGTCCAACAAAAGTACAAATACCACTTGTGCTTTTTCTATCGACATAGTCACCGGCATGATCCGAGTCGGCATACACTATGGTGTCTATTCCCGTTCCTTTGGGATACCATAAACCTAAATGTGTAGTGCCCTTAATATACCTAAAAATTCTTTTAACGGCTTCGAGATGGGTAGTTTTAGGATCTTCTTGAAAACGAGCACATAGACAAACACTAAACATAATGTCGGGTCTACTAGCCGTTAGGTAAAGTAGACTACCAATCATACCTCTATATTTAGTGCTATCTACGGATTCACTTTTCTCATCCTTGGTGAGTTTAGTTTCCGTGGACATGGGAGTTTTGATAGGTTTCGAATCTTCTAGTCCAAATTTCTTAAGCATGTCCTTAATATATTTAGATGGGTTAAAGAAGATACCATCTTCTAGTTGTTTGATTTGGAGTCCTAAGAAAAAGTTGAGTTCTCCCATCATACTCATTTCAAACTCGTCATGCATGATTTTTGAGAAATCCACACATAGTTCTTGACAAGTTGATCCGAATATAATGTCATCAACATAGATTTGGACTATGATAATATGTGAATCTTTCTTCTTAGTGAAGAGAGTATTATTAACTAAGCCCATGGTATACTTATGGTCAACTAGGAATGTTTTAAGTCGATCATACCATGCTTTTGGAGCTTGCTTAAGTCCGTAAAGAGCCTTTTTAAGTTTGTAAACATGATTTGGTTTTTCAAAATCATTGAAGCCCGGTGGTTGAGCAACATACACTTCTTCATTAATGACTCCGTTTAGAAATGCACTTTTGACGTCCATTTGAAAGAGTTTAAAATTAAGTGCACACGCATAAGCAAGTAATATTCTAATTGACTTGAGCCTAGCTACCGGAGCAAAAGTTTCATCGTAATCAATGCCTTCTTGTTGATTATATCCTTGTACTACTAGCCTAGCTTTGTTTCTAGACACAATACCATTTTCATCCATTTTATTACGAAAGACCCATTTCGTTCCAATTATTGTTTGACTCTTTGGTTGAGGAACTAATGTCCATACATCATTCCTAACAAATTGGTTTAATTCTTCTTGCATTGCAATTACCAAAGATTCATCTTTAATGGCTTCATTAATGTTTTTCGGTTCAATGGTTGACACGAAACAAAAGTAGTTGCTTTCATTTTGAACTTTTGATCTAAGTGTTCTTTCGTTAATGTTGCCTATGACACCGTCTAATGGATGACTTTTAGATTCTTTGACATAGACAAGTTCTTTGTTTAATAGTTCATCTTCCTTGTCATTACCTAAGATTTCTTGACATTCAATTGCTTGGCTTTCAACTAAGTCATCATCTACCAAAGGTGATGTCTTAGAGGGAGGTGGACTTTCGTCAAATGTTACGTTTAACGATTCCTCAACTCTTAAGGTTTCTTTGTTCAAAACAATGTAAGCTTTACTATTTTGTGAATATCCAAGAAATACACCTTCATAAGACTTTGGGTCAAATTTGGTGAGATAATCCTTGGTGTTAAGAATGAAGCATTTACTCCCAAACACTCTAAAGTATCTTAATGTAGGCTTTTTACCTCTATAAAGTTCATAAGGAGTTTTATTCAAAAATCGTCTAATTAGGACTCGATTAAGAATGTACGTTGATGTGTCAACGGCATTACACCAAAACTTTTGTGGAATAGTTTGTTCATTAACCATTGTTCTACTCATCTCTTGTAATGTCCGGTTTTTACGTTCTACTACACCATTAGATTGAGGAGTACGTGGAGCCGAAAAGTTATGAGTAATTCCATTTTTATCACAAAAGTTTCCAAATTGAAATTCATTATCAAATTCACGACCGTGATCCGTTCTAATAGACACTATATTAGACCCTACTTGATTTTGAATTTTCTTACTTAGAATCTCAAATTTATCAAAAGCTTCATTTTTATTTTTCAAAAACTTTGTCCAAGTATAACGTGAGTAATCTGTAACAATTCGCAATTTCAGGTTAATTACCATTCCCGGAAAATTTCACTATTCACTTTTACTATTCATTTTTCCCGAAACTTTCCCGAAAGTTGATTTTTATTTGATATTCTCAAGTGATAAATCATTTCCATGGCAAATTAAATGTTTGACATTCGTCAGATCATTTTCGTGAAAGTTATTAAGGAATTACACGTTTTAGGGTAAAACGTCATTCAGAAATTCTACGTACAACGAAACTCGACCGCGTTAAGTGACCCCGCATCAGAAAAATGTTTGACACACTCACGATTTATTTGGGAACTAATCGTGACTGAGAAAAACATGACCTAAGACTTCCCAGCAGGTCACCCATGTCGTACTACTCTCACATGAGCACGCTTAACCAAATGGGCGATTAACCGTTAGACCACAAAACGAGTTTCTAAGACATTTTGAGTTTTCAAAATTATTAGAAAAAGTCAACATAATTTTCCCTCCTCCATTGACCAAAAATCATCCCTTGATGTTATAAGTCTTTTCGTGATTTTTAGGCTTACGGTTTGATGTCTAAGAGACATTTAATACCAACCGACACTAGACTGAGCCCAGTCTAGACATTATAAGTCATTTTAAATCATTTTTATCACATTAGAAAAGTAACATTTTACTTTTCTCAATTTTACGCAATATTCGTACGATTTACGTATTACGCGTTTTAGACCCGTGTTTCCAGTTTTTAGCAGGGTTTACCACCCAAATGGAACCTACCACTCATTTTATATTTTATTATGGGACATATGGACATGTTTATCAATACTTTCAAGTTCCATAATTTTACGACACCCGGTTTTACGTTTTGAGGCTTAATCATTTACGATTGGCATTTCCCGGAGTCAAAACTAACCAAGTATCTTGGATAATACCAAGAAAAGTCCACACCCTTGCTCTTCAAGCCTTGCAAACCGCCATAGGGGGGGGATTCACACTAGGTGGAAAGATCTCATGCATTGTACTCTTGGATGCTTACATGTGTTGAACTTGGCCTCCAAGGGTTGACAAGTCAACACAAGTAACCTCCTTAAGACCCTATAAAAGCCCCCATCCCTCCCTTGTTGCCGTCCACTTCCATACACACCAACACCATTCCATTTGCTAATTCTCTTCCAAGTTTCATGCATGATTCAAGTGATTCTTCAAGGTTGAAACCCTAGATAGGTTATCATTCATCAAACACTTCCATAACCTCATATACTTGGTGATTTCTCTTGAGTTTAAATCCACTCAATTCACCTAAACCTTCATCATCCATCTTTCAAGAATACCAAGGGTAGAAAGATTGCATGAAGAGAAGTGGGTTGAAGCAAGTCTATCAAAGTCCTATCCTTACATGTTAACTTCCTTTCATCTTTGAAAGCCAAAAGTTGTGAGCCAAACCCTAACTTGATTCTTGTTAAATAATCATGTTCATGTTATTTACATATTATTTGTGCTATATATTGTCTTGTTATCATGTCCATGATGTATAAAAATGACCAAAATAAGTTATTGTTATTGATTGTTACAACAAGTTACTAAAACAAGTAAACTAGTGACTTTCTTGGTAAGACCTGATCAAAATGGTAAAATTATGATGTTGGATCATTACATATTACAGTAGAGGACTTAACAAGGAAACCATAGCAATTTGAACCACCTAAAACGAGTATATGAGTCAAAAGTTACGCCCATTTGAAGTTACCAAAGATTTCCGGCAAAACTGCCTAAACCTTCCTGAATCGCATTCTGACTTTTTGAAAGTCATACTTCTGGTCCGATTCATCAAAAAGTTAAAACACAAAAGTTGTCCGGAACGCCGTTTTCGTTCAGGAACAAAGAGGCTCGAGCCTTGAAAACACTTTCTGAGTAAGATATTTCACAATTTCTTAACAGCTATTTACATATAATAAGTCACTAAGTTATGGTTATACTTTAAAAGGAACAAGAGTTATTATGACCTATAAACAAGACCACCACCATAGCTAGAGCCAAGGTTGTGTCTCATGACCTTGAAACAAGGACTAAAGGTCATGGCTAGGCCATGACGAAATGACCATACCAACTTACATAGGCGTAAACATGAAACAATGAATTAGACGATAACTTGAACAAGCAATTTGGATCTACTTCACTTAAAAAGGAACCATGAGATTTTACCAATAGAAAATGGTCATTCAAGACTTATGAAACTACCCCTAATAACAATCTTCATGTACAAATAAACTTTCATAAGTTTATTCAAATATCGGACATGTAACCTTTCGGATCAAAACTTATATCTATATATTTCATCAACTACTACAATAGTAGGGAGCCTCATGTGAGGAGTTCATTATGTAAGCCGTCGAGTTGAGTTGTGGATTTACGAGTTAAAGTGTCCTGGCTCCTCGAACGCTTACTAACATGACTTCTGAATTATGTCGGCCCGAACGGTAGTAAACGATATATAAACATACATGTTTCATGAATCATTTCTTTCAAAGACTTACATTATACATCATACCACATCATGGACTATAATGCAAGATATATATATAGGCACTACTTCATAGTCTTTACTCCGATCCTAAGTCGCGACATTCTATTATAGGTTGCTCATAGAAACCTACACGATTCAACCGTTACATTCATTACTTGCTATCTTAACTTAAGGTGAGTTCATAGCCCCACTTTACATTACTTCATTGTTTTACAAACCCTTGGGGGGAATACATGCTATTTTTAACCGAGCACAATGTTTTTAAATTGTATGCTTGCCTGATTGTTTTATTATCACTAAGTACCATCCTTGCCAAACCGAGATCCCATATTATGAACCATTTAATCACTTGCGAGGGTTACTTGCAAGTGAGCGCGAATATTGTGAATAGGCCTATTGGGATTGACGAATCCCATTTGTATTGACTAAGTTCAAACAAATGCATTAATATTTGAGACATTAGGTATGACGGCAAAGTACCTACCGGGATAACTCCGTCGATTGATATTGGTACCCGTTAACGTTTTGGTGTCATAAGCTTAGTATTTGATAATAACTGTTCCGGGCGTGTAACAACGTGACCCACATTTGTTTTCCAAACATTGGTGTGAGTCTATAACTCACACTACCAACATATTGTGTTCAAAACATTAAACAAACTCTATGAATATCACTCAACCTTTGTGTTGACCTCTCAAGCATGTATTTCAGGTTCATGACGATCAAGGATGGCACGGAAGGGCACGGATACTCAAGAGGGCTATAAATTTTATTATCATTCAAAAACACATTTGTTATACATTGTAAACATGGAACCATTTGGGACCTCATTTTGTAACCTCTGATATTTATATAATTTGAATGATAAATCTTTTAAAACGACTCAATTGGAGTTCGTTTTCTATTATTGTGACTATTGTGCCGTCGAGTAACACCCAGTTCGAATTCCGCTGCAACCATGAATTGGGGGTGTTACAGATTGGTACCAGAGCCATGGTTATAGAGAAACGGGTCTAATTGAGACCTAAACTATAACCACACATACAAGCAAAAACATTTTTATAGCCTTCCACTCTCCGTGTCTTCCATCCTCCAGACGATTATGAACTTAGTAAGCATGTTATGCTACACAAACATAATTGCATATTGATATATGTACCCTAAACATAATTGAGCATTTCCCCGTAAGCATTTTATGCTACATGAACACATATAAGTATATTGATATATACACACTAGGCATTTTATGCTACATGAACACATATAAGTATATTGATATATACACACTAGGCATTTTATGCTACATGAACATATTAGTATATTGATATATAAACTCGGTTTATTTTCAATCATTTATCTAAACAATGAACTAAACATATCTGTGTATGCCTATTCTAAGGCATTTCGACATAGCCACACTCTCCCAATCATGTTCCTACTCCAACATTCATTTTTCAAGACATTGTGAGATACAATGGCCTCATTCATTTTCCAAGACATTGTGAGATACAATGGTCTCATTCATTTTTCAAGACATTGTGAGATACAATGGCCTCATTCATTTTCCAAGACATTGTGAGATACAATGGTCTCATTCATTTTCCAAGACATTGTATGATACAATGGTCTTAATCATTTCTCAAATGTTTTGAGTCACACAATGGCCTAACCTACTTTCCAGACATTGTGAATTGCACAATGGTCTAACCTACTTCCGAGACATTGTGATTTGTGCAATGGTCTCTGGACTTATTTCACGACCTCATCAATATCATTTCTTATGATATCAAAAATCCATCACAAGCTAACGATTTCCAAACAAGAAATATGAGATTTCTAAAGGACAAACTAATCCATCATCGACAAAAGCTGAACTTTCTCTACATTCATTAAGGTTTTCTGATGAAACCTTCATTATTAAAAGTTCGTGATCCTGGCCAAGTATGTTCTATTTTAGAACTACTTAGAACTTCCTTTCGATACGTATCTACCCTTACTACCTTCTATGCAATGGAATATGAAAACATACGTTACAAGTCTAGTATGGACGGGACTTGCAACTTAAGGGTTGACATCGCCTTTGTTTAGTGAACAGTTTCCCAAAACCAACGGACATATCACAAGTATACCTAATTTAGGTATTTGAAAATTTTATCGAACCTTGGCTAAATATAGACTAGTCACCTATATTTAACCTAGGGACAGTGGAATATAGTCTGACTAACTATATTCGACTTAAAATTTTCAAATACTGAGAATAGTTGTACTAGGGTTATGTTTAGATTGATTTCCTACTTGAACTCGATAAACCACCAGAATACATTAAAACAATCTAGAGACACGATAGTGTCTTACCACTCAGCGAAATCTTAACACCTTATTTGTATGATCTAAATTCATTCTTGAAAGTTTTCATTTATGAGATAATCCGAACTACTATCTTGGGATAGTTATCAATTATTCTCTTCATCCTGTAGAAGTACCATCCTGTTTAGGATACCATTCCATCATAAACTTTTAAAATCTCTTAAGATTTTCAAAACAAACTCAACATCTATACCTAAGAGTATCAATGTTAAGCATACACTACACACTTTTGTTCATCAACATATCATAACATTATCTTCACAACCGTTGGAACCACAAGCTCATTAACAGATCTTGATGCACTTTTAAAGCTCAAATCATCCTTAGTTACACCACAAGCACCCTTATCAGCTTTACAAGTTTGAATATTCATCTTGTACTTTTGGAACACCAGTATCATCTCGTAATACACTACCTTGTAACTCACCGGCTAAGTATGAATGTTGTGTCAGGAATTCTTGAGTAGGATGATTTATAATGTCCTTATTTGAATGGATTGGGATGCCTTTTTATTTAAATAAAGAAATTATAAATCATCGAACCATACGTTTATATTCCTTTAGTTACATTGTTTGGGATGCCTCTCTATGTAAATAAAGAATTATAAACAAGTGGGCTTATTTGTATCCGAAATAACATAAGTATGAAGTCAACCTACATTACATTGCTCGGGTATGGCTTGATACCTACATTACATTGCTCGGGTATGGCATGATACCTACATTACATTGCTCGGGTATGGCATGATACCTACATTATATTCGCCACAAGAAATCCTATCTTTTCACTAACATCGCTTCAAACCATGACATAAACACTAGGTACAACAACCGATTACCTACTAGACTATGATTGCGACTACTATCCCAATTTCCATTGATATTCCACTACTATATCAATTTCCATTTATTGGATTCCTATGTAAATTGCTATTGTTGTTCAACTGTTATATCAATTGCTATTGATACTTGACAACTATATCAATTTCCATTTTGATATTTAACTATATCAATTTCTGTACAACTACTATATCAATTTCTATTAATAATCGACTGCTATATCAATTTTCTTTGATATTCGACTATTATATGGATCTCTACTGATATTCAACCATGTTATCAATCTCTATTGACACACCATATTCTGAGACAAATCAAACTACATCACTAGTAATTCCAGACTTTGGTCCTCATAAGTAACCACACATCTTTATCGACACCACTCCAACATATGACACACATAGAACTTCGGGACGAAGTTCCCCGTAAGGGGTAGAGACTGTAACAATTCGCAATTTCAGGTTAATTACCATTCCCGGAAAATTTCACTATTCACTTTTACTATTCATTTTTCCCGAAACTTTCCCGAAAGTTGATTTTTATTTGATATTCTCAAGTGATAAATCATTTCCATGGCAAATTAAATGTTTGACATTCGTCAGATCATTTTCGTGAAAGTTATTAAGGAATTACACGTTTTAGGGTAAAACGTCATTCAGAAATTCTACGTACAACGAAACTCGACCGCGTTAAGTGACCCCGCATCAGAAAAATGTTTGACACACTCACGATTTATTTGGGAATTAATCGTGACTGAGAAAAACATGACCTAAGACTTCCCAGCAGGTCACCCATGTCGTACTACTCTCACATGAGCACGCTTAACCAAATGGGCGATTAACCGTTAGACCACAAAACGAGTTTCTAAGACATTTTGAGTTTTCAAAATTATTAGAAAAAGTCAACATAATTTTCCCTCCTCCATTGACCAAAAATCATCCCTTGATGTTATAAGTCTTTTCGTGATTTTTAGGCTTACGGTTTGATGTCTAAGAGACATTTAATACCAACCGACACTAGACTGAGCCCAGTCTAGACATTATAAGTCATTTTAAATCATTTTTATCACATTAGAAAAGTAACATTTTACTTTTCTCAATTTTACGCAATATTCGTACGATTTACGTATTACGCGTTTTAGACCCGTGTTTCCAGTTTTTAGCAGGGTTTACCACCCAAATGGAACCTACCACTCATTTTATATTTTATTATGGGACATATGGACATGTTTATCAATACTTTCAAGTTCCATAATTTTACGACACCCGGTTTTACGTTTTGAGGCTTAATCATTTACGATTGGCATTTCCCGGAGTCAAAACTAACCAAGTATCTTGGATAATACCAAGAAAAGTCCACACCCTTGCTCTCCAAGCCTTGCAAACCGCCATAGGGGGGGGATTCACACTAGGTGGAAAGATCTCATGCATTGTACTCTTGGATGCTTACATGTGTTGAACTTGGCCTCCAAGGGTTGACAAGTCAACACAAGTAACCTCCTTAAGACCCTATAAAAGCCCCCATCCCTCCCTTGTTGCCGTCCACTTCCATACACACCAACACCATTCCATTTGCTAATTCTCTTCCAAGTTTCATGCATGATTCAAGTGATTCTTCAAGGTTGAAACCCTAGATAGGTTATCATTCATCAAACACTTCCATAACCTCATATACTTGGTGATTTCTCTTGAGTTTAAATCCACTCAATTCACCTAAACCTTCATCATCCATCTTTCAAGAATACCAAGGGTAGAAAGATTGCATGAAGAGAAGTGGGTTGAAGCAAGTCTATCAAAGTCCTATCCTTACATGTTAACTTCCTTTCATCTTTGAAAGCCAAAAGTTGTGAGCCAAACCCTAACTTGATTCTTGTTAAATAATCATGTTCATGTTATTTACATATTATTTGTGCTATATATTGTCTTGTTATCATGTCCATGATGTATAAAAATGACCAAAACAAGTTATTGTTATTGATTGTTACAACAAGTTACTAAAACAAGTAAACTAGTGACTTTCTTGGTAAGACCTGATCAAAATGGTAAAATTATGATGTTGGATCATTACATATTACAGTAGAGGACTTAACAAGGAAACCATAGCAATTTGAACCACCTAAAACGAGTATATGAGTCAAAAGTTACGCCCATTTGAAGTTACCAAAGATTTCCGGCAAAACTGCCTAAACCTTCCTGAATCGCATTCTGACTTTTTGAAAGTCATACTTCTGGTCCGATTCATCAAAAAGTTAAAACACGAAAGTTGTCCGGAACGCCGTTTTCGTTCAGGAACAAAGAGGCTCGAGCCTTGAAAACACTTTCTGAGTAAGATATTTCACAATTTCTTAACAGCTATTTACATATAATAAGTCACTAAGTTATGGTTATACTTTAAAAGGAACAAGAGTTATTATGACCTATAAACAAGACCACCACCATAGCTAGAGCCAAGGTTGTGTCTCATGACCTTGAAACAAGGACTAAAGGTCATGGCTAGGCCATGACGAAATGACCATACCAACTTACATAGGCGTAAACATGAAACAATGAATTAGACGATAACTTGAACAAGCAATTTGGATCTACTTCACTTAAAAAGGAACCATGAGATTTTACCAATAGAAAATGGTCATTCAAGACTTATGAAACTACCCCTAATAACAATCTTCATGTACAAATAAACTTTCATAAGTTTATTCAAATATCGGACATGTAACCTTTCGGATCAAAACTTATATCTATATATTTCATCAACTACTACAATAGTAGGGAGCCTCATGTGAGGAGTTCATTATGTAAGCCGTCGAGTTGAGTTGTGGATTTACGAGTTAAAGTGTCCTGGCTCCTCGAACGCTTACTAACATGACTTCTGAATTATGTCGGCCCGAACGGTAGTAAACGATATATAAACATACATGTTTCATGAATCATTTCTTTCAAAGACTTACATTATACATCATACCACATCATGGACTATAATGCAAGATATATATATAGGCACTACTTCATAGTCTTTACTCCGATCCTAAGTCGCGACATTCTATTATAGGTTGCTCGTAGAAACCTACACGATTCAACCGTTACATTCATTACTTGCTATCTTAACTTAAGGTGAGTTCATAGCCCCACTTTACATTACTTCATTGTTTTACAAACCCTTGGGGGGAATACATGCTATTTTTAACCGAGCACAATGTTTTTAAATTGTATGCTTGCCTGATTGTTTTATTATCACTAAGTACCATCCTTGCCAAACCGAGATCCCATATTATGAACCATTTAATCACTTGCGAGGGTTACTTGCAAGTGAGCGCGAATATTGTGAATAGGCCTATTGGGATTGACGAATCCCATTTGTATTGACTAAGTTCAAACAAATGCATTAATATTTGAGACATTAGGTATGACGGCAAAGTACCTACCGGGATAACTCCGCCGATTGATATTGGTACCCGTTAACGTTTTGGTGTCATAAGCTTAGTATTTGATAATAACTGTTCCGGGCGTGTAACAACGTGACCCACATTTGTTTTCCAAACATTGGTATGAGTCTATAACTCACACTACCAACATATTGTGTTCAAAACATTAAACAAACTCTATGAATATCACTCAACCTTTGTGTTGACCTCTCAAGCATGTATTTCAGGTTCATGACGATCAAGGATGGCACGGAAGGGCACGGATACTCAAGAGGGCTATAAATTTTATTATCATTCAAAAACACATTTGTTATACATTGTAAACATGGAACCATTTGGGACCTCATTTTGTAACCTCTGATATTTATATAATTTGAATGATAAATCTTTTAAAACGACTCAATTGGAGTTCGTTTTCTATTATTGTGACTATTGTGCCGTCGAGTAACACCCAGTTCGAATTCCGCTGCAACCATGAATTGGGGGTGTTACATAATCATCTACTATGACCAAAGTATAGAAGTTACCTCCATAACTTTGTATAGCGGATGGACCAAATAAATCCATATGCAAAAGTTCTAGACACCTAGATGTAGACACCATGTTTTTAGCCTTATGGCTACTATGGACTTGTTTACCGACTTTGCAAGCATCACAAAAGTGTTGGTCATATTTCAACTTGGGTAGGTTTCGAACTAAGTCTTTGGAGGAGAGGTTTTGGATTAGTCTCATGTTAGCGTGTCCTAAACGTCTATGCCATAAAGTTGAAGATTCATCGAATGAGGTAAGACAAAGTTTGTCTCTAGATGTTGAATCCAACTTCATGACGTATACGTTGTTCTTAAGGACACCTTTGGCTACGGTTATACCATCTTTAAGTATTTTACTACCGTTTTCACTAAAATGGACATTATACTTATTACGACAAAGTTGACTAATACTAAGAAGATTAAATCCCAAGTTATCAACATGAGCAACATCATCTATAGAAAGGGAGTCATGAGAGATTGTACCTTTTCCGATGATTTTGCTCTTAGCATTACTACCAAACGTAACATTACCTCCATCACATTTGTGATATGTTGAGAAAAGGCTTTTATTACCCGTCATGTGCCTTGAACAACCGCTATCTTTAATCCATTCATCCGGATCCAAACAAACTTTGAGGCACACCTATTTTATGAAAAACACTCAAACATTTGGTCCCCAATTTCTCATGGGTCCATTTTGGTTAAGCATACCATTAATTTGTTCCAAATAAGAAAATAGAGCATAAGGGTTCCATGGCACGTAGTTTGAATTTTGGTAATGTCCAGGAGTGTTTTGATTCCAAACTTGTTGGTAGTTTGGCCGAGCGTTGAAGTTGCTCTTTGCAAAGGGGCGTTTGGGAATCGGAGTCTTAGGTCTTGGTTGAGTAGTCTTAGTTCTAAATTCATTTTTACTAAGTCCTACTCCAGTTCTAAAGGCAGGTTTTGTTCCATTTTTATATGTAACTTTAACAAATTTTGAACGATCCGATGTGGATGGAGTTACTGCTGCAGCAGACCTGGCGGAACCCTCGGGACCAACGGGCGGAACCCTATTTTGGGTTCCGTCTGATCCGCAGGTTGCTATAACAGTTTTGTTTGTTTCATGTGCATTCTTTTCTTGTTTCGTTTGACCCTTAACGGTTTCTACTTTCCTGAACCCTAGACCTGTTTTATCAAAGGGTGACTTTTGAAGTTTCATAATTTCATCCGCACACGAAATGCTCTTATCGAACTTTTTGAACTTTGTCGTTTGTTTGATTAGATCATTTTGAGTAATTTTAAGTTTCTCAACTTCAAGTTTAAGTTCTTCACATGATTTGCATGATGTGTCAATACCTTTACCCTTTTCTAATCTCTTAGCTTTTTCTTTTAACTCATAAACTTCATTTTCTAAAAACTCCTTTTTAGTTTTCAAAAATTTATTTTTGTTTATGATTTTTAAGCTTAACTCACAAAGTTTGTTATATTCATTTTGTAAAGTATCATCATCAATAGAGGAGTAAGATGAGTCGGAGAGTACCTCATTTGAGTTGTGAGCCATGAGAGCAATATCATCATTCTTTGGCTCATCATCATCTCCTTCATAGTCACTCCAAGCACCACCCACAAAAGCTTGTTGAGGTTTGCTCTTGGGTGGTTTTGGACATTCTCCTACAAGATGACTTGTGTCTCCACACCTATAACATTTTCTTTCAACTTTTCTTTTTCGATCATCACGATCTTTCCGGAAGGTTTTCTTGTCATCTTTAGGTTGCCTTACAAACTTCCCTCGCCTACGAAAGAACTTCTTGAAGTCTCTCACGGCCATAGCATATTCCTCATCATCACTATCCGAAGTAGATTCTTCATCATCACTTGATTGGACTCTAGCTTTCAAGGCAATGGACTTAACTTTTTCTTTCTTGCCTCTAACTAGTTCCGAATCTTTTTCCATTACCATTTCGTGAACTTTGAGGTTTCCAATTAGCTCATCAAGTGACATGCTTGAAAGATCTTTGGATTCTTCAATTGCCGTCACTTTTGCTCTCCACTTCGGATGGAGTGCTCTAAGAAATTTCCTGACAAAGTTCTTACTACAAAAAGATTCGTCAAGTGCTTTAAGTGAAGTAATAATAGTATTAAATCTAGCAAAGGCATTATCAATAATCTCATCTTCGGAAATAACAAATTGTTCATATTGTTGAACAAGAAGATCAATTTTGTTATCTTTAACTTGTGAGTTTCCTTGATGAGTGACAATTAAAGATTGCCAAATATCTTTGGCGGTTTTACACAAAAAGACTCTTTCATATTCTTTCTTAGGCAAAGCATTATAAAGCATCATTTTAGCTTCATTATTTTTACCTATTAATTTCTTTTGATCATCATCTTTGATGTTAGTAACTACGTTATCACCATCAATAATTATATACCACAAATCTATATCTTTAGATTTCACGTAAGTTTCAAAACTGTTTTTCCTATATATAAAACCATTTGCTTCAAAGAGTGGTGGTCTTTGAATAGATTGCCCTTCTTTGTAATTTTCAAATCCATGGATCGTTTCAAGTTTTAAAACACAATATATTTTAAAAGCTTGAGTAACGTAGCTCTTGATGCCAATTGTGGAAAACTAGAAGGGGGGTTGAATAGTTTACCGATTAAAATCTTTTTAACTTGTTAAGTTAGCTTTGAAACTTTCCGTTTGATCAAAGATATATGCACAAACACAATATATAACATGCAAGTAAATGAAAGAAACGATCAAACCACAACACGAGTATTTATCATGGTTCGGCTACAAGGACTCTTTTTCCTTGCCCTACGTCCACGCCCCGAGTATCCAACTCGAGAGTTTCTTTCACTAGTCAACAAGCTCCTTTCACCGGCGGAGAAAACCTTACACGTCACTTATACTTTTACCGACACAAAGCTAAATGTCGAGTTCTTTTACAAGGGCACAACCACTCCCGTTAGTTCTTTTACTAGGGTACAACAACTCCCAACACTCTTTGTATTTTGAGGACTAAAATACTAACCACTCACTACAGAATATACACAATCAAATGAAGTGTAAACAACATGAGTTTACACAATACTAAGCTACCAAGTCTTCCAACGTTGTGTTGGAAACTTGTAACTTTTCACGACCTTGTGAGCTTCTTTGCTACAAAGAGAAACTTCACATTAACAATGTTAAGAGGTTAAAAGAAAAGATGAGTGTGTGTGTAAAATATGATCTCAAGAGGTTAGCCAAAAATCAAGTTATGGCTTGGTATTTATAGCACATCAAACTGCATGCTTGGCGGATCAGGCGGAACCCTCAGATGGGTTCCGCCCGTGTACCCCCAGGGTACCGTCGGGTCTGCAGTAGGTTTTTGCAATAACTCTTCAAACCAAACAAGGTCTTGTCTCATAACTCCTAGCAACCAAACAATGTCACATCACTTAAATCAAGTTAAACATGAAACTTGTAAGCAACAACAAAGTTAGTCAAACACATTTCTTTCCATAAATACATAATGACAAAACTTGCCATAAATGTGATGTGACAATTTCTAATTTAAGAAATAAACATGTGTTGTGTTTTATGAAATGTAAAATGTAGCAAAAGTCTAGTTTATGCAAGTCTTAAAAACTAAGATTATGTTTGCTTAGAAACTAAAGTTTACATTTTGTCGTTAACAAAACTTAGCGAAGATCGTAAAATATAAATAACGTTTTTAGGCGATATTTGTATTAACATAATTAACTAAGGGTTTAAACAAATAACAATAATGCACTAACGATGAGTGCATACATGGAAGGCTAAGGCGATTTGGGTGTAGATTTAAGTAGGTTGTAACAAATTCTTCCTTTAAGTAAGATGCTTAAAGTTAGAAACAAAAAGATAGGCTCGGAGGAGTGTACTAAGGGTTTCGTGTACTAAATGAGTACAACGCTAAGGGTGTGGGAAAAATTAATTAACTTTACTAGCCAAGTAATATGACTTAAATGGTCAAGTAATTATGATACGGGTTTAACACAAGGGTGATCCTAATGCCTCTTATCATGTAGTAAATCCTACTACACGAATGTAGTCTCAATAGCGGTCTCGGGATGCATCACTAACGTAAGTTCTAGAATCTAAACGCTATCGGTACACTCATAAGCACTAATAGTAAATGCTTGCCCTATCAAATCTAAAGGCGAACCTCATATATTTGGGTGGAAAATTTTTCTGAATGGTACGGTTTTGTGCTAGTCATACAATCTCCTATCCATGAGACACTTGCTAAGGCTAAAGTTTCACTCCTAAATGTTGTAAAAAATTTTAAATTTGGCGCTAAAATTACACTAACAAGTATTTCTCATAGTTTTATTACACACCTACCATCAAACAAACAAACTCAAGTGCAAGTTTATCCTATAAGGTATCATCATTTACCTTCCCCTTGCACTTAGGATGAACATTGTCCCCAATGTTCAATTAAAGAATGTAAAAGTAAAACAGGTAAAAGAATGAAAGAAAATACTCCCCTGATTCGTTCGGTGTGGATAGTGCGGTAACAAGGTTAGATCTTCCTCCAAGAAAATGAACAATCAAAGCTTCCCTTCCATAATATAAATCATCTTCTTGTCATACATAACCTGTTAAACCTGAGAAAACAAACAAAGCAACCTCGCGTAAAATCGGCGGCAATCTATATATACTAATAAATCCTAGAAAACAAAGTTAGATATAATGCTTGTGGAATGAATGTTTGCAGATTTCCTAGAGTTATAAAACTAAAGAATTAACAAAAACTTCAAGACTCCGTCAGAAAAACAAAACTAGCAAAATTTCCAGAATTTTACACATGACGCCGTCAGGAATTCATTCCTGACGCCGTCAGAAGTGACCTGCAGAAATCCTTATGTTAAGTTTCCGAAAAATTTCTGAAAAACTTATGTCCTATTTCCTGGAAAATCCTGCAAAACATCATTAGCACTCGATACAAGCATTTGACTCTAACAAATACTAATACACATGTCCATTTAATATTGTGGAGAATTATGATCAATTTTGTTCTTAAAAACATATTTGGGGTTCCCCCTTACACTTATCTTTTTGCGAAATACCTTTGGATGAAGTTAAGACTAAGTCAAACGAAAAAATAAAGTATTTTCACCATTTAGTTTTGAAACATGATCTACCAACATTAAAAATAAAGCATGCATACGGAAACAAATAACAATCAAACAAATAAAAATCACACAAAGCATGGGTTGCCTCCTAAGAAGCACTTTTCTTTATTTACGAGTCTTGTAACTAGACTCAAGGTCATGGGTAATTACGTGATATGGGTGAGTTCCTCATTGAGGACATCCTTGGGATCAAACTTAGGCTTCAATTTCCTATCGGTTTTATTAGTACTGTATGACCTTTCAAACTTTTCTCTATCCGGATCATACAAAATCATCTTCATATGCCATGATCCGTCACCTTCCTTAGGTGGCTTATCCCACCTCCATTTACACTTATCC
Source organism: Artemisia argyi (assembly GCA_030686995.1). NCBI lineage: Eukaryota > Viridiplantae > Streptophyta > Magnoliopsida > Asterales > Asteraceae > Artemisia > Artemisia argyi. The sequence goes on from CM060707.1 coordinate 85,350,473, forward strand.
CCCTCTCTTTTCCACTTGTCATCTCTATGTTAATAGGCATTACGCTTAAGAACTCAATCATTTTCATAAAGACTAGGGGGTCCTCAAAAGGGTCTAGCTCCTCATCTCTAGCTATGAGTTGTTCCACCGAATGTGTTTTATCGATGAAATCTTTTCTAGATAGAATGGGCGTTGAGGTCCTATAAAGTTTCTTTCTATCCAAGGTCCATATCAAGATGGTCTCCTATTCATCTCTACCCAATGTGGTGTTGGTTCGTCCTCACAATCGTAGCTATGTTTCTTAACATCATATACCGACCAAGTATCGCCCTCACCTGCCGCTATCTTAGACTCCTTACAATCTATCATGGCGCTAGTGGTTGCTAAAAATCCTCTTCCTACTAATAATGGGCATGTAGTATCACTAATCATATCTAGAACGTGAAAATATGCTAAAATAGTTAACTTCCCTACGTGAACAACTACATCCTTGATCATCCCAACCGGGTGGACAATACTCCTATCCGCTAGACCAATTAATACCTCCGTCTCATCTAACTTTCCTAGCTTAAGAATGGTGAAAAGGGATAAGGGAATCAAGTTGAGGCTTGATCCTAAATCGGCTAGTGTGTCGAAAGCTTCGGATTTTCCTATCTTACAAGGCAAAACAAATATACCCGGATCATCAAGCTTCTTAGGCAACTTGTTTTGAACTAAGGCGGTCCCATTTTTACCTAGTTTAAATTTCTCATATTTTTCTAGGAGGGCACTATAGTAGGGATCACGGGCTAAGACATCAATGACGGGACGTTCAAGGTGGAGCTTCTTGAATTCTTCATCAAGGTCTTGTGTGGGAGGTGTTTCAACTATGCTTTTCACCGGTTTGATATTGGGTGTTTCATTCGATTGGTCCTTTTTAAGAATTTGGTTTTGCTTGAAACACGTGCTCATTGATTTAACCAAGTAGTATTGCGGACAAGAAGTGGGTGACGAAACTGATGATATGGAATTAACGTTTAGTTTCAGGTTCTTGACTGTGTCGCTTGGGAGTGCTCCCATTTCTCGGTCATTGAGAACTTTTAACAATGTGTCGATTTTGGTGGTCATCTCGCTTTGCTTTTGTTTGAAATCGGCTTCAAACTTAGATATGCGAGCTTCTTGAGATGCCATAAACTTGGACATCAATCCTTCAACATTGTTGGTACTACCATAGTTATTAGAAGGATTGTTGTTGAAAGTACGGTTGGAGGGTGGACCGTTTGGTTGGTAACGATTAGGCGGATTGGAAGAATTGTTTTGGTTTTGTTTCCACCTATGGTTCGGGTGATTTTTCCAAGAAGGGTTGTAGGAATCACCGTAAGGGTTTGGCTCGGGTTTGAAAGTGTACCACTTATCTCCCGCTTCATCGGAACGCGAGGATGCGTAGTCCGCAAAAGCTGTTCCGGGGAGTTCCACGCAATCACGAGTGTCATGGGGACCACTACATAATTCGCATGAAGAAGTAATTTTGTTCACTAGGCTTGAAGGTTTAGGTGCTTTTTAAGATTTCATGAGAAACTTGACTTGGTCCTCAAGTTCCATGATCCTACGGTCAGGAGTGCTAGAATTGATCGAAGGCAAAGATATTGCGTTGACCGTTTTGTTCAAATCATGGGGATCATTCCAACTTTCATTGTCATAGAGAGCAAGATCATCTATGAGTTCCCATGATTCTTCTGCACTCAGATCACGTAGTTTAACACCGGCCGATTGGTCAATGGTTCGCCTCGTGGAGAGATCGATATAGTCATAGAAGATTTGGACTTGGACCCAAAGATCTATGCCATGATGAGGGACTTTTTGGAGTAAGTCCTTGAAACGAGTCCATGCTTCATATAGAGTTTCACCTTGACGTTGTTGAAACATCAAGATATCATTTCTAAGCTTGGTAGTTCTCCCCAGTGGGAAAAATTGAGCAAAGAAATGAGTGATGAGATCATCCCATGAGGTGATGGATCCCGCGGGTAAACGTTCAAGCCATTGACTAGCTTGATCACGTAGAGAGAATTGGAATAGGCGTAATCGGGTCGACTCTCTAGTTTTAACATCAAGGTCTATAGAATCTACGATTTTAAGGAAATCCTTGAGATGTTGATTAGGATCTTCGGAACGAAGTCCATGGAATGCACATCCGCTTTGCACCAACCGGATGGTGTCAGATCGCAAGGGGGACACATTGGCTCCTTGAGTGAGCTCAATAGTGTTTCAATAGCCTTGGTGGCTAGGACGGGAATACTCTCCTAGGGTTCGGTGCCTAAGAGGTTGGTTTGCTAGTGGTGGGTTTTGTTGGTCGTTTTGTTGTAGTGGGTTGATGGGTTCAAATATGTTACCACCTTCCATGATGTCGGATGGTAAAGATTATGAACAACGACACGAAGAAATAAGATAGACTAAAGAAAACCTAAAAATAAAAATAAAATCTTACTAGAAAGGAATCTAGCAAGTAGACCTAATTAAAAGAAATCCTAACCTAGACAATAACTATTCCCCGGCAGCGGCGCCAAAAATTTGATGCATGGGAATTGCACCAGGCTTTACCTCTCGAGGGATCTCGAGAACCTTACAACCCCCACCAGGAAGTGTACTTGATCGTTATAGTATAGTATAGTGACAAGTACCGGGGGATTGATCTTTCAACTCAGGAATAGTGTCGCTAGGATTAGAAAGCCTAAAAATTAAGGCTAAAGGTGAGGGATGATTCTTTTTGTATTTTTATATTTTTATAAAAGCAATTAAAATCTCGGGTTTTGGAAGAGTGGGCGGAATTAGTTGCTAGTCAACTAACCCAATAACTAAAGATGCAATCAAAATAAAATAACAAAAATGTAAATAAAGCTAATTAAACTAGTGGTGTGAACAATAAATGAGAAAATTGTGTTTACTTAGATTTCATTACTCCCTAGATATCTTTTACAGGTTGATAGTTTGTTACAATTGCGTGGATGACGGGTTATATTCCTTAATACCAATTGTGGGGTGGCGTATGTACTTCCCCAACTCTATAAGCTCCTACTTCACTCCTATGTTGAGCCTGCAAGAAGCTCCTAACATGGGATCATTAGAATTCGCTCATGCATTAAATACAACCATAAAAACCTAGTACACATTGGTTCATGCTTCTTAAGGCGTTCAAGCAAGTTACCCTATGGAAGTCTGCCAGTTTTCTTAAGCCGAACATCGAAATCATTCATCTGTAACAACTATAAACAAGCAATCAACCCATAATCAACATCTAGGTTTCACTACATCTAAGCAAACACACAAGAGATCTAGCCTAGCATGTTAAAATCAAGACAAGCGTAAGATATATTCAAACAACACATAGACATATTGAATGAATTGAAAGGATACTTATCTTAATTGAACATGAAAGGTTTCAAAGGGTAAAATCCCTTGAAAATACTGATAAAATCGTGCTAGGGTTTCTCCAAGTTATCCCTCTAATTTTCCTCTTCTAATGAATGAAAATTACAAAATATATATATATTTTCCAACGTGACGGCGTCAAGAAGAGAAATATGATGCCGTCAACTCGCCGCCCATAATAATATCGGATTGCCTAGATCCAAATCTGACGCCATCAAGAGCAAATTTCCTCTGGGCCGTGACGTGTAAAGGGACCATGACGGCCTATGGTGACGCCGTCATGCCCTAGTGTAAAAACTCTCTGGACCGTCACGTACTCTATCTAATTCACCTCTTGTTTTACTCTTGATGCCGTCATGTAGAAGTTGGTGACGCCGTTAGGTACTGTTCTCAGCAAGAAAAATTAAGACTTTGCCATTTTCTTCACTTTTATGCTCCAGAAACGTCCAAATTGCTTCCTTTTCCAGAATTCACACCAAAAGTACCTAAAATCACAAAAGGAACGTCCAAATAAATTCAATTCCGGGCTTAAATGACCCCCTAAAAATGGATCATTTTTTGCCTCATCATCTGCCGATCGTCACTTTTGTGTCTGTGGTGGTTGTCTGCCATTGCAACATGCTCATACATCTTTGGACTTTGACTTTTGAAAGCACGAAGTTCCTTTGCATACACTTAGATCTTTAGTCTTTACACTTTGCAGATTCTGCTTTTTGGCGTAGAATCTTTCTCTGAACTTTGTGGTGCTTAGATCTTTGGGGGAGCTTTCATTTGCTTCAGGATGTATGTATGAGCATGCTGGAATCTACCATCATGGAGGTGATGTACCTGCAGGTAAACAGTTAGTAATGATCAACCGGTACTTACAGATAAGGAATTAGAGCTCGTCAACAGCATAGTGTGAAGACTCCTTCTAATCCTTATCAAGGCCGTTCCCATGTCAGATACCCCCGAAGGAGCTTATGAGACCTAATAAGTAGCTCAATGACTGGGTGAGTCGCTGGGGATCACTCCACGACTGTAGACCGCTAAAGACCTACCGCGAATACTAAGCGTAATACATGTGGGGTTACCGAAGTGACCTGCTGTCAGGGCTGTTAGATGTTGACCCTGGCAGGAATTTCTGTTCAATCATTGAGAAATACATTTTTAATTCTCTCATAAACATTCTCGGCAAATTGCTAAGATCAGTGAAGGACTCGATAATTTACATATGGTGTCCATTGATGTAGAACACCAGTTGTAGAAATACTAAGTGTTCCTAAGAGATCTTTGATGTATCTCATGGCTCTAGACTCGAAAAGTGCACACTTAGGTTTCCTATGCGGAGACTAGGGAGGGGTCTCCTGCTTCAATATCAACCATCTCTAAGAGATAAGTCGATAGATTACACTGGTTCCTCGTGAGAATGAAACAAGTTCTTTTAAGAGAACTTGAGTGGTTAAGAAGGTTTAGTGCATTACGTCACTGGGTCCATGACAACTTTATCTTCAATACCGGTGTTGCTTTAGCAACAACCAGTAGCATACGAATTGAACCCGGTGTCTGCCCTAAGGTTGAACATATGGAGGGCTATTTCTTTTCACCCTTTTATTTACTTTTCTTTTTAATTCTTTAACTCCTTCTTTCCCTTTTCATTATTTTCTCCTTTTTTTGTATCATACCTAAGGACTTCTAATTCTAACTATTGGTGATGTCCTTGGGTAGATCCCTCCGGCTTTGGCGGATCATAGGACGGTTTTTCCTATCTTAATCACCTTATAACTCCATGATTATCCGACAATAGCTAAGAAACGTTTGAAAATCTCTCATAGTGTTTGTGATTATCAAACATTTTGTTTAACACTTTGATAGTTATGTGTTTACTTTAGAAGGGCTCCCCCTTCACATGTGCTCATAAGTATTAAATAAATTTGCACATGTGGGAGGAGCAAGCACTTTTTGAATTGATCCACTTTCAGTGAACAAGACCGATTCGAGATACGCTTACATCAATAGTTAGACTAGCTTGAAGTTATTACTCGGCCTGGTCAAGTCCACAGAAAGTTTCTCGAGACGGTAAATTTCTACTAAGACATATCCTTTTCGAGACACGCTTACGTGGCTAGTTAAAGAGTTCCATTGTCAGCTTTTAGGTGACAACTAGCTCTAGTAACTAACTTGATGTTATTACCCGTCGAGATAAGTCCTTTCGATTATTAACTTTTATGTTTCGTCAATTCTTGGGTGAATCTAAGTCTAGCTCGCACAAGATACAACTTTAGCAACTTTGAACTTTCATATTTTAATCACATTCACTTTTCTCCCCCTCAAAAATAACATATGAGATGTTGTTTTTAATAAACTTTGGATTAAAATATATTTTTTGAGTTTTATTGGGGAGATTTCAACATGAACTTTTGTTTTACAAACGATGAGTTTTTCAAGTGCTCCCCCTCAACAAGTGAATACTCAATGAGGTGAAATACTTGTCTTTTGAGTAGAATTATGAAAATCAGAAAATGTTTGATTAATTCTACTCAAAAGTAAGAAGCCTTCGCTCTTTATATTAGGATTGAGGCACTGAAGCGTACCTCAGGGTCCTTTAATTACAAGCACGGGTTGTACACTGTTATATGTGCACAAACCAATGTCATAGATGAGGAGAATTATGATGAAATAACGATAATGTTATACCAAAATGATCAGACAGGAGGAGTATCCGGATGGTGGTAGGTGAGAATATTCGGAATCAGTTCCCTTCCTCTAATCAAGCTCTCCAATCTACGTATGTGCTCCCTGAATTTTAATTTCTGATCAATCCTATCCATGAACTTAAGTGCTTCCCTCACATCTCTACTTCCAACTGGTATTCAGTACCCACAAGATCTAATTCAATTATACCCTTCTCAATATGCTCCTTGATGAAATGGTAGCGGAGAGCAATTTGTATGGCCTTGGAATGATGAATGGTGTTGTACGAGATAGCAACAGCACACTTTGAGTTGCAGTACATTGAGATCTAGTCCAATACATAGCCGTAGTCCGTGAGCTAAGTGATCATCCAAATGATTTGAGCACAGAAAGCAGACATGGCTACATACTAAGCTTTTGTTGATGACAGTGATGTACAATCCTACTTCATTGACTGTATCCCTTTGTAACTAAACAAGATTTGTTATGAATCACTGTGCCCTCTGCGTCCAGCTTGTTTTTCTAAATCCATTTAATTCCAATGTTGTGTCGAAGGGTGATGTTGGTAATTATCTCGCATGTGAGCAGGATCCAAATTACGTGTAGACGACTCAGCAAAGTCAAGAATGAGTTGAGCCAGTGCAAACGGGTTAAAAAACGCTTAAAGAACGCCTCTGGGTCATGCTCTGCGGTTTGTAGAACTGATTTAGGTATGGAGTCTTCAGCTGATTGTCGTGAGTTGGACATAGTTTGTTCTGCTGTTTTTGGAGATGCAATTGGAGGGTCGTCTCTCCCAATAGTTGTTGTTGTTAGTTGAGGTGAATCAGGTAATTGATTGTGATCAAGATGTGCAGCAGAAATTGGTAAGACCTCAGAGGGACGGTTGACAATCGTATCATCAAACAATGGAGCAAACAATGTTTCCACTTCTTGACGGGAGAGTGACAAAGGTTCAGCCGAAGATTCTGAAAAGTTTAGACGGTTGAATGCGGGTCCTAAGCTGTTTTGCACAGAAGCCATAGTTGATGTGCTTTTAAACAGTTGGTTGCGGGTCCTAAGTTGTTGTGCTCAGAAACCATAGTGGATGTGCTTTTAAACAGTTGGTTGCGGGTCATAAGCTGTTGTGCTCAGAAACCATAGTTGATGTGCTTTTAAACAGTTAGTTGCGGGTCCTAAGCTGTTGTGCTCAGAAACCATTGCTGAAGTGCGGGTCCGAAACTGAATTATTCCGAAGCCATTCTTGTTATATCTGAAAAGAAGAAAGAATAAACAAACCAGAGAACATGGAGCCCCAAGCGTAACTGGGTTCCAGGTGTTAGAAGCATTAAGATGTAGTGTCAACTAACTTCTTGACACTCGAACATACAATTCCGGTGGTTTTCATTCTTGTCTCAGAGGTAGATGTTGTGCGGATCACATTAGTTTTGGTGCAAATGTCTAAATCGTTCCTGTAGGAATCTACCTAAAACCAATCGTTTTGAAAATTCTACCCGTAGGTACCCACCTAATGTTAGATCTAGGAGATGTTTTCCTTTTAGATGCAGTGGGAGCATCACTTGGTTGAGAAAACCTACGTCCTATATTGATCCACTTCTTAGGTTTCTGACGTATGACATTTGGTTCAACGGGTTTGTTTGTCTTAGTCGATTGTGCCTTTGCACGTAAATTTCCTTTTTGAAGATATTCTAAAGCACAGACATCATGATTATTTCCACAACTACTCTTAGATGCTAGCCAATTCCTATTAGTTTGTTGAGAACTCCTAGGTTTTGGTTTGCTACTACTAGCAGTGTTTTGTACTACAGTGGAAGGCATCACATGAGGTTTTGAACCTAGAATTCCATCCTTTTGAAGTAGCACCTTTTTCCTAGCCTTTTCTAGATCATATTTCTTGTACATATCATATTTGCCATAAAACTCTTTACTTTTAATGCTCGTTTTAGACACTGTTTTCGAACTAATCCTAGATGAACCAGGTATAATCACTTGTTGAGATTTAGCAGACATAGATGCATTTTCCTTAGGCCAAGAATGTGGAGTGACTGGATTTTTCAAATTGTTTTTCTCAACAACTAGGGAGGCAAACCGAGGTTTTGAAAATTTGGGTTGTTCGGATTTAAATGCAGTTGGTTGTCTAACAACTGATCATTTTCTAATTGTTTGAGAAGTCGGTTTCCCCAAGATTTATGGTTTTGCAAACTTAGTATCCACACTCTGGCCAGTCAGTCTTCTTAATTTGTTTTGCAATGCAGCATGTGCAAACACCTTTGCTTGAATTTGACACTTTAAAAGCTCATTTTCTTTAACTAATGTATCCACATGTTTACTTTGTTCATTCGAAATTTGACTATTGTTGCCCGAAGTTAAAGATTCGTTTTGCAATTTAATTTCAAGCGAGATGCAATGTGCCTCTAGTTTTGAAAAATCTTTATGAAACTGGGCAATGGTCTTTTTGAGAAGAATGTTTTCAGACTCAAGAGTTTGGTATGATGTTTCAGTTATTGGATTATCAGGTAAGGACTCAGACTCAGAATGTTTGTCTAGACATTGAACAACACTCTGGCCAACCTCTCCTTCATTACTGAAGTTAGGTTGCTCAGATTGTCGTTTCTTATTTGCAGGCATAATATGATCAACAGTATATTGTACCTCAACTATCTGTTCTTTGGCAAAGTTGGGCTCTAAGTCATAAATGGGTCTGATATCAGCAGAATCAACATCTGTATCATTCCCCAATCTACTGCTGTCATCTTGCTCTTCCAAAATATTATCCTGATAACCTGTATTACCGACATCTGCAGTATTCCCAACAGTCCTTTCAGCATTCCTTCCTTATCTATCAACTCTTTCACCTTGCACAACAGCTTCATTCCTTGTGTTAGAAGAAGAACGAAGATGGTTGTTTGTCTTGTTGGAGAATTTGCTGAAGGTACGAGCAATAATTGCGAGTCCTTGATTCAGAATTTTGAAATCCTCATCATCATCTTCATTGGAATTTGAATAGTACACTGCATCGCTATTGTCATATGGAACAAGTTGAGTTGAAGTCAGCTGCAGAGATGAATCATATTGGATCATGAGGTTTGAAGTAGCAGGTTGTGGATAACTGAAGTAATTCTGTTCTTGAACATAATCATGATTTGACATTAACATCACATATGTTGTATTGGCTTCCAAATCTGCTGTATTGGTTTCCAAATTTGCATATTCATCATCAGATGCAATATCTCCCATGACACTTTGCAAAACAGCATTGAGATTACCCCTTCAACTTCCATTTGACTAAGTGTGGCATTGTATTCAACATTAGCATCAAAGAGTGGAGTTGAATCATAATCTTGATCTTCCACATCTACAATATTTTCCTTATATGCCAAAAATGCCATGCTTGGTTCGTTTAGATCTTCTTCATCATTAGTATCTTCCATTGTGTTAAAGCATTCATAAGTTGAATTCATCATGAATTTTCCTTTATTAGTAGATGCTTGTCCAAGCTTCACAAGAATTTGCAGAAGAAATTGCATGTGATCATTTAGTGTTGCAGGATGGTACTGGCTAATAGTAAGTGACCACGTATGGAGAAAACCCGATATACCAAACTTGAAACTGAAGTAGAGTTCCCCGCTCTTGTATCTTAAGCTTGCACTAATGTTGGAAGAACGGTGTAGAGAATTTATGCTCCAAGCAAATCTCTAAGTACTCACTACCCAACCAAAGCATGAGACATTACCACCTCTTGCGATTATCCACAATGACAACGGCGTGTGACACTGAGTACTACAACGTAACTCCTTAAAGTAATAGTTAACCAGGTCTTCAACCATCCACCTCGACTGCTAGTAACTAGATAAACCAAGTCTTCAACTTAAATCTCAAGCACGAGCAAGTTATCGTTGAAAGTCATACATCCAACCACCCCGACTTGAAGATAAACTAAGATCACGTCTTTGTGAAAGTCAACTTCAATCTCAAATATGTGATACCCAATCAACTCTGTAGTCACAATTAGTCTTCCTTAGTTAGTGGAACATTAGGTGTTGGAGGAGAGGAGAGTCATTTCACGCATCAATCAACATGTATTTTATTCACACTTCTCCCCCTCAAATATTGCATATGAGGATGCGATTTTTGATTGAACAAGTGAATAGAAATACATGTAGTTTATTCACACTTCTCCCCCTCAAAAATTGCATATGAGGTTAATCCACTGTTCACACTTCTCCCCTTCAAAAATTGCATTTGACGATGCCATTTTTTGATCGAGTGGATAATAACAAATACAATCCGATGAAGGTAATCCACTTGAAGACTGAACAAGCGTGGCATAAAAGCACATTTCAAACAAGTTGAGCACACAAAGTGTTTGGATTCAGAAAAAGATCTAGGCTTCTTAGAGTGATCTGCTACGGGAATCGCCTTAGTCGACACACAACTACTCTTAGAAACAGGAAAATTCCTAGTCATTTCATGTGTGTTCTTGATTGGCCTCAAACAGTCAGAAAATATCAACCAAGGAATGGTCAACAAGTCAAACAGTCTAAACCAATACTCCGTGGAGTGTAGTGTTTCCCCGGATCGTTAAATCCAACGAGGCGTGAAATCTGAAATAAAATGACTTCGAGATCAGGTGATTTGAACAGAAAAAGGGTTCAAGTAATTTGTACCACTGAAATATAAGTTAAAATAACTTTGATAAGCTAGATCAACTATTACGTGAAATCAGATAAGCACAAATGTAAAGGTACTGGAAAATGTATACATTTAATATTTAAACGTAAACAACAAAAAACGATTTAAACTATAGTAGGAATTTGTATGCCTTAGGGGGTTAAATGCAAATTAAATAAACTTAAAATATTTATTTTATAATTACTAATTTATTTAAAAGTTAATAAAACCTAAAAATGTAAAAAAAGATATAAAATGTACGTTTAAATTTAAGTAAACGTAAAAATTAAAAGTGAATTCTGTAAAATACAATTCCCACAAATTTGAAAATTATATTTTTGAAATCCTAAAAATGTAAGAAAATTATTAGAAATTTAAAATTATTTTTATAACTATTTTATTAATTATTATTATTTAATAACTATATTTAATCATTTAATAATTCACTAATAAATAAGAAAATGTAAAATAAGTCTAGAAAAATAAAATTAAAATTTATAAAAGTCTAAAATATTATAAAACTTATTTTAAAACTAAAATTATATTTTTCACATTATTTATCTAATTATTATTAACTAATTATTATTTAATTATTATTTAACTAATTATATTGATTTAAATTATTAAAAATACTAAAAAGACTTAGATAATTAAGAAGATTTTTATAAATCTAATTAACCATCACAGAAATCCTAAAATATTATAAAAAGTTTGTTTTATGTATTTTTAAACTAATTTACTAATTATTATTTTATTTATTAATTAATTACCAATTAAACTAATTATATTATAAAAAAATAGAAAATAAACAGTAGAAATTCTAGAAAAATTCCTAAAAATGTTATTACTTATATGAAAGCTAGGAAAATTATAAAAACTATGTGTTACTTAATAAAATCTAATTTTGCTATTTAATCTTTTAATATTAATTAATAATTAATTAAACTAATATTAATTCTAAATATCACTAAATGACAAAGGAAAAATCTGGAAAATTTTATAAAAGTACTTTAATATAAAAGAGATTTAATAAAAATATAAAAATGCAGAAGTGCTTATAAATAATCTAAAAAGAAAATTTAAAAGATAATTTCTATTAAATAGAAGCTATCACAATAATTAAGTTTGGTTTTTCTGTTTTTTTCTTTTGTAGAACTATTAAAATACTTAAAATATGAAACTTTTATAAAAACAATTAATTTGGAAACCAAAAATAAGCACTATGAGTGCTTATTAGCTTTGACAGTTGACCAAGTTTGACCAAACTAAGAAATAAGCTCAAATGACTTATGTGGGGTCCACAAGGTAGATTCTGGTTTACCTAAGTTATCTGGACTTATTTAAGCTAGATTTGATAAGATAAGCTCATGAAATAAGCTAATAAGCCACAATAAGCAACTGCTTATTGGGTGACTGAGACAGAAATGGGACAGATTTCAATGGGTGATTCAGGTGGGACCCAGTGAGCTTGAGTTCAAAACCAAGCTCAAGACTTGAAGGTGGGCAAGAGGGGGGTTGAAAGAACCAATTTGGAGCTAATGGGACCCACTGAGGTGGCCACAATCAACCACCAAAGTGGTGGGTGTGGTGGTGGTGGTCTGTGTAGAGGGGAGCTTCTTCCCCTGCAAGTGTGCTTGACCCTGTGTGGGGCCCAGTGAAAAATTCAAAAAAATGAAAGGATGCTAGGAACTCAAAGTTGAGGTGGGGGAGATTAACTAGTGAAAGTTTCAGGTCTTAGCTCTCAACACAAAATTCTACAAAAATCTTGCAAGTTTTGCAAAATCTGAGGTGAGCACAATTTGACTTTTTATGAAAACTTGCTAAGTTGACTAAAGTGAGATTCCAACTTGATTTTCTGATTGATATGAGTTAATTAAGATATAATAAGACTAAAATAAGCTAGAACTAGCACTTGTGAGATCAAATGAGACTTATGTTACTTAGAATTCCACACAGACAGAAGTTTAAGCTAATTTGTTGGTGATTTTGACTTTTAGCTAACAAACACTGAATTTTATGACTTTGATATCCTATTTAAACCTAATGAAGCATGTATCAACAACAAACAACCACTGAAAACCACTGGATCACAATGAACACCCTTGATCCAAACAGTCCTTTACAAGACTTGATTTTTGGTTTTCTAGACAAATGATTCCATAAGACTTGGTTATTGCTTCCTAACAACTTATTATTGTCTAATGGACTTAATTGAACACAGAAACAATAGTTACAAGTACTATAACCTAAGAATCCAACATATACTTATTTTGACAGTGGAATTTCTACAAATGAGCATACATGAAAACTAATGAACAAACACCTAATTTTATGCAATAATAGAACTCAAATACACGTAAGAAGCATGAAAACATATATGAACACTTGAATAAGTGGATCAAACAGTAACTAGTCAATAATGAGAAAATGGCTTACAAGTGCTATAAGCTGCAAAACCAAGAACCAATGACCGAAACCACTCCTAATAGCTTTCCACAAAGCTTCTAACCCAGGGCCATCAAGAATATACCCTGCTCCATTGCTTTCTTCACCATCTTCACTGATTTTTTATTTTTCAACCTATTTTCTTGATTTTTTTTTATATTTTTTATATTTTATGACTAAGACTGAATTTTATGGTTTCTAATAGCTTACATAAGCTATATGAGGAGCTTATATGAGCTTATTTGTCCATAAACAACACTGATAACAACAATCAATAAACATGAGATTTTGAACATAAGATTTGCATAAACTGATATTGAGATTAACACTGTAATTGAAGACTTGAAAAAGCTTTATTATAAGATAAGAACACTTAACAAAGTACTTGGAAACTTAGTTTAACACTGGAAACATGAAAATTACAAAGTCGACATACATAAAATAAAATTACACTAGATAGTTATCCACATTGCTTCCTCTTAGCTTTATATTGACTTTTTGAGCTTCACAGAAGTCCTCTGAATCTTTCCCACCTCTTTTGAGCCATTGGATCTCTATCTTTCATCTTAACTGTTTAAACATGATTTTTTGGCGCCAAATTGATACACGTGGATTTGTGGCGGTTTGAGTGTAATTAAAGAACTTTGGGGGTGTTGTGGAGGTGGAGGGGGACAAGGAAAAGAAGTTTGGAGGCCAAGTTGGGGGTGAAGGTTGAAAACAGAGGTTTGATATGGAGGTGGAGTGTATTTTGGTGGGGAAGCATTAAATGTGGGTGTGGGTTAGCTGTGAGGTGGAAGGTATGTGACGGGAGAGTAGGTGATGAGCTGGAGGGTGAGGTGGTGGTGGAAAACCACCCTGGTATTGGTGTTTGTAAGTGTGTAGGTGAGGGATGTACAGCGTTGGTGGTTTGGGAGAGGTCAACGGGTCAACGCCCATTTTATATAAAAAATGGAGTGGGCTGGGGCTTGTTTTGGGCCTGGGTAAAAGGTAAGGGTGGGCTTGGTGTGTTGTTTGGATTGGATTTGGTTTTAGGTAATAATAATAAAAGGTCCGGTTTGGTTTTAATGGTATAAGGCCCAAGGAGTAATTGTGTAAATCCTGGAGAGTTAAGGGACCTGATGTGACAAGTTTCCATAATATAATCAAGGGACCATTCTTGCCATAAATCAATAGTACAAGGACCAAAGTTGCATATTTTTCCATTATTTCAAAACCAATGACCTTTTCTGCCAAATCTTCAAACTTCAGGGACCAAACATGTAATTTCTGAATTTGTGAAGGGTTGAACCTGTAAATTCCCAATAAATACCACAAGGACCAATTATGCCATTAATGAATAGTACAAGGTTTATTTTTAATATTTTTCCATTTTTAAAACCTTAAGGACTAATTTTGACATTTTTGAAACTTGAGGGACTAAAGTTGTCATTTTGTAATTTTTAACTTTAAAGGACTAAACTTGACAACTTATGAATCCCTAAGGACCTTTGATGATATTTTACATATTTTGATTTACCAGGGACTAGATTTGCCAATTTTTCAAAGTTCAGGGACTGAAACTGTAAATTATGTGAAATATGTTGTTTTTCATCAGTTTTCAATCCTTTTGCATAAAAACACAATCCAGGGATATTTTATGTAATTTAAGGCATTCCTGTTTGTTTTCAGATGTTTTTGCAGTCTAAATGTGACAGAAATGATGAGTATTTACACACTCATCAATCCCCCACACTAAACTATTGCTAGTCCCTAGCAATCTTTTGAGAAAATTTTAATGGATTTTTGTCTCTTTACCAAAAGCCATCACTTCTGGAGTAGCCAAATGTATCAGTTCAAGTAAGAACTATGGTCCACTTGATAACCATGTGATTTTGAGCAAACCACCAGCTGTTAACGGATTTGTTTTGTCTTTACCAAAAGCCGTTTGCTTCTGGACTAGCCAACTCTTGATGGAATAGTCAACATCTTGGTGAGCTGATTACCAATTATGGTTTTTCCACTGCCTTTACCACAAGCCATAATCTTGCGGGCTAGCCAACTCATTCACTTTTTAGGATATGGCGAGTTGATTTACCAAACAATTTTGGGCAAATTGCAAGCCATCAACTGTTTTGAGATATCTTTACCAAGAGCCGTTTGCTCCTGGATTAGCCAATCCTTATGTGGGTTAGACATGGCGGACTGATAACCATTTATTGCATTTCTAAACGTGAAAAAACTTTAAATTTTGATCAAATGAGGGTGCTTGATGGAACATGTGTTTGAATTCGTGAGAATCCCCCCCCCCCCCCACACTTAGAAATGAGTATTACCCTCAATATTCAAAGCACCGGGTGTTAAACTGAAACTTAGAACGTAAGAAGGAAATATTAATAACCTTTATTTTAGGCTATTTACATGGTTTTTTTTTTTTTTTTGAAGATATATACATATATACAACATGTGGGGCATCTCCGCCACACTAGGGTGGTAGAAAAAAGAAAGAAGACAGAAATATGGGTGAAAACCCATATTGCTATTGTCTTTTATTACCGAGTCGCTAGCTTGACTCGACCTCGAATTAAATTGTCCATGAGGAAGCTACTGTTTTTGGTTACCGAGTCGCTAGCTTGACTCGACCCCGAATTTAATTGTCCTTGGGGAAAGTTTGGAGATCCGGGACAACCATGGATGGTATGTCCTCTCCAAAGTAGTGTTTCACACGATGCCCATTCACTTTAAAACATGGACCGTCATTTTGAGATAACTCAACGGTACCAAATGGATAAACCTTAGTGATAGTGAATGGGCCAGTCCAACGGGTTTTGAGTTTACCCGAGAAGATCTTTAATCTAGAATTAAAGAGAAGGACTCGATCACCAACGTTAAAAACGCGGTTCTTTATTTTTGAGTCATGAATCTTCTTTGTTTTTTCTTTATAGATTAAAGAGTTCTCGTAAGCCTGATCACGTAGTTCATTTAATTCATTCATTTGAACTTTTCGGTGATCACCCGCAGTTTTGAGGTCAAAGTTGGCATGTTTCAATGCCCAGTAGGCTTTGTGCTCAAGTTCCATCGGAAGATGACATGTCTTTCCGTACACAAGCTTGTAAGGTGTACACCCAATGCGTGTTTTATAAGCTGTACGAAAGGCCCATAATGCGTCATCCAATTTATCCGACCATACAGCACGGTTTTCTCCTACAATCCTTTTGATACCACGGTTTGAAACCTCCACTTGCCCACTTGTTTGTGGGTGATATGCGGTAGAAAGACAGTGGGTTACACCATACTTTTGCATGACTTTGTCAAATTTGACATTGCAGAAATGCGTACCACGATCACTTACGATAGCACGTGGGGTTCCAAAACGGGCAAAAAGAGATTTCAGGCATTTCACTACAACTCGGGCATCATTCGTGGGTAAAGCTTTCGCTTCAACCCACTTTGATAAATAATCAACAGCCACAAGTATGTATTTGTTTCCTCTAGATGATGGGAATGGCCCCATAAAGTCAATGCCCCAGATATCAAAAATCTCACAGACTTGAATAGCATTTTGTGGCATCTCATTTCTTTGTGAAATGTTCCCGTGACGTTGACAAGCGTCACATGTTTTAATGAGATCCTGGGCATCTTTATAAATTGTGGGCCAGAAGAATCCGGATTCAAACACCTTTTTGGCGGTGTAATTGGGACTATGATGGCCCCCAGTGGGTCCAGCATGGCAAGCCTTGAGAATTTCAGTGGCTTCCTGTCCATATACACACCGTCGGATGACTTGATCCGCACAGATTTTGAATAAGTAGGGGTCATCCCAGAAGTAATGTTTGATATCCTTAAAGAATTTATTCTTTTGTTGGGTTGACATCCCTTTCACAAGAAATTTACCCGCATGATAGTTTGCGAAGTTGGCAAACCATGGGGTAGGAGAATCTCCACGAAAAGGAACCGCATTGAGTGTTTCGAGAGGAAATGTTTCATTTATTTCCTTTTTCTCATACACATCTTGATGAGGGTTCTCTAATCGGGACAGATGATCAGCAGCCAGGTTCTCAGATCCTTTTTTATCACGAATAATGATATCAAATTCCTGAAGGAGGAGAACCCAACGGAGCAATCTCGGCTTTGCATCTTGTTTTGCAAAGAGATATTTTAGGCCAAGTGATCCGTATACACTACGCATTTAGTCAAGATTAAGTATGTCCGAAACTTTTCAAAAGCATACACCACGGCTAATAATTCTTTTTCCGTAGTGGTGTAATGAGTTTGAGCTTCGATCATAGTTTTGCTTGCGTAGTGGATAGGCTGAAAGTGTTTCGTTTTGCGCTGCCCCAAGACTGCACCGATAGCAAAATCACTTGCATCGCACATGAGCTCAAAGGGTAAATCCCAATCGGGAGCAACAAGAATGGGTGCCTCAGTAAGCTTTTTCTTCAATGTTTCAAAAGCTTCGATGCACTCTGGTGAGAAGATAAAAGGAGCATCCTTCTCGAGGAGATGAGTCATAGGTCGGGAGATTTTAGAAAAATCTTGTATGAATCGACGATAGAAACCGGCATGACCCAAGAAACTCCTAATACCTTTGACGGTAGTAGGGTGAGGCAATTTAGCAATGACATCAACCTTAGCTCTGTCAACCTCAATCCCATTTTTGGAAATCTTATGGCCGAGGACAATGCCCTCTTTGACCATAAATGACTCTTTTCCCAATTTAGACATAAATTGGTGTCTTCACACCTTTTCAACATGTTTTCTAAATTGGTGAGACATGTTTGGAATGAATCCCCAATGACCGAGAAGTCATCCATAAAGACCTCCATGGTTTTACCGATCATGTCGGTAAATATGGCCATCATGCACCTCTGGAACGTACCTGGAGCATTACATAAGCCAAAAGGCATACGTTTATAAGCAAAGGTTCCATAAAGGCATGTAAAGGTAGTCTTTCTTGATCCGATGGATCAATGGGGATTTGAAAGTATCCTGAGAAACCATCAAGGAAACAATAGTACTCGTTCCCTGCTAATCTCTCAAGCATCTGATCCATGCAGAAAGTGGTCTTTACGGGTGGCGTCATTTAACTTACGATAGTCAATGCAAACACGCCACCCGGTAACCAGCCGAGTTGGAATCAACTCATTTTCCTCATTAGTGACAACAGTAATGCCACCCTTTTTTGGGACGCAATGGATGGGACTAACCCATGGACTTTTGGATCAAGAAGTTTGAGAACCTCTTGTTTAATGATATCATGGATTTTTGGATTCACCCGCCTTTGATGTTGCATTGCGGGCTTGAAGTCATCCTCCATTAAGATTTTGTGTGTACAAAAATCTGGGTTAATACCCTTAATATCGGAGAGCTTCCAAGCAATTGCTTGCTTGTGTGATTTCAAGACCTTTATGAGAGCAACCTTTTCCTCATCACTTAAACCTTTAGCAATAATGACGGGTAATTTATCATCACCCTCCAAAAATGCATATTCAAGATGAGGAGGTAAGTCCTTGAGCTCGACCTCAGGAAATTCATCGTTTTTATCAACCAATTTAATTTCCTTATTATGAAGTTCTACGGGAGGGAGTGAAGGAGAATTGTCTTGATTTAGCAATTTCTCATGGAGAAGAATATCTCCCTCCAGATCAATCTCAGTGTTATCAATTCCCAATGGAACTGAATCACTTTTGAGAAAAGCCTCGACCTCTTCTAAAAGGAAATCACTTCCCTCAAACGGAGTGAGAGAAGGGGAAGAGTCGGAAATGATAGGTTCAGATGATGGAGTGGAATCCCCACTCACAGAATTATGAGAATAACCAAGAAATTCTTGAGAGTACTCCTCTGAAGCAATGTCTACGATATCTATTTGATTAACTGCTTCAGAATCATAATTTGAGGAGTACCTCGAGGTTTGATCGAGGTTAAAGGTAACGGCTTCATTACCCACACGCAAGGTGATTTCTTGCTCAAATACATCGATAAGAGCACGGCCCGTTCTAAGGAAACCCCTCCCAACAATGAGAGGGACCCTTTGATCAACATCAAAATCAACAACCACAAAGTCAACGGGGAGATGGAACTTTCCTACTTTCACAAACACGTCCTCGGCAATGCCAAGTGGACGAGATATCGATCGATCTGCAAGCTCTAGAGTCATGCAAGTAGGAGTAAGATTCGGAAGAGAAAGTTTCTTCCAAACTGAATAAGGCATTAGGTTGATGCTTGCACCAAGATCGGCCAAGGCATAGCAATCAACCATTCCTGGAAATACACAAGGTATTAGAAATTTTCCAGGATCTCCAAGCTTCTCAGGAAGCTTCTTTAAAAGAACTGCAGAGCGGTTCTTATTCAAGGGAGTCTTTGCCATTTCAAACAGTTTCTCCTTGTTACTTAACAAGTGTTTGATTGTTGATGCAAATTTGGGCATCAGAATAATAGCATCCGCAAAGCTAATGTCAAAATGCAAATCTTGAAAGATTTGAAAGAATTTATCCATCTGGTGACTAGCTTTTTCGCGGAGCTTTTGCTCATTCAAACGTGAGGGGTAAGGAATAGAGGAGGTAGAAGGTTTGGATTTAGATATTTCAACTGGGATATCATTGGGTTCAAAAACAACTCTAGGTTTTGGTTTAGATTTCAGGACAACATGAGGTGGGACGTCTTGGGTACCCCCATTATGAGTAGGAAGTACTTCGTCCTTATTTACCTCGGTTTCATTTTCCACTACCTTGGGAGAAAGAGAAAAAGTGGTAGTGGGAACGGTGGGTCCGTCATATGAAACTCCGCTCCTGGTTGTGATCGCCTTTGCATCACCCCTCGGGTTTGCGATCGTGTTGCTCGGAAGTTTTCCAGAGCCCGAGGGTTGTTCATTTAAAGATTTCTTGATTTCAGAAATCTGGCTGACCAACAACCTGTTTGTTTCTTCTTGAGTTTTCATGAACTGCTTCAATAACTCATCGGATGATGGTTGTGGAGCTGGAAGAATGGCTTGTGTTTGGTTAGGAAAATTTTGGACTCGGTTATTTTGATTATAACCTTGTTGCGGTTGAAAATTTCCCTGATTTGGATTACCATTTCCCTGAAAATGATTTCCCGGGTTGAAATTGTTTCTGTTAAAGTTTCCTTGGTTGTGGAAACCTTGATTCTGTCCAGGATTGAAATTCCCTTGGTTTTGATAACCTTGGTTCATTCGAGGTTGGTTCTGGTTTCGATTTTGCAAATTTGGGTTTTGGTTGAAACCGGGTGGTCCCATATGTGTGTTAGCACGGTAACTTGGTTCCATTTGAGGACGGTATTAATTACCTCCTTGATTTTTAGTACCGGCTAAGGAATTGGCTTCAAAAGGACTACCATCGGTGGCAGTACAGTTGTAGTAAGCATGTGGGCCACCACAAGTGACACAAACTTCCACTTTTTTTACTTCAGCATGTGAAGGGTTTTGTGTAAAAGTGACTTTCTTTTGGTTTGAGAGAACCAAAGCTTGAATAGCGTCCGTGAGTTTGTCTATCTTAGCATCGGTGCTAGAAGTACTCACGGGAGATGAAGTAGAAGGACCAGCACACACTTGGGAGTTATATGGCTTTGTGCGTGTAGTGCGGACCTTGGACTTATTTTCAATGATCTCTAAAGCTTCTTTAGTGGTTTTGCTCAAAAAATTACCTCCCGCGGAGGCATTGAGAGAATCTTGGTCAGATTGACTCACACCATTATAGAAAGTGTCAATTTGCATTAATTCAGTGAAACCATGATGAGGACATCGACGAAGCAATTCTTTGAAATGATCCCATGCGTCACCAAACGATTCATCAAACCTTTGAGTAAATTTGATGATTTCATTTTTAAGACTTGTCGTTCTGGACGGGGGGAAAAATTCGTTTACAAATTTGGTAACTAAATCCTCCCATGATGTTACTGAACGAGGAGGTTGTTTTTCCAGCCAAATTCGGGCTGCCCCCTCAAGAGAAAATGGGAATAGAAGAAGCTTAACTGCTTCGGAAGGGACGTTCTTGTATTTGATGGTAGATGTAATTTTGTTAAACCATCGAATATCAGCATGAGGATCATCCCTCTCAAAACCATAAAATTGGCTTGAGGTTACTAGATTTAGTAACCCGGTTTTGAGCTCAAAGTATTCAGCCACAATGGCTAGGACAACAATAGCGTCTCCGTAACCCTCAATGGGTGCTTGGTGAAGCTCATTCATCGAACGGTCTTCCGCCATGATAACTTTGTTTGGGGAAACACCACGTATCTCAGATATGGCTGTTGGGGCAGAACGTCTACGGCGTCTTCGAGGAATTCTGACAAGCTCACGGAAAGGGCTTATTGACCTAGAAGAACGAGTGTGCATGCACTAGAGACGACTCTAAGAAATCTTAGAGTGACGGGAAATTAAAAATAGAAAAAAAAATCTTTTTGGATTTTTGTTTATATAAGATAATATGAACAAAAGATGATATATAACAATGATGAATTAATTCAAACTCACAGATGCTTCAAAAGTCATAATACGCAGCACACCTCCCCGACAGCGGCGCCAAATTTTGATTGGCCTCAAACAGTCAGAAAATATCAACCAAGGAATGGTCAACAAGTCAAACAGTCTAAACCAATACCCCGTGGAGTGTAGTGTTTCCCCGGATCGTTAAATCCCAACGAGGCATGAAATCTGAAGTAAAATGACTTCGAGATCAGGTGATTTGAACAGAAAAAGGGTTCAAGTGATTTGTACCACTGAAATATAAGTTAAAATAGCTTTGATAAGCTAGATCAACTAATACGTGAAATCAGATAAGCACAAATGTAAAAGTACTGGAAAATGTATACGTTTAATATTTAAACGTAAACAACAAAAAAAGATTTTAACTATAGTAGGAATTTGTATGCCTTAGGGGCTTAAATGCAAATTAAATAAACTTAAAATATTTATTTTATAATTACTAATTTATTTAAAAGTAAATAAAACCTAAAAATGTAAAAAAGATATAAAATGTACGTTTAAATTTAAGTAAACGTAAAAATTAAACATGAATTCTGTCAAATACAACTCCCCCAAATGTGAAAATTATATTTTTGAAATCTTAAAAATGTAAGAAAATTATTAGAAATTTAAAATTATTTTTATAACTATTTAATTAATTATTATTATTTAATAACTATATTTAATTATTTAATAATTCACTAATAAATAAGAAAATGTAAAATAAGTCTAGAAAAATAAAATTAAATTTTAAAAAAGTCTAAAATATTATAAAACTTATTTTAAAACTAAAATTATATTTTTCACACTATTTATCTAATTATTATTATTTAATTATTATTTAACTAATTATATTGATTTAAATTTTTAAAAATACTAAAAAGACTTAGATAATTAAGAAGATTTTTATAAATCTAATTAACCATCACAGGAATCCTAAAAAATTATAAAAAGTTTGTTTTATGTATTTTTAAACTAATTTACTAATTATTATTCTATTTATAAATTAATTACCAATTAAACTAATTATATTAGAAAAATAGAAAATGAACAGTAGAAATTCTAGAAAAATTCCTAAAAATGTTATTACTTATATGAAATCTAGGAAAATTATAAAAACAATGTGTTACTTAATAAAATATAATTTTGCTATTAAATCTTTTAATATTAATTAAATTAATATTAATTCTAAATATCACTAAAAGACAAAGGAAAAATCTGGAAAAATTTATAAAAGTACTTTAATATAAAAGAGATTTAATAAAATATAAAAATGCAGAAGTGCTTATAAATAAGCTAAAAAGATAATTAAAAAGATAATTTCTATTAAATAGAAGCTATCACTATAATTAAGTTTGGCTTTTTCTGTTTTTTTATTTTATAGAACTATTAAAATACTTAAAATATGAAACTTTTATAAAAACAATTAACTTGGAAACCAAAAATAAGCACTATGAGTGCTTATTAGCTTTGATAATTGACCAAGTTTGACCAAACTAAGAAATAAGCTCAAATGAGCTTATATGGGGTCCACAAGGTAGATTCTGGTTTACCTAAGTTATTTGGACTTATTTAAGCTAGATTTGATAAGATAAGCTCATGGAATAAGCTAATAAGCCACAATAAGCAACTGCTTATTGGGTGACTGAGACAGAAATGGGACAGATTTCAAGGGGTGATTCAGGTCGGACCCAGTGAGCTTGAGCTCAAAACCAAGCTCAAGACTTGAAGGTGGGTAGGAGGGGGGTTGAAAGAACCAATTTGGAGCTAATGGGACCCACTGAGGTGGCCACAATCAACCAACAAAGTGGTGGGTGTGGTGGTGGTGGTTTGTGTAGTAGGGGAGCTTCTTCCCCTGCAAGTATGTTTGAGCCTGTGTGGGGCCCAGTGAAAAATTCACAAAAATTAAAGGATGCTAGGAACTCAAAGTTGAGGTGGGGGAGATTAACTAGTGAAAGTTTCAGCTCTTAACTCTCAACACAAAATTCTACAAAAATCTTGCAAGTTTTGCAAAATCTGAGGTGAGCACAATTTGACTTTTTATGAAAACTTGCTAAGTTGACTAAAGTGAGATTCCAACTTGATTTTCTGATTGATATGAGTTAATTAAGATATAATAAGACTAAAATAAGCTAGAACTAGCACTTGTGAGATCAAATGAGACTTATGTTACTTAGAATTCCACACAGACAGAAGTTTAAGCTAATTTGTTGGTGATTTTGACTTTTAGCTAACAAACACTGAATTTTATGACTTTGATATCCTATTTAAACCTAATGAAGTATGTATCAACAACAAACAACCACTGAAAACCACTGGATCACAATGAACACCCTTGATCCAAAAAGTCCTTTACAAGACTTGATTTTTGGTTTTCTAGACAAATGATTCCATAAGACTTGGTTATTGCTTCCTAACAACTTATTATTGTCTAATGGACTTAATTGAATTTTATGACTGAATTTTATGGTTTCTAATAGCTTACATAATCTATATGAGGAGCTTATATGAGCTTATTTGTCCATAAACAACACTGATAACAACAATCAATAAACATGAGATTTTGAACATAAGATTTGCATAAACTGATATTGAGATTAACACTGTAATTGAAGACTTGAAAAAGCTTTATTATAAGATAAGAACACTTAACAAAGTACTTGGAAACTTAGTTTAACACTGGAAACATGAAAATTACAAAGTTGACATACATAAAATAAAATTACACTAGATAGTTATCCACGTTGCTTCCTCTTAGTTTTATATTGACTTTTTGAGCTTCCTCTGAATCTTTCCCACCTCTTTTGAGCCATTGGATCTCTGTCTTTCATCTTAACCGTTTAAACTTGTTTTTTTGGCGCCAAATTGATACACGTGGATTTGTGGCGGTTTGAGTGTAATTAAAGAACTTTGGGGTGTTGTGGATGTGGAGGGGGACAAGGAAAAGAAGTTTGGAGGCCAAGTTGGGGTTGTAGGTTGAAAATAGAGGTTTGATATGGAGGTGGAGTGTATTTTGGTAGGGTAGCATTAAATGTGGGTGTGGATTTGCTGTGAGGTGGAAGGTATGTGAGGGGAGAGTAGGTGATGAGCTGGAGGGTGAGGTGGTGGTGGAAAACCACCCTGGTATTGGTGTTTGCAGGTGTGGAGGTGAGGGATGTACAGTGTTGGTGGTTTGGGAGAGGTCAACGGGTCAACACCCGTTTTATATAAAAAGGGGAGTGGGCTGGGGTTTGTTTTGGGCCTGGGTAAAAGGTAAGGGTGGGCTTGGTGTGTTGTTTGGATTGGATTTGGTTTTAGGTAATAATAATAAAGGGTCCGGTTTGGTTTTAATTGTATAAGGCCCAAGGACTAATTGTGTAAATCCTGCAAAGTTAAGGGACCTGATATGAGAAGTTTCCATAATAAAATCAAGGGACCATTCTTGCCATAAATCAATAGTACAAGGACCAAAGTTGCATATTTTTCCATTATTTCAAAACCAAGGACCTTTTCTGCCAAATCTTTAAACACCAAGGACCAAACATGTAATTTCTGAATTTGTGAAGGGTTGAACCTGTAAATTCCCAATAAATACCACAAGGACCAATTATGCCATTAATGAATAGTACAAGGTTTATTTTTAATATTTTTCCATTTTTAAAACCTTAAGGACTAATTTTGACATTTTTGAAACTTGAGGGACTAAAGTTATCATTTTGTAATTTTTAACTTTAAAGGACTAAACTTGACAACTTATGAATCCCTAAGGACCTTTGATGATATTTTACATATTTTGATTTACCAGGGACTAGATTTGCCAATTTTTCAAAGTTCAGGGACTGAAACTGTAAATTATGTGAAATATGTTGTTTTTCATCAGTTTTCAATCCTTTTGCATAAAAACACAATCCAGGGATATTTTATGTAATTTAAGGCATTCCTGTGTGTTTTCAGATGTTTTTGCAGTCTAAATGTGACAGAAATGATGAGTATTTACACACTCATCAGTTCTTCATAGTATCCTCTAGGTTGTGATTATGAACACTGTTTCTATGTCGAACATGTTCCTTTGTTGTCACAAATGACACGCGCTTTGGACTATTCCTAGAGGCACAAATATGATGTGGTTTTGCAACAACACATTCCTTTTCCTTAGGTTTAGACTGTTAAGTGACTGGTTTTGACAAAACTTGTTTCTCATCAACTTGGGAGGCAAACTGCAATGTTGAAAATTTTGGTCACTCAGATCTAAATGCAGTCGATTGCCTAACAACACTTTGTTTCCTAAGAGGTAGTGAAAGTGGTTTTCCCAAGATTGATGGTTTTGCAAACTTAGTGTTCACACTGTTTCTTGTCAATTTTCTTAAATCATTTCTAAATGCCACAATTGGAAAACCCATTTCCTGAAGTTGAGCTTTGAGTTCATCATTTTTAGCAATCAAAGAGGTTCTCTTCTCTATAGTCTTAGTTTTTGTTACTTTGATTGAGTCACATAGGTCTTTACACTGAACTTTCAAAGACTCATTTTCCGTAAGCAATTTAGCCACATTACATTCCAATTCAATAATTTTTGTTTCCATTGGATTAATGTCATGTTTAACTTTTTCTTCATTACTTTTCTCATGCATGTTGATTCGATTTTTTCAAATTATTGATCGTTAAATTTTTTTTTTTTTTTTTTTTGTAGCTGAGCTTTCAAATCATTTATTTCAAAAAATTCATGAAATTCAGGGAATTCCGTATTCTTACATGGTTTGTTAATTTGAAGACTTTCTTCCTTTTGTTGAATTGATATTTCAAGTGAAATACAATGTTTCTCAAGTTGTAAAAATCTATTTGAAAGTTCATCAAAAACATGTTTTTCAACCATATCATTTGACTTAAAGGACTCAGCCGTAAACAAAGAACTTGAAGCATCATCACGTTTAACATCCTGATCAGTTTGTTCGAGTATGCTAGCAGATGTATATTGTTGAACAGTTAAGGGTACCTCAGCACATGATACCTGTTCATTATCAGGTATGATGTCTGCATCCGCATCTTGTGTGCCACGTGTTGCTGAACTTTTGTTTGGGTTATGCTTCTCTGTCTTTATTCCTCTGCACTTAGTGTCAACTGATCCAACATCTGATGAGTTACCCGAATCAATATTGATATCTCTTAATTGCACCCGACTGTCATTCATCTTAATGTCACACTTAGATTTGTGCTTTGCTCTTTCCTCAATGTACTCCTTAACCTTTCCCATGTGTTGGAGTAGTGTGTTTCTGAACGTGTCAACCTCAATTTCTGTGTGATCAGCAAAACACTTCATTGTCATCTCACTTTCATAGTCATAAACCATAGCGGAATTCGAATCGATGAACACCTGCAGTTGTTTGTTGAGCACACAGAGGGCAGCCATGGATCCAATATTGGAAGGTTCTGCTTGGTCAAGTTGTTGTCTTAATTGATCTAAATTAAGAATCATTATGTCTGTGAAAGTTTGAACATCTTGACCAAAGAGAGTAGCAAATGCACGTTCAAATCCCATCTTGAATCCAGTTCCCTCTAAAAGTACCGAGAGGTGTGAATGAAGTTGTCGAAAGCATTCAATGCAGAAACCCTTTGCATCATCAAGTAATTTAGTTGGCTGATGAATCACATTCTCTTGAGGATCCGAGCACGAAGATTCCATTGTAGCATTATCAAGCACAAGTACGTTAATTTGTTGTGAAGGGTTAGAAGTCTTATGTTCATCGATCATGTCGTACAATTTGAGTATATCATGTATGACTGAATCTGAAGAGTTTGACATGATGTGGACGTTGTTGGCATGAATATTACGATATTTAATCTAAACATCCTCTTCATGTTTTGATGATGACAAAGATGTAAGTTACAACATATAACGTAAAGTGCTTAAGTTACTTGTGATCACAATTCTTCTATGCATTCTTACGTCAACAAACCTCGACATCTCAACGTCTCAAGTATGCTTCAACTATCACTTAAGGTATGGATAAACAAGTGTTTTATACATCTCATGATCAAAGGGGTATTTAATTAACTAATACAAAGTTTATTTAATTATATAAACATATTATTTATTTTTGAAAAACACTTTTGGTAATAAAGAAAAATGTTTTAATCATACTAAATATATGATTTCAAACTTTTAACCAAAATTAGTTAGTTTTTCACCAAATAAACTTTCCCCACTAAAAGACATAAAATCTGGCCGTATCAGTAGGGCGGCCCCCATAATTAAAAGGGGCGGTCCCCTTAATTTTAAGGGGACCGGCCACGCTCCCCTGTCAGATTTGGTCAGAAATCTTTTGCCTATAAACACCACCTTAAACCTGGATTTTTTCCTCACCTTTTGCACAAAAATTTTCGGATCCAACTCTCTCTAAACATCCTTCTAAAACCCTTTGATCATAAGATTATTAATCTTTGTTTCAAGTGATCCAATTTCTCATCACTCAAAGTGCAAGAGAAGAATCCTCCCTATCATAAAGCCAAAGATTTATTAGGATCTAGTTAGTGCTTATGTGAAGTTGTGACTTATGTATATGTAATAAGTAGATCAAGATGATCTTACTTAGTAGTGATTTAATGAGTGAGTAAGAAGTAGTGGAAGGAAGTAGTAGTGTGGAAAAGACATGTAGTTGTGAAGATGTAGGTGTGTGATTAAGTAGTGGAGTTTAGAAGAAGTTGTGATGAAGTTGCGAAGTCGTGAAGACGTGAAGAAGTTGTGAAGCCGTGAAGAAGTTTAGAAGAAGTTGTGATGAAGTCGTGAAGTTGTGTAGAAGTTGTGTAGTAGTCGAAGTTGTGTTGTGAGATTGGTTCTAACTACTATTAGAACTCGACATTTAGCTTAGTGTCGTTAAATGGTGTAAGCAAAAGTTGTGTACGGTTTTCTCCGCCAAAAGGGAGCTTGTTGAGTAGTGAAGAAAACTCTCGAGTAGGTGACTCGGGGAGTGGAGTAGGAACAAGGAAGGTGTCCTTGTAGCCGAACCACTATAAATCATCGTGTCCGGTTTGCATTTCCTTTCTCTTATCTCTTATCATTTGTTCTTGCATTTATCGATTTACTTCTATGCTTGCCTACATGTCTTAGTTGTTGCTTATATAGTTGTGATGATTGATTGTGTTGAACATAGTAGTTAATATTGTGATTGTATGTATAATTGCATGATATGGTCAAATAGATTATTATTCACACTTCTCATATTAAGTTTAACTTGATAGATAATTTGATACAAAACGTTTTAAGATTTTAAAAGGAAAACGTATTCACATAAAGATCGACCAAAGCTTCATTCATAAAACTAAGCTTTTCCAAAAGCTTACATATATAATTGATCATATTTATTATATGTTGTTTTCCAAACAAACAATTGAATAAATTTGAATCAATATTTTAAAACAAAGTTTTTATAAAATGAAAAAGAAGGGAAAACTATTCAACCCCCCATCTAGTTTTCCACAATTGGTACCAGAGTCACGTCGCTCAAATTTTCAAAACAAATGGTTTTAAAAATTGAGTACGATCCATGTATCAAATTACCCATTAAGGAGGATTTAATATGAAAAGTGTTTTGTTGATTAACTTGTATTAGTTTTGATATTATATACACTAATTATACTAGCTCGAGATAAGAATTACGCTTAAAACAAGTGTTATATGTTCGTTCTTAAAATTAGAAAGTTAGACACTTTTCCACAAAGTCAGAAAACAATTTTTAACAAAAATTGCATTTTTGAGTATCAGATGGGCGGCCCCTTTAATTGTCTGGGCGGCCCCCTTAAATACTGGGCGGCCCCCTTAAATTTAAGGGGTCCGCCTGTTTGTTCGACAGTTTTTCAGAAACTTTGAAAAATCATATAAAATTAACCGTAACTCCGTAGAAGTCGTGCCACCCGGCGTTTTAAAGGTAATTGAGTCTACTTTCATTTAAAAATACTTACAAGTAACCATTACAAACTTAAATAAGTCAGAAAGTTAAAATACTACACGAAGGTCAAAAATTTAAGTCTTGTTTTAACGTAAAACTTGTATTTTACCTTTTCCTTCGAGTCGGGCATTCCTTGTCGATATATCTTTGAAAAATTAAGTATTTATGTTTTCAAAATATTGATCTTAATTAAATTTTAAAATGGATAGGAAACTATTTTATTTTCAAATAAAATCGAGCTAAGTAAACATTGGTATATATAATACACAAAACGACGACAAGTGTTTTATGTGCTATGTGAACTCATTTGTGATTTTACTTTGTTAATCGCTGCTATTTGTAATTTAGCTATTTGAATATCTTAGCATATGTGCCTTGTACTCTATTAGTTTATAGCTAGTTTTCTGGCTTATACTTAACTAGATCTTATGCTAGATTTCTTGCGTTAGGATTACAATATTATGCTTGCATTGCATATAGGTATAGATGGCTTAATGCTACTCAAACATCTTGTAAATAAGTTAAATATAATCACCTAAATATTTCAAACAATTAAATCTATTCTTAACAACACACTTAAATATTTTCAACAAATTACCTTGTTTTACCTTAAGTTGTTTAATAAGAGAAATTGAATCTTTGTAAAACATTAGTAGTAGTACAAAAGAAAAAGTATTTTCAAAATCTAAAGTGTGTTCATTATAAGTAACAATGAAGAGTCTTTCACATAAACAAAACTTATAACAATCATGAAGTAATAAGTCAAATTTCAATCACTCACCAACCTCACTCATTAAGAATCTCAGGATTAATAGAACACACTATCAAAATGTCTATTTATTTTAAATGAGTGTTTGTGAGGGTCAAGAAAGATCTTGATATTATATCAATTCATTATTCAAATTATGGTTGATATATTCATCAAATCTAATTGACATGTTTTTTAGTATGGACAAGAAATTGGATTGTTGTTTGCTTAGTTTCAAGATTACATCAAATTTTAACAAAGGATATAGTCTTGAATCTACATACTCAATCACACTAAGATTGATATGAAAATATTTACATCCTTTGTAGATGAAAAGAATATGCATTGGATCATAACTCACACTTGTGTTGACAATGCCATATTGAATCTACTTGTCCAATAGTTGTGTTCCAAATATTAGAATAACATGTTTAGCACATGCATAAAATATACAATGAAGTAGGATTGACGACTTGGATGTTTCATCCGAAATATTCAATCAATTTACATTGCAAAGCAATGGATAAATGTGTCATATTTCTAAAAACCAAACATGAGCAAACTAACAACATATGTAAACTTTGCTCACACTACTTAAAATCATCACTTCAAGCTAAAATACATATTTAAGAACAATACACACTATATATTATATGTACTTCATTTTCTTTGTAGCATGAATGGTTGTGTTACAAGATAATGCACTACACTTTTCTTTTTAAAATAATTTAAGTTATTAAAATTGAAAAATAACTTGTCACAATGCATAAACAAGTAAAATTCATTTTGTTTCAAATACTAGTTAAAATTATGATATATATAACATTGAAAAAAATCATAGAAAATAATATTTGCTTTATGATTGGCTCTGAACGGTCAACCTAAACTGACCAGGTGATGGTCAACAAGGTCAAAGGCTTAGAGTCAATGCTCCGCGGAATATAGTGTTTCCCCGGGTCGTTATGTCCCGACGAGGTGTGAATGGTTAACAAACGGTTAAGTGATCGGGTGAATTTGGATGGAAAGGGGTTTGTGATTGATTACACTACTGATTTGTACGAAGAAATAGCTTAAATAAGCTATATGAATAAGACGGGAAAGAAGGAAAAACCAGAAACGTTTAAAACTTAAAAACGCGTACGTTACGTTTAAATAAAACGTAAACGTACGAAATAAAAAGTGAAAACGGAAATCTGAAAACACCCAGGGGGTGAAAATGACTTTTTTACAAACTACAAGATAATCAAAAATTTTTAGAAAAAGAAAATTACTTTTTACACTAATTAATTATTTAATATTAATTAATTACTAATTATTACTAATTATTAATATTTATATAACTTAAATATAATAATATTGATTAAATACTAAAAAGGTGAAAATAAAATTCCTAAAATTATAAAATAACTAAAAATAAGTTTTAAAAATAAAAAGATGTATTTTTGTCTTTTTGTGAATTTTCTATTAATTAATTACTAATTACCTAATTAAACTATTTTAAATTAAGAAAAATAGCATATGAACAGCAAAAATTCTAATAAAATTTATAAAATTATTTTATAACATATAAAAGCTATAAAAAAATATAAAAACTAGGTTTTACTAAATAAAAACTAATTAAGCTATTTAAAACTAATTATTAATTAATAATTAATAAAACTAAGATTAATTCTAATAAATACTAAATAATAAAATAAAAATCTGAGAAAATTACTATAAATACTTTAATATAAGAGGTAATTAATAAAAATGCCAAATACTTAATAAAAATATAAAAATGAAAATTAAAATTAAATAAAATTAAATAGAAACTATCACTTAAAAATTAAATTGGATTTTTGGAATTTTTCTTTTTGAAAACTGATTTACACCTAAAAACAACAAACTTTTGTAAAAACAAAAGTTTTATAACTTAAAAATAAGCTGTGGAGGGCTTAAAAGCCTTGACAGTTGACCACAGTTGACCAAGTGGGAAAATGAGCTCAATTGAGCTTTGGTGGGGTCCACAATGGTTAAATCTAGTGTAAATAAGTTATTAGAACATAATTAAGCTGGAAAAAGCCACTTGGGACCACAGAATAAGCAAATGGGTCAAAATAAGCAATTCCAAAAATCAAGTAGCACTCAGAAATGGGACAAAGAGTTTGGCTTGATTCAAGTGGGGTCCACAGGGATTTAGGTCAAACCAAGGGTCAAACCATTGAGCCTGGTAGGAGGGGGTTGAAATGAACCAAGTTGGGAGTAGTGGCCCACTGGGGTGATCAGAAAACCACCACAAAGTGGTGGTGGTGGCCACTGATCTGCTGAGACAGAGCAGATTGCAGCCCTGCAGATGTCTTTGGAGCTAAGTGGGGCCCACACAAAAATTCCTAAAAATCAAAGGGTGATGAGAACATGAAATTTAGATGATAGGCTATCTAAGGAAACAAGTTTCACAACCTAAGACCAAACTCATAAATCCATAAAAATCATGCAATTTTGGGAAAATTCTGAAATGTAAAACTTTTGACTTTTCACATGAACTAACACTTTGACTTTTATGAACTTCTACTGATCTAAACTAACCTAATATGTTATACTAAGCTGTTATGAGGCTAAATTAATGAAGAACAACAAATTTTAAAATGAAATGATGAGATTTGGGAGCTTAACTGCTCAACAGTGAACAGATAAGGAGTTGAGATTGTGATTTTGACTTTATGGCTAAGGAGACTAGTATTTGATGCTTGAAATTACTTAATAGAACCTAAAGTGACATGGTTAAACTTAAAACAACAACTAAAACACCAAGTATGCCTGAGAACACTTCTGTGCCAAACACACCCTTAAGTCCAATGATATGAATTAAACAAGATGAAACTGGAAATAAAGTATAATCTACCACTCAGAAACTATCCAATAAACCATAATGAAGCAAAATAAGCAAGGAAAAGTAACTAAAAAGCACAAATTACCACAATAACAGATTATGCAATATAATGAGAAAATCTTACAATCAAGTCAATGCAAAGAACTGAGACCACAGGCTCAACCTCCAATCCTATTACTCACCATGAGTTCTAGACCATAAAAACATCCAAAATGAAGCATGCTTCAAGCCCACATCACCTTCTTTTCTGAATTTTCATTTTCCACCATTTTTGAACTATTTTTGTGATTTTTCTAAATTTGAATTAGATATGAGTAAAAGACTTTAAGAAGCTTACAAAAACATCTTATTAACCTGAATGAGCTCATTAAACAACCAAACCACAGCTTTTGATAACCTTAAAGTTAAAATGGTATTTAACTGAAAAAAATAGTAGAGTCTGAATTTGTGAGTAAGACTTCAAATTAAACTGAAATAGATTTGATTTAATACTAAAAGTACTTAATACAAGCTTCTGAAACTAAAAAGTACAACTAGAAACTAAAAATTACAATGAAGACTAAACTACTACTATCTATGCTACACTAACTACTGCATTACTCTGCTTCTTTCTTCACTTACATTGGTTCTGGATGAATTCTCTTTCTTTCCCACTCAATCCCAGCCATTGGATGGCTTCCATCAATCACAGCCGTTCAAATGTTGTTTTGGCGCCAAAAGGTCAAAAGCAGGTAAAGTGGTGTTTGGTGTGATAATTTAATGAGGGGAGGGTTTTGGTTGAGTGTAGGTGAGTTTTATTTAATGGAAAGGTGAGTTGGTGAAGACTTTGGAGGAGGGGGGAACACAGTTGCAGGTTTCATGGAGGATGGAGTAGGGTGATGAACAGTGTCGAGAGGGTGTGGGGGTTGACTGGGTGTTGACCGGTGGGTTTTATTAATAAAAATGGGAGTGGGCCTTGTGGATTGGGCTTGGGACTTGATTTTGGACCAGGCCATGTGTTTGGATTGGGTAAATAACAAAATGAGTCCCTTTGGTTAAATATTGCACAAGGACCAAGTTTGTAATTTTCATAAACTTGGGGACTGAAAATGAAACTTTCCCAAAGTGCTCATAAGTACCAAAATTGCCAATCACCAATATTTCAAAACCATTTTTTTTTTTTTTTGCTATTTTCATTTTTTAAATATTTCCTGGGGACTAAATTTGTAAATTTCTAAACCTCGGGGACTAAACTTGCAATTTTCTAAAAATTTCACCCAAGGACTATTTGTGATACATTTTGATTTTCCAAGGGCAAAAAATGATTTTCCTTTCAAAAATATCCCACCAGGGGCTGAATCTGCCAAAATCTGTAACTCCAGGGACTAAATTGTAATTTTCCAAAACTTTTCCAATTTTTCACAAAAAGACAAAATATGACAACTTATGATTGTAACAGGACCTTTGGTGATAATTTTTCATATTTTGAATATCCAGGGACTAATTTTGTCATTTTATGAAAGTTGGGGGACTAAAACTGCCAATTTTGCAAACTTTGTGCGTTTTTCATTTGTTTTTGCTCATTTTGCATCTAAAACATATAAAACACAATTTTGAAATATTTCTAGTATTTTGATGCATTTCTGAGTGTTTTTGTATGTTTTGCAGTTCAGATTTGACCAAAAATTATGAGTGTTTGAGCACTCATCACTTTAGAATTTATAAATGTCTAGTTTTGATATCATTTGTGAATCACAATCTCATTTAAGATAAATAATCATAATGAGATTCATTTTTCAAGATATGCTAAGGAGCATTCTTAAATCAAGCACATTTATTAAATCAAGTAATATGCCATCAAAACCAAATAACCGGTTAATCATGAACAAAAGATTAAAACTTTGCGTTTACTCTTATCTAAACATTTAACACATCTCTATTGGGATAGTGAGTAAAATATATCATGTAGACTTACCTTCATAAAAACATGATGTTTGAGTCACATTAAGCCAAGTTCTAGTGAATCAAGCAAACTTCATATTTGGTACTCTTCGATAGGTAAATTTAGGAACTCAATTTCTTCTAAAAAGAGAATGACTACTGGAGAATCTATTGACTAGAAATTCAATTTAACCTAACGGTTGAATTGCTTCTATGTGAGAAGTTGGGTGTGTGTAACCTGTAAAAATGGTCGTGTTTAGCCTGAATCGAGCACCACTAGTAATAGTCTCATACTCATTCTCAAACTTGATTAAATTGCTCTTCCTAAATATACCTAATGCTAGTTTACTTTTATGAACTTTGCTTCTCAATAGATGCTTTCATTCCTAGATTTATGGCATATCGCATATATTTTATTTCTAGACGATTATTTGCTCCTATGTGATTTGATTGTATGCCTTTACATGGTGTACTCTATATGTATCATTCATCTAGGTATATTTTTCTTACCCTTAGATCCTACACCCTCATTTCATGAGAACCTTAGTGTCATAATCCGATAGGTCATATTAGTCTCATAATATATCCGGATGAGCATGAATTTAATGGGAAGGGAAATCACACTCACTCACATATATCCTTCTACCTCACACCCAAAACCGAGTCATCCTTTGTACTACCAATCTTGAGTCATCCACCATTTCCATGTCCTCAAAGAAACCAAGAATCAATATCATACCTCCTAAATCACTCCTCATTAATACCTCCTAAACCAACACGTTTTGTCTAACCAATCCAACACCTACTATCCTTCCATAAACACATAATCAAAATCATCATTCAACCCATCATGTCATCTCCCAACAAACCTAACATCATTATTATCACCCCACATACAACATCCAAACTACCATCCACACATGATGAATCACTTTCATCCATACCTTCATCATGCTTTCATGATCACCCAAATGAAACCATTCTTTTAGCTCAACAAGACAACCTAACTATCACCCTCACTAATAAACTTCCACATTCATCTCACTCAATTCTACCAAATGACCCTTTTGAGGATCATACTCAATATCAAAACAATAACCATCAATCTCAACCAAACATGAATCATAAGTTTCATGGCCAAACCTCAATCCCTAATCACAATCCAACCCCACCATCATCACCTTCTCCGAACATGAAAAGTTCGTTGAAGAGCTCAAAGAAGCTCATGAGCTTAATGCTCTTCTTGCGTTGCATCTTATTCAACGCAATTTGGATCAAAAACCTACCTCCACCAACTCATCTCCATCAAACAATTTGATCCATCTTGAAAACCATATCATAAATTGCATTTGCTGCACCTACCTTGAAAAACAAACCTTTGTTCTCAATGAACATCTCAATTGGATTGAGTATCTACTCACTAGGACGACTCAAGATTACACCAACACTCCATCACCACCACTTCTATGTTCATCTCCTAGTGCTCCCAATGCACCATCCAAAACACCATCAACTCAAGGAACCTCTACCTCCTCCATACCATTCTCATCATCTCCTATCAATCCACCAACCTATAACCCCGTCCCATGGAGCTTACTTGAAGCTCATAGAGACACTTACCTTTGTTGCATCCACAACCGAACAATTGTGTTCAGACTAAGTGATGAGATACAATACAAGTTTTCTCACATTGAAAACTTGTTGCATCCTCCACCACCAACAACAAACACAACACCTCCACCACCATCAACAAAACACCTAAAAATCCCATGATTCACTATCATCCACCCTTGTCGAACGATATATTAATCTAAACCATAATTGTCAAACCTTTGTCATCACCTTCCCTTTACATTCACGATCATCCCTCCTCATTCTCCTACATTTTCCTAGGTTCTAATCTTTGCATTAGGTTCTAATTTTTTTTTTTAATTTAGGTTGTTGTTTTTAAAACAATAATTGCATGTGTCATACTTTTAGTGCATATACCTAATATGTCCATATATTGTTCCCCTATTAGTTTCATGCATATATCTATTATCATCATTATATATATGTGCACTTGTCTACTAACTTTGTTTTGAAGGATTACTTCACCGCTCGATTCTTTGGTAGCCAAAACAAGTTTTGAGCATACACCAAGGGGGAGCATTGAGCTTGATAGGATCAAGGCTTCACTTACGATGATGCAAGCTCGCCTTTTACATTCTATCTCAAGAGTTCAAGCGTAGTAGAAGTCTCGTCTTAGAGTCCACCTTTTTGCTTCGACAAAAGGGGGAGAAGAAGTGTAAACAAGTAACTTATACATTTTACTATAAGTTATAATTTACATAGTTTGTCATCATCAAAAAGGGGGAGATTGTTGGCATGAATATTACGATATTTAATCTAAACATCCTCTTCATGTTTTGATGATGACAAAGATGTAAGTTACAACATATAACGTAAAGTGCTTAAGTTACTTGTGATCACAATTCTTCTATGCATTCTTATGTCAACAAGCCTCGACATCTCAACGTCTCAAGTATGCTTCAACTATCACTTAAGGTATGGATAAACAAGTGTTTAATACATCTCATGATCAAAGGGGTATTTAATTAACTAATACAAAGTTTATTTAATTAAATAAACATATTATATATTTTTGAAAAACACTTTTGGTAATAAAGAAAAATGTTTTAATCATACTAAATATATGACTTCAAACTTTTAACCAAAATTAGTTAGTTTTTCACCAAATAAACTTTTCCCACTAAAAGACAGAAAATCTGGCCATTTCAGTAGGGCGGCCCCCTTAATTATAAGGGGCGGTCCCCTTAATTTTAAGGGGACCGGCACACAATTAAGGGGACCGGCCACGCTCCCCTGTCAGATTTGGTCAGAAATCTTTTGCCTATAAATACCACCTTAAACCTGGATTTTTTCCTCACCTTTTGCACAAAAATTTTCAGATCCAACTCTCTCTAAACATCCTTCTAAAACCCTTTGATCATAAGATTATTAATCTTTGTTTCAAGTGATCCAATTTCTCATCACTCAAAGTGCAAGAGAAGAATCCTCCCTATCATAAAGCCAAAGATTTATTAGGATCTAGTTAGTGCTTATGTGAAGTTGTGAGTTATGTATATGTAATAAGTAGATCAAGATGATCTTACTTAGTAGTAATTTAATAAGTGAGTAAGAAGTAGTGGAAGGAAGTAGTAGTGTGGAGAAGACATGTAGTTGTGAAGATGTAGGTGTGTGATTAAGTAGTGGAGTTTAGAAGAAGTTGTGATGAAGTTGTGAAGTCGTGAAGACATGAAGAAGTTGTGAAGCCGTGAAGAAGTTTAGAAGAAGTTGTGATGAAGTCGTGAAGTTGTGTAGAAGTTGTGTAGTGATCGAAGTTGTGTTGTGAAATTGGTTCTAGCTACTATTAGAACTCGACATTTAGCTTAGTGTCGTTAAATGGTGTAAGCAAAAGTTGTGTACGGTTTTCTCCGCCAAAAGGGAGCTTGTTGAGTAGTGAAGAAAACTCTCGAGTAGGTGACTCGGGGAGTGGAGTAGGAACAAGGAAGATGTCCTTGTAGCCGAACCACTATAAATCATCGTGTCCGGATTGCATTTCCTTTCTCTTATATCTTATCATTTGTTCTTGCATTTATCGCTTTACTTCTATGCTTACCTACATGTCTTAGTTGTTGCTTATATAGTTGTGATGATTGATTGTGTTGAACATAGTAGTTAATATTGTGATTGTGTGTATAATTGCATGATATGGTCAAATAGATTATTATTCACACTTCTCATATTAAGTTTAACTTGATAGATAATTTGATACAAAACGTTTTAAGATTTTAAAAGGAAAACGTATTCACATAAAGATCGACCAAAGCTTCATTCATAAAACTAAGCTTTTCCAAAAGCTTACAAATATAATTGATCATATTGATTATATGTTGTTTTCATACTAAACTCTAATTGAAGTTTTCCAAACAAACAATTGAATAAATTTGAATCAATATTTTAAAACAAAGTTTTTATAAAATGAAAAAGAAGGGAAAACTATTCAACCCCCCTTCTAGTTTTCCACAGACGTGCACGGGATTTTACACTTCTATGACTTAAACCGAGAAATAGATTCTTTCACGGGATTTTACAAAATCAAGAAGAAACCATGAAACACCAAACGCTGGAGACAAACTTGATGATCAGTTTATGGACTTGATGATCAGTTGATGTTGTTTAGTTGTGATCTTAGTTCGGTTGATGCAAGTTTGGCCTCGAAAATTTGGTGAAAATTTGGTCTAAAAACTTAAAACCTCAATAACTTCACTCCGGAGGTGATTTGGGCCTCGAAAAATTCGTTTCATGACTTTGTCGGGAAACATCACAATATTCAGCCTGTTCTGGATGTTTTGACAGCTAATTCGCTGAAAACGGAGTTACGGTTCAAAAGTTATTGCCGTTTGAAGTTTTGACGTAAAAAGTAAACTTTGGTCAAACTGCAACTTTTGCAAATCGCTAAGAGCAAACCGCAAACTTCAGGTAATCACAATCAATAAGTAATCACAGGATTAGGCAAGGTAACCGCAAGGAGCAAACCGTAATAAGGTGCAAACCGCAATAAGGAGCAAACCGCAGGATGAGTTAAACGCTAGTGAAGTAAACGCAAAAAAGCAAACCGCAGGAGTAAACCGCAACTCACTAAAGTCCAAAACAGTCGCTATCTTGCGTTTTGTCCTTATATGCAATAAAGTAAACGCAACTAAGCAAAACACAAGATTTAGCAGCAAACTGCAATGAGGAAATGGAGCAGAATAGCAAACCGCAAGTATGAAAAACGTCCCAAAATCAATCCCAACAACAAATAACGTTTGATATAGTATATCCAACTGAGAAACTATGTAATACTAACACCAATGCTCACAAAAGTACGTCCATAACATATCAAATAACCCATGAAAGATCAAACCAAGATGTTTTCAAGAAAACTCTTCTAACTCACAAAAACTACACAAAACCACACCAAATCCGATTCTACAAGGCCCAAAGATGAAACATTGGCTCTTGATACCAATTGTAGGATACTAATAATTATAACATGTATGGTTTTGTGATTAGATAGATTCAAAGAATGAAAGAAAACTAGAGAGAGAAAGAAGTTGGGAGGATTTTCTAAAGAGAGCAAGAGATGAGAGAAAATATGAGAATGTTAGATTAGAATGAAAAGCTCCAACCCACTCCACATGTGGAGAGGGGTATTTATAGTTTCTTACAAAAAAAGATAAAGCGCCCACACCCGGGCTGTGGATCAGGCATATAGTAGGTAAAGACCCGTCCTTCTTCCACGGTGTTACTTAAACTAATTCTAACTAATAACTTGACTAACTACGAGCTAACTTAATGCTATTACAATATTTAGGTGACCTAGTCTTTCATAGGAATATTTGTATTCCTAACATGCGGTCTTGGGGCAATGCAAAACCAAGCATTTTTAGCCTATACACTATGCAAGCAAAACTTTAACCGAGGCTCAAGCTCACTACACCACAACAGAAAAAGAATTGTTATCCGTGGTGTATGCTTTCGAGAAATTTTGGCCATACTTGATCTTGTCGAAAAGCATAGTATATACGGATCACTCGGCTCTCAAATATCTCTTTGCAAAGCAAGATGCAAAGCCGAGATTGCTCCGATGGGTTCTCCTCCTACAAGAATTTGATATCATCATACGTAATAAAAAAATAGAGCCGAGAACGTTGCTGCTGATCATTTATCTCGATTAGAGAACCCTCATCAAAGTGTTCTCGAAAAACAGGAAATAAATGAAATGTTTCCTCTCGAGACACTTAACATGGTAATCTTTTCGTGGTGATTCGAGTACCCCATGGTTTGCCGATTTTGCAAACTACCATGCGGGTAATTTTCTGGTGAAAGGGATGTCGTCCCAACAAAAGAATAAGTTTTTCAAAGATGTGAAACATTACTTTTCGGACGACCCCTATTTGTTTAAAATTTGTGCGGATCAAGTCATCTGAAGGTGTGTGTACGGGAAAGAAGCCAATGACATTCTCAAGGCTTGTCATCATGGACCCACCGGGGGACACCATGGCCCGAATTACACCGCCAAGATGGTGTTTGATTCTGGATTTTATTGGCCTACCATCTACAAAGATGCCCATGACTTGGTCAAATCTTGTGACTCTTGTCAACGTCAAGGAAAAATTTCGCGAAGAGATGAAATGCCACAAAATATCATTCAAGTTTGCGAGATCTTCGACGTTTGGGGCATTGATGGGCCCGTTCCTGTCCTCAAGAGGGAACAAATACATACTCGTGGCTGTCGACTACTTATCAAAATGGCTTGAAGCGAAAGCGCTCCCCACCAACGATGCCCGAGTTATTGTCAAGTTTCTTAAATCTCTCTTCTCTCATTTTGGAACTCCCCGTGCCATCATTAGTTATCGTGGTACGCACTTTTGCAACGACCAATTTGCAAAGGTCATGCTTAAGTACGGCGTTCCTCACCGCCTTACTACCGCGTATCACCCTCAAACAAGTGGCCAAGTGGAGGTTTCAATTCGAGGGTTGAAAAGAATTCTTGAAAGGACCGTAGGCGAAAACCGTGCCTCTTGGTCGGAAAAGTTAGATGATGCTCTATGGGCTTTCCGCACGGCTTATGAAACCCACATCGGGTGTACCACTTATAAGCTCGTGTATGGGAAAGCGTGTCATCTACCGTTGGAACTCGAGCACAAAGCCTATCGGGCCTTAAAGCATGCCAACTTTGACCTAAAGTCCGAGGGTGATCATAGGAAAGTTCAACTCAATGAACTTCATGATCAAGCTTACGAGAACTCTTTGATATATAAAGAGAAAACAAAGATCCACGACTCCAAAATCAAGAACTGCGTTTTCAACGTTGGTGACCGATTCATTTTTTTTAACTCTAGATTAAAGATATTCTCGGGTAAGCTCAAAACCCGCTGGACAAGACCATTCACTGTTGCCAAAGTATTCCCTTATGACACCGTCGAGTTATCTCAAATCGACGGACAAAACTTCAAGGTGAACGGTCATAGGTTAAAGCACTATTTTGGAGGGGACATACCACCCATGGTTGTCCCGGATCTCCAAACTTTTCCCATGGACCAATGAATTCGGGGTCGAGTCAAGCTAGTGACTCGGTTAACATAAACACTAGCATTGTATGGGTGACAACCCGTGTTTTTGACTTCTTTCTATTTTCTAATAAATAACGAGAAGAGGGCAACCTCTTTGGTGTCTTGTGTTTTGTGATTGTTGTGAATGTTTAGGATTTTCTCGAAGGGTGGTGACTCTCGTGCTCGTGTTTTGTCTTTACACCACTCGAGTCTCGTTCATCAGTGCCCAAGGAAGTCTGGTATCCAAAAATCTTATTGACTAACGTTATCTTTTGGCATAATTCATAAACGGCCTTAGATGTTACGTAGGATGACCCTTACCTTTGAAACATTGAGGACAATGTTTAACTTTAGTCTAGGGGTATCTTCGATTTGATTTGACTTGCACTTTCATATAGCCGTTTACTCATGTAAACCCGTTTTTCCCAAAAAGAAAATGAAAAAAATGATCAAAAAAGTACAAAAAAATGAGAAAAAAAATGAAAATCTTTGCAAAAATATAATAAGTTTTGACATCTTGTTTGACTTTCCGCTAAGTAGAGTAGGAATAGAAATTTTGACTTGACCGGGTGTGTTAAGCCCTAGCTTGTTCCCTTAACTCTTTAGGCTAAGCATCCGCGGTTTTCATTACTTGAGATTTTAAATTTACAGAGAACGAGAAATGATAGAAAAGTTAATTGTGTGATTAGATGCTAAACATGGAATAGTTGGAATTCTTTATAGCTCATAACGGTTATTTGTAGTTCCTTGCTCCCGCAAGATTGAAAACCCAAAAATAAAATAATTAGAATTACGCGTTTTCAAAAGTTGTCTAAATTTCCGCTCACTTTACGTGATGGCATAAGCATTAAATGGGCCTTGGATCCTTTATTCTGAAAGGCGTTTAGGTTTTGGAACTCCCCGTTTTGTTGTATGCCACATGAGGTTCACAAATAACACCATTAATATGTAATAAATGCCAAAAATAGCCTACGGTTCGACAAGCGGATCCTTGCATCCTTTGTTCTGAAAGGCTTTTAGGTCTGGGATATTCACGTGAAGCTCCGTATGTTTGAGGTACAAGTTATATACATAAATTCAAATGAAAAAAATGATGAAAAATGCTGAAAATTAAAAAATGAAAAAATATAATAAATGTGGTGTGAATGTGTGAGCCTTTTGAGTTAAAATTTAAACAATTTTTAAATTCGCCTAAATTTATTAGACTTTAAACCTATCTGAACGAAAATGAGAAATCATTTCCTTAAAAAAGTCTAGATACAATAAGACTTGGGAGCAGAAATTTACAATTAGCATTTATGAGTAGTGTTAGCATCTAATGACATTTTTGGCTATGATTCCGTTTTAGGCTTAGCTTGGGAACTCGTAAAAAATCAGGGACGATGAATTCTATTCGTATGGACACTTTTCTCTGAGATGTGTTTCTTACTCTGTGACCCTAAACATTATTGAAAAATGATGAAAGTCAAACATCCCGTCACACAATAAGTGTAAAAAGTACATAAATAGTAGTGTATGAAATAAAGTTGAAAAACGGGGCGTTTTCAGGAATAAATGATTTTGTACCCTCTTTTGAACATTTTGCTACTTCTTCAATGTTAGTAAAAAGAGTTATGAAAATTATTTATCTTGTAGAGCGTGAATTGATCCCATTGCGTGATGACACGACGATACCTTAGTCTGGGGGATTTTGGTGTGTGCTTATTCACACACCTTTTTTCTTACAAAATTAAGACCAAAACAACCAAAAATTAACAAAAAAAAAATGCCAAAGATACTGTATTTTTGTGTTTGTGATCGTGCAGGAACGGATATTGCAAAAACAGGCATAATTGAGGCCAAAAAGACAAAAACGAGCATGAGACTTGGAAAATTGTCAATAGCCGAAGCTTGGATGGGAAACAAAGCATGATGGAGCATTACCAGATCGACTCGACACAATTTTGAAGAAAAAGACAAAAAGTCAAAGTCGAAAAGTCAAAGACAAAGTCAATCCTGGGAATGTGACATTGAGGAGAGTGTAGAAAACCAAACCAAAACCCGTAATCACTTTCTACCCTTACCCTTAACCCAAAATTACCAAACTACCCTTCACCCGACACCAAATTACCATTTTACCCTTTTTATCCCGAGCTTAAATGGAAAATCATTTTTTAAAACCCTTTTTCCAAAAACAATTTTCAAAATAAAATCACAAGACCCCTTTTTGTCAAAACATTTTTATTATTATTATTATTATTATTATTATTATTATTATTATTATTATTATTATTATTATTATTATTATTATTATTATTATTATTATTATTATTATTATTATTATTATTATTATTATTATTATTATTATTATTATTATTATTATTATTATTATTATTATTATTATTAGTATTATTTTTATTAAATTATTAATATTAGTATTATTATTAATATTATTATTAATATTAGTATTATTAATATTATTAATATTATTATTATATATAAAAAAAACTACAAAAATATTTGTTTGTACAAAATCAGTTTTTTTTTTTAAACCTTAACACACCTAAAACTAAACCAAATCTTACACCCAAATCCTAAACCCAATCCATCACCAACACATCCTTAATCCTAATCCAATCCAACACACCACCAACAGCCCACCTATCTTAACCCTAGCCCAAAAACCAGAAACAATAAAACACGCCTTTTTCTTTTTACAACTTGGTCAAATCCCAGTCAAACCACACCCTCTTCTTCCCCACTTCACCCTCCTTTCCCGCCAAGTAAACAC
Source organism: Artemisia argyi (assembly GCA_030686995.1). NCBI lineage: Eukaryota > Viridiplantae > Streptophyta > Magnoliopsida > Asterales > Asteraceae > Artemisia > Artemisia argyi. The sequence goes on from CM060707.1 coordinate 85,395,466, forward strand.
CCCCTCCATAGCTTTTCTCCTGCAATACTCCACCTTCCATCAAAAGTCCCCCTTCACCTCTCCCCATATCTCTTCCTCCAAGAATATATCACGAGTTACCCATACCTAACACCTCCACTCTGGCAATCCACTATCATGTTTTCCCACCAAAACCAAAACAAGGGTCAGGATCACTTATACTTTAATTGGACAGCTGGGATTGAATTGGAAAAGCACAAGGAAGACATTTGTGCTATTTGCTCTCACAAAAGAAGCACAAGGAAGGAGAAAACCCTAATTCGACATTAGTATAAATAGGAAGTTGTTGTAAGCCTTAGGGCATCTCATTTTTTTTCTCTTGTATTTTTCTTTTAGTAACCTTAATTTTCATTTGTAATTCAGTTTCTGCAATTTAATATAAGTATTAATTCAGTTTCAAGCTTTTTCCCATTTTCATTCAAAATTTGCAATTATTGTTGTTTATGTTAAAATTGTTTCACAAACTGTTTTAACAGCTATCCCAAGCTTCTTAGTTGTTATTTCCAGTTTCAAAACAGAAAAATTCAAGAAAAAAAATACTTAGCAAAATCAAAAATAAATAAAAAAAATTGAAGAAGAAGGCTGGAGCAGGGTGAATATGGGATGACCTTGGTATTAGAACTCCATGGGGAGTATAGGATGTGATTTTGAGTTATGGTTCTTACTTGTTTCGACTTTGGATCCACTTGTAAGCCATTTGTCCTATTTTTATGCATAATCTGCTATTTTCAAATATTGTTGTTATTCATTGTTTAACTGTGTTTAATTAAGTTTATATTATGTTAGTTTAAGCTAATCTAGTGTTTACATTGCTTAATACCTCAAATTGCTTTGAAAACTGTTGAAACTGTCTCAACTAGGGGTGTTTAGATTAAGTTGTTGAACTGTGCTATTGTTGTTGTCATTAGTCAAAAACCATCTAGGTAATACTCCTAGGCTCTAACTAGCTCTGTCCAACTGTTGCTTTGGTAAATTTCAAGCAAAAAGTCAAAATTAGCTTTGCATCTCACATATGCTTAACTATTTGAAAATTAGGTTAGCATAATCTTCATTTAGGGTTAAAACTTGCTTAGCTAGCTCAAATTAGTCTCCATATAGCTTAGTTTAACTTATCTAATCACCTAGGATCAACTGAATCTCAGTTTAATCAAAGTTTACAAAAATCAAAAAGTCAAAGTTTAACAAATGCTCAAAAGAAGGTGTAATTTTAATTTGCTCATTGTTAAGAGTTAAGATCTATAACTTTGGGGAATTGATGTTTGCCAATTTGTAATTCCTGGACAAATTTTTGTGTAATTTTAAAAAAATTTCTTGACCACTTTTTCATGGCTTAAAGTTCACTGTCTGAGCATGCAACTGCCCTGCACCCAGCATTACCCCTTTTGGCCCGTTTTTCAATTGACCACAACTTGGTCAATCCTTGACCATTTGGCTTAATCTTTGGTGCTTTGTGGAGCCTGCTAGGCTGTTTTGTTATATCCACCCTTTGTTTGCACTTATAAGCTTGTTTGTTAGCTTGAATTAGCCTCCCAAGTTGCCCCTTTGTGTTGGGAATTCTGCTAAGTAAGAATTCTGCTGAAGGTTACTGTTGAAGAGCTGGTTCCTGCTGAAGCAGTGTATCTGCTGAAGTCTAGTTTCAGCATTATTAGTTTCTGCGGATATAGTATTTCCGTATTTTATGTATATAGTTTGGATATGCATGAGTTTATTTAGGAAGTGATAATGCATATCTTTTAGTAGTTTTAGAATATGCGTTTCTTGGGAAACGGTTTAGGGTTCCTTGTGTATAAAAGGAACACACGATTATGTATTGAATGAGGTTTTTAGAAAACACTTTCATTATTATTAAAAGATCCATAGAGGATCAAAAGTTCTTAGTATTAAACTTGTGTTTGTTTCCGCTTTAAAATACAAGTTACAGAGATTGTCTATTAGTGTGTTAGTGATTACATTAACATTACTAACGATTCTAGAGTGCTCAAGAAGATCTATCAAGGTCTTATATTCAACAAGTGGTATCAGAGCCTCAAGATAGTCTCTGTGATACTGAGAAACACAAATCTTACACCATCTAAATCCAAACCAATCAAGGAAAATGCCTGGAACAGACGATGAAGTTGATACAACCCAGAACCTTAACACCACTTCTCTCCAATAACTCAACCTCTCCAACAGTAATGCTAAATTTCCATACTTGAAGAATGCTGAAGACTATGATTTGTGGTCCATGAAGATGCAGAACTGGATCACAAACATTGACTGGAACCTTTGGGAGGTTGTCCGAAAAGGGAACAGCCTGAAGAAGCATGTTAAAGATGCTGATGGGATAGTTACAATTATAGGTCCCAAAATTGCTGAAGAGGTTCTAGCCGTGCAAAGGGAGAATAAAGTAAGAACAATACTGCTCCAAGCTATTCCAGATGACCACATGGGTGACTTCCACTTCATGGAGGATGCCAAGGACATTTGGATGGCAATAAAGGCTAGATTTGGTGGGAATGATGAATCAAGAAGGTTGAAGAAGTCAATGTTGAAGCAGCAGTTTCAAGAGTTTCTGATATCTGAGGAAGAAGGAATCCACAAAGGCTATGACAGGTTCCACCGAATCTTAAGTCAACTTAATCAGCTGAAGGCTAGGCCAGATAATGAGGACTGCAATGCTAAGTTTCTGAGATCCTTGCCACCATCTTGGTTGCAAGTCAGCATTGCTCTCAAAGCTAAAGGAGGGTTGGACATGATTTTCTTTGATGACCTCTACAACAGACTCAAATCTCTTGAGCCTGATGTTAGAAGTCCCATTCGACCATCCACTCACTCAGCCTTCGTCAGCACCACTACTAAACCGGTGCACCATGCCTCAAATTCTTACACCTCAGGAGCATCTTCTCAAACCCAAACTAAATCAGCTCCTAAATCAAAATCCAGTAGTGTAATGGATGATATTGTTCATTCATTTGTGGCTAAATATGAACATCAGCAGTTTCTTGCTTATGAGGATTTTGAACAGGTGGATCCATTGGAGATGGAGGAGATGAACTTGAAATGGCAGCTAGCAATGATTTCTATGAACATTAAGAGGTTTGAGACTAAGTCTGGAAGAAACTTTGGTTTTAATGGAAGAGAGGCAGCAAGGTTTGACAGAAGGAAGGTTAAATGCTACAATTGTGGTCAAGTGGGCCATTTTTGAAGAGAATGCAAGGAGAGGAAGTCTGGTGATGAAGTTAGATATGGCTCATATCCATTGGAATTAGGGACTTCTAAGGCTACACCTTCAAAGGCTTTGGTGACTCTGGATCACCAGATTGATTGGGCTGAACATGAACCTGCTGAAGAGGAAGCTTCTACTTCTACTCAAGTGAATCTGATGGCATACTCACCTTCAGAGGACAAGAAGGAACAAGTCTCCTTGATGGGGATCTCTCAGGTACACAACTGTGTGTTTGGATGTAGTGTAAGATACAATGAACTTAAACAAGAATTTGATGATTTAAAACCTAAGTACAATGAGTGTTATATTGAAGTAGAGGCCTATAAAAAGGCTTTAAAAACTTTAGAAAAACAAAAAGTCTGGTTTCAAAAGAATCAAGTTAAATATGATGAAAAGATAAGAGTTCTAGAAAGTGATTTAGAAATTGCTAAGATAGACTTAAGACGTACTGAAAAAGAGAAATCTGATATAGAAAAGGAAAAACAAGAATTACAAGCTAAGTTAGATAAAGAGATAGCTGGTCGTATGAAATGGCAGGAAGGAGCATCTAATTTGAATAAATTGATTGATGGTCGCCAATTTGTTAGGTCTAGAAAAGCATTAGGATATGAGAAATATATAGATCCTGAAGAGTTAACTTATCCTGATATGTCTAGTGTTTTTGACCCTGAACCAGCCTTAGCTTATCAAACTCCTGTTAAATTTGTTAAGGAAGGGGGAATGAATGATGTCCCTGGACCTATAAGAGGGGAACATATGCCTATAGACCTGTCCATACCTAGTGACTTTGATGGATCACACCATCTCTATGGCAAAAAGTCAACTGACTTGCCAGACCCTATTATTAAATCTACTAACTTTGTCTCTTGTTGTGACAGTGACAAGTCTTCTGATGAAGGGTCTACCTCATTTGCCATCTGTGATTCAAGTGAGAAGTCAGACCTGCCCAAGACCACATCAAAGGCATCACCCAAGACTCCCCACAAGCCTTTTAGAGTTGCTGCTAATACCAAGACAGTTTCTACTGAAGGCTTGTTTTTTAATTCTTTGCAAAACAATATTTCTAGTTCTATTAAAAACAATTCTGTTAATCATGGTGGTTTGAATGCTTTTTCATGTTATGGAACTTCCTTTAGTTTGAATAAATCTTCTAAAAAGAAGAAATGTTTTGCGTGTGGAAGTAAATTTCATTTGATTAAGGATTGTACTTTTCATGAGCAAAGAATGGGTGTATGTTTTAGTCAAAGGAAACCTAGGCAAATGTGGAAGAATGTTAGTGAAATACCCTATTTTATTCCACATCAGCAGAAATCCAATTCTGCTGAACCACATTCTTCATGGAAAAGAACCAGTACTAGACCATATGTTCGACCCACTAGTTCTTTCTTTTCTAATGGTTATTGGCCTAATCACTTTGACTCATTGTATTATGGTGGAGGGTAT